>OZ023207.1:8197639-8575139 GCA_963995525.1 Escarpia spicata | reverse complement strand
TTTGGGCGAGATGTTTACATCAATGATGACTGTGCTATGGTCTGCTATTCCGTCTACTCGACAGTATCCATAACAACCGCCCCATGTTTGTTGGCATCCGTCCACGGTTTGCACCATGACAAAAACGTTTGTGCCCTATGAAATGGGGCCTCACAGTCAACTCAGTATAAAACACAGTGCTCACAATTTACTACTCGGGTCTTTTAATGCGAATAAAACCACTAAAGCCGGGTTTACACTAATTCACGCGGTTGCATGCAACATGAGACACGGTCGCTTGCAATATGGTTGCAGCTTGATCGCCTCGTGTATATATATATACATCGCATGCAACTGTGTCTCATACATCGATCGGCGTCTCGTGTTGCTTGTAGCGTGTCTCTTGCAATAGGGAATGTTCTATACCGTGCAAACGCGTCTCTTGGTTGCATGTAATTTGTCCAGTCACAGGCAGCGAGCGTGATTGACGTGCCGCAATTGGCGGTAAGTTGTTGTTTAGCAGAATTTTTTTTATATGTTTAATTTACCTATTCCACGAACATTAATATTTGTTGATTTATACATACCTGAAGGGTACCACCATTGTAGGTCATGTCAGCTTCATTGCATGGACGAACAGATACGTTTTGGGCGGTATCACTGAGAATAGTCGAAGCGGCGCTTACTTGTTTTATCGCCCATACCATGTTATGCCAATACGCTTAAAGTTTTAGAGCGAGTGTAAGTTCCTTATGAATATAATGATTGTATAATGAGATCATCAATAATGTTATGATCAATATTCAATCGCCGATAAAAAGATCACGGCAGCTTGAATTGATGGAAGACGTAGCTTCTATTAAGAACGTTGTATTGATAAAATAAAAGTAGCAAACACCATTACCCTCTTACATTGCTTCAAACGTTTCGCTCTTAAAAATACAAAAATACCAACTACACAGACAGGTAGCTTACTACCGATACAGCGTTTAGCAGACGCTTCAGCACGGTCTGCCTCAACCCGTAACCATACTCTGCTTGTCCCTCCTCGATTGATCCCAACCTGCGACACTACGGAAACATTAGGACATTGCGGAGGTACGTCGCTAATTGTGAGTTGAAGGATTTTTCCCCCCAGACACTCACCATTTTTCCCTCTGGAAGTCCGGTGAATCGCGGACAGAAACAAAATAATTCTCTTAGGGTCGTTGGACCCTACATCAATGATTAGGAGGTCAGGTTGGTGACCACAGGCCAGTATCTGTTGCATGTAGCCGCCAAATTGGACAGAATCCTGTGATAACTTAAACTACCGTGGCCAAAGCTGGGTAGGGCACACCTGGAGCCGGTTTCCTTCTAACCCGAAGTTCTGTGAAAGAGACTCGCCCCGGCGCTCAGAGCGACAACATAGTCGCCTCACAAACGAGTGTTCGAACACAGACACGCCTGGCCTGACATCCGCCATCACTCATTCCTCACCTGAAAACAGAAAGTAGCATCAACGGAAGGTATTGGAAACCCCATGTCCCGCTCGTGCAGCCAACTATCACGTACGCACCTACGACCTAACACAAATACAGAATATACACAGAGTCCGACGGTAGTGGTAAATCCATGTCTCGCTCGTGCAGCCAACTATCACGTACGCACCTACGGCCTAACAAAAATGCAGGATATACACAGCATCCTGCTATCTACAGTATATTTGGCAAACATTCACAACTATGCACAAGTACAACTCATCCTACTTGATCAACCTTAATGCCCAGACTTTGGCAGATGTGCAGGGTTTGAGTGGTGACCTTTGTTGGTACGGCTTGACCGACGACATACAAACATAGGAGCCTCCCCTGCACCCTGTGACAAAGTCTCTGGTTCAATGTCTGTACCGTCGGAATCACAGGTCTCTACCACAGGCAGGACATCCAACCAACTGGGGGATCCTGCGAGCCAGACTTAGAGTCTGCTGCCTTCACCAGACAGTCCTTTGCAATGGACTGTGCTCTACTAATCAAGTCAGACTGTTCCTGCACTTAGTCGTCATTCTAGTGTAGCCTAGTGTTGTGGATCAGCTGATCAACTGGCAACACTGGCTTCCGTGTATGGCGATATACCGGTGACACTGTGCGGGGTAGAGTTGTAGATCATCACCAGACGGGGCAATGCCTCTGGGCATGTCCTACATTCTGTCGCACCAAGCAGAACAGAAAGAGTGTGGTTAAACCGTTCCGTCTGGCCATTGCCTTGTAGATGGTAAGGGCTAGTGTGTGTCTTATGCACACCATACAATCCACATATCTCTCGGATCACTTCACTCTCAAAATTACGACCCTGGTCTGAGTGCAACTGTACTAAGACATTGTAGCATCCGAACCTGTAGCACCTTGGCAACCACTGGAGCAGTCTGATTCTTGCACAGCACTGCCTGTGCAAACTTAATGTATAAATCAGCCAACACCAGAACATCTTCGAATCCGCCATGACCACGGTCTAACTTCAGGAAGTCAATTGCCAGACGCTTCATGGGCTTAAAGGCCAGTATGTAGCGCATGGGTGAACGAACAACAGAGGTTTGTGCTTTTGAGACAGTGCACTGAAAGCATTTCCGTACATACACTCGGACATGACGATTCATACTCAGCCACCATCGAACTCAGCAGCCCATAGGATCGATCAACTCCTTGGTGACCCCGTTGATCATGCACAGCCTGCAACGCACTCGTACGTAACACTGTCGGCACCAGCAACTGGTAGACGGAACCATGCACAGCGTCACGTGCAATCAGATAGAGGACACCATCTCTTTCAGCAAGATGTGGCCACTCATTGATCCAAGCCTGTAGACCAAGCAAACCGTCATTCGGAGCCACTTGACCAGGTTTCCATCTGGCTTTCCACAGCTCCCATAACTCTCCCAGCACCGGAACCTCACACTACATCTTTGACAGCTGCTCGGGCTGTAAGACTGTAACACCGCCGGTGTAAGTCCACCCTCCAACACTGTGAGCTCTGCCAGACTTACGTCATAAAACTGTCATCCGTAGTCTCTTTAGGGACGGTAATGCTGTCCATTGCCAGATGGAGCACATTTTATGGGGTGCTACTCAACGCCTCTTTTAAAGAGGCAAATGAAGCAGCCGCCTCCTCTGACCATTACAAGATCTTTGTTGCCTTCCGCCCTTTTGCAATTTCCTTACCCGTCAGTGTATGCAAAGGTGCGGCTAGCGTGGCAAACTCTGGCACATACAGTCGATAGTATAATGCATGGCCCAGAAAGGAACGTAACTCGGCCTGAGTGGTCGGCGTTGTCACGGACACGTGCGACTTTGTCCTGATCGACTGCAACCCCTCCTTGCTTGCCACATGCCCAAGGTAAGCCACCTGTGTCTGGAACAATTGACACTTTCCGCCATTCAGTTTCTGACCACGTTGCTAGAACCGCTGAAATACCTTTTCTAACCTGTCAATGTGTTTTGGCACAGTTTTGGAGAACACCAAAACGTCATCCAGATAGAGAATGAACTCTGACAGATTCAAATCGCCGAAGATCATCTCCATGATCGCTGAAGCGTGCTAGGAATGTTAATCAATCCCTGAGGCATTCGTGTGAACTCGCACAAGCCCCACGGTACACGAAACGCGGGTGCATTGTCACCTGAAAGTAACAATGGGCCAAACCTAGTGAGGAAAACAAGCATGCCCCACTCATGGCCTCCAATGACTCATCAACGCGTGGCAGAGGAAACGCGTCATTGAGACATTTGGAGTTCAGCTGCCTGTAATCAATACACAGACGCAAAGCACCCGACGTATGCCTCACAAGAACAACAACAATACCATGATTGCTGGATGAACGGCGGATAAGACCTCGGTCCAAAAATTCCTGCAACAATTGCTTAACCCCATCAACCATGTGCGGTGGAGCGCGACGGCAGGCAGCATGAACTGGGGTTACATCAACCATGTGCGGTGGAGTGCGACGGCAGGCAGCATGAACTGGGGTTACATCAACCATGTGCAGTGGAGCGCGACGGCAGGCAGCATGAACTGGGGTTACATCAACCATGTGCGGTGGAGTGCGACGGCAGGCAGCATGAACTGGGGTTACATCAACCATGTGCGGTGGAGTGCGACGGCAGGCAGCATGAACTGGGGTTACATCAACCATGTGCGGTGGAGCGCGACGGTAGGCAGCATGAACTGGGGTTACATCAACCATTTGCGATAGAGCGCGACGGTAGGCAACATGAACTGGGGTTACATCAACCATGTGCGGTGAAGCGCGACGGTAGGCAGCATGAACTGGGGTCACATCAACCATGTGCGGTGGAGCGCGACGATAGGCAGCATGAACTGGGGTTACATCAACCATGTGCGGTGGAACGCGACGGTAGGCAGCATGAACTGGGGTTACATCAACCATGTGCGGTGGAGCGCGACGGTAGGCAGCATGAACTGGGGTTACATCAACCATGTGCGGTGAAGCGCGACGGTAGGCAGCATGAACTGGGGTCACATCAACCATGTGCGGTGGAACGCGACGGTAGGCAGCATGAACTGGGGTTACATCAACCATGTGCGGTGGAGCGCGACGGTAGGCAGCATGAACTGGGGTTACATCAACCATGTGCGGTGAAGCGCGACGGTAGGCAGCATGAACTGGGGTCACATCAACCATGTGCGGTGGAACGCGACGGTAGGCAGCATGAACTGGGGTTACATCAACCATGTGCGGTGGAACGCGACGGTAGGCAGCATGAACTGGGGTTGCTGCAACCATCCTGATCTCATGTGGTATCAGATCACAACACCCAACATCCATTTACCCTTTGGAAAACACAGATTCATACTGCCTAACCAATACTGCCACTCGTGCCGCATGATCTGGCTCCAAACCATCTAGTCTGAGTGCTGGCGGCAGAGTGTACTGCGTACTATCTAGAAAGGAAACGACAGCAGGAGAGGACACCTGTTCGTCTGGCTGGCTACCAACACCTGCTGTACAGAAACTTTCAATACCTCTGGTGTTGGTGAAATTACCACCTGTTCAGTGACAGCTACTTCCTGGACTGTTCAGTGACAGCTACTCCCTGGACCGTCAACAAACTGGCCGCGGGATTAGCAACAAGCACCTCCAACATACCATCTGTTATGCACTGCACCCCTTCCACCAGGTAGAGTTGTACATCTATGTTGTCTACTGCCTACAACGACACTAGTTTCCCTTCCAGAGATGCGGCTTCTGCTACACAACACTGCAGAACAACCACCTCCCCTGGTGGGATCATGACCAGTTCACTTGTCATTGCAGCCAGCCCACTGACCTCCTCACCTGCGTCACAGATATGAACAAGTGGACTGACAGCCACACTAGTCGCTGCTCCAACAACCGCAGACTTGCTGCCTTCACAGGCGGACTCTTACCGTGGCCTGAGCTTAACCCACCGTAAAGCCAATTGCCAATCGTCTTTCGACGGACCAACTAGCTCCTTACACTTCTCAGCTATAGTCCGAAGGATGTTACAGCCCAGAATGACAGGGTACTCCGCCCTCCTATCCACAGCACTCTTTGCGGTGTCTTGCTTCACAAAGAAGCTTGCCATGATGGTATGCCCAAAGATGTTAATTGGGACATCTAGATAGCCTTCTATCGGCACATCTAGATCGATCATCCCAACAATTTTCAGGAATGTGCTCACATTCTCCAAGCCTCCTAACATACCGGTAAGGTGCTCATAGTAAAACGAGGGGAAACAATGATGTATCGGCTCCAGTGTCCAACACACAACTTACGGGGATTCCACCTATCTCTATCTCAGTCGTGAGACTCTTCACCACCAGCTTCTCTAACAACTCACCCCTCGACATCACTTGGTCCACCACAACTCTTCTACAAGCCTCTGGCTCAGCAGCCAGTTCCGCATAGGCGGCTTCCTTATGCCTGGGCACATACGCAACGGCCTCCACCAGTTTTCCCACTGTAGCGGAGGGGACTAGTTTTCCGACCGATTCAGAGCAGATCCCTGTAAACCGCTCTGCTCCGGGCCCCTCCTCGAGTCCGCAACCTTCTTCTTCGGACATTCCCGGATATAATAGCAGAAAAAGCACAAGCCATCGCGGGGGTTGGGCCTGGTCGAGGTTGACGCTCTGGCAGGCCTGGTTGGCCTACATAATCGGGGAATCGGTCCAATTGGCTAGCCGTCTGACTCTACTGCGAGACCAGCTGCATGACTTGCGTTTGCAGCTGTTGCTGTGATTGCAGCACCTGCGACAACATTTTATCCACGGAGTCCGACTCTCGCATGTGAGGTGCCTGCACCTGGTCGACCAGGCATTCGCGTGGTCCGACGCCTCTCGTGATGCTCCCGCAAAAGACAGAGCGCCTCATCCCGCATACCAAGGAATGATTTCTTGGCGGAATTCAAGGCAATCCGCCTGCGCTCCTGCCGAATGGACTGCTCACGCAATCCCCGAACAAACTGCTCTTTGGGAGCAGCGGCAACGCGTCACCCTCCGCCCTACTGACTGCTGCCTTCTCCATGCAGTTGTGCTGCCGCATGAGAACCCGGCTATAAGCAGCCAACGTTTCTCCGTCCAGTTGCATGCGTGCATACAACGCCAAGCTCAACGATGGAACGGACTCAGGTAGACCGAACCTCAAAGTCAGTAGGTCCACTAAGGACTTGTAGTCCAGCCGGACTGCCTCGGAGTTGCAAACCACTTTCTCCCTTGCACACCCTCCCAGGTGATTAAGGATCGACGTTGCCCGATTGCTTACGTCTGCCTGAGAAGCATATACCTCGAATTCCTCCAGCCATGCTGATATTGTTGGGTCGCCTAGCTTCTTTGCTCACTCACTCACTCACTCACTCGCTCGCTCGCCCGCCCGCCCGCCCGCCCGCCCGCCCGCCCGCCCGCCCGCCCGCCCGCCCGCCCGCCCGCCCGCCCGCTCGCCCGCCCGCCCGCCCGCCCGCCCGCCCGCCCGCCCGCCCGCCCGCTCGCTCTCTCTCTCACTCACTCACTCACTCACTCACTCACTCACTCACTCACTCACTCACTCACTCACTCACCCACCCACTCACTCACTCATTCACTCACTCATGTTGGGGTCGAACATGGCTTCAATCATCCGTCTCCAGATCCCTCTGCCTGTCATTGCCGTCTTCAGCTCCTCCGTCTCTAGACACACATCTTCCTTTAAGCAGTCGACGTAAGTTGCTCTTGGTCTTCCTGCCTTGGTTCTTCCATGTGTCGGTTGCCTCAACGTGGTCTTACATGCCATTTCATCCTTATGTCTGTAGCAGTGCCCGGCAAATCTCAATCGTCTTCTTTTTATTTTATCAGTGACTTTACACATTCCACTGTATAGTTCTATGTTTGTCAAATGCTGTTGCCAATTAACGTTAACTGCGTTTCGAAGCATTCTTGTATAACATCCGTCTGCCTCTTTGGGTACCCCACAAATCTGGACAGCTTCACCGTAGGACGGGTGGGGCCCTCAACCCTTGAAGGGCGCCAGCCTATGTTGCTGCCAAAGCAGCATTTCCGCCATATTCGGGTTGGGAAATAGGGAAAATAACAAAGAAAGTATATGCAAAAATTTACTAAATGTAAATGACAAGTGTCAGCTAACTGAGGATGTACTATTTCCACAGAAATACACAACCGTGAATATAAACACAACTTGAATCATGATTCAAATACACGTAATAACACAAATCCCATGTGTGTTAATTAAATGTAACTCAGACCACCAGAATCAAGATACACATATAAACTAAATCACACCTCCTTAATCATAATACAAATATAGACTACAAAACACACACCAAATAAAACACCTCCACTGAGTAAACAAAGATCACCCACGATTGTGCGACCGGGTCTTTCCGTTTCTTGCGGGGATATCCCCACTTCCGACACAAGTTGTCACGATGCGAGTGATTCAGTGTCTCAGATTTCTTTTATTCGCAGAACAACAAGACCCTTCCCACAACCAGTCGTCAAGATAAACACTTTCAATGTATACCGACGTCTCAAGGAACTGAAGGAGCTGTACACGACACAGGATTGCAAGTCATACCATTAATTCTACACCCAGCGTGTAGACACGGCTATAGGTGATTCGAAGATTCAAATAGATATATTTTCAGATTGGCGCAGAATGGATAAAACACGACTCGTCGTAATGTCGTTTCTCTCTCCCTATGCTTTCGCGCGAAACTCCCAATTCAAATTAGTGACCCTTCAGCACTATATTCGCTTCGATTACAACATAATTATTCCATTTAATTTAAAGAACTTAACCTAATACAAAGAGTATCCTAATGTCTTAAACAGGTCTTACATTACACATACAAAAATACTTTTATTTTTGTGGAGCGCAGTAGCGCAGCTATAAGAGATAAAACCCTCGACTGAGAGAACGCGGGTTCGATTCCTGTGCGGCGGTGTCGAACCTTGGGCAAGTTCGTTTACTCTACATTGCTTCAGTTCACTCAGCTGTATGAATGAGTACCTGGCGATAGACAGTAATGGCTATTTGTGTACGAATAGTCTTCGCGCATTAATTGCAGCGTGGCTGAATGCTTCCCAGAGCGGTCTGCCAGTGAGTGGAGTGTGGGCGCTATATAAGAACTTACCTTTTTTTAGAAACAGGACTAGTATAAAAGGAAGGATTATTTTGTCTTATCGTAAGGGTACTTTGTAAATCGACCAACTGCCGGGACGCCTATCAGCATTGAATTGAAATTGTGGCCACTGCCTGCACACACCAGATGGCGTCACTAGAGGCATACGATAACTAACATTCACAAAATACATATCATGGCCTGTAAATTACATTACTAAGAAAACACGCATTGATAAATAACATTGAATTACGCTCAGTGCGTCGTGACTTTTTATTTAACGCGCACTAATAGAGAAATTATGCCTAAGTTCCGACTGAACGAAACGGGTGGCTAACTAACAGTCGCGTCTACGTAAAGCCAACACCTTTAGAAATACGCCTATCCCATCCTTGGACGAACAAAGGAATGATAAATCGAGAATTTGTTGACGGCATTCAAGTCACAGTTGCAATGTGGTGAAGAACGGGCCAGCGCCCTCGGTGATTCATTAAAGTTTACTTTGTCACTGCATTGTGGACGCTAGACGTCCAGCTGTGCGCAGTGGACAGTGTAATAAGATGCATGTGATCCGCATATCAAGTCTAATCATACGGGGGGTATATACATACATTTAATCGTCTGCCGCACACACCTTCTACGAGTTTGCCTTTCCAGCACGAGTTGCATCATCCGAAGACGGTTCGAAGCGATCGTCTGCCAACGACGTTGCACATCCGGGCACTTGGTGAGGAGAATGGCGATGTTTGCCTACGCCTTGGTGTCTGTCTTTGTGATGCAGACTTTAGAACACACGACTGCTTGTTACCGTAAGTGTGTTTGATATCTAATGATATGGGGATGGGCCTTATAATATCGAGACAGGCAGGCAGGCAGGCAGGCAAGCAGGCAGGCAGGCAGGCAGGCAGGCAGGCAGGCAGGCAGGCAGGCAGGCAGGCAGGCAGGCAGGCAGGCAGGCAGGCAGGCAGGCGTACAAAAGCTACTCGATTCGGACAAAACACGTATTTTATTTCCGAATATTCGTTTTCAAAAAACCAAATGTATTTTCATACACTTGACAAAGGAAATTATTACAACAAGAGCGTATGACATACTACTATAAAAATAACGGTATAGACAGCGGGCAGGAAAAAGTGTCCGTGCTCGTAGAAGACAATCAATAAACAGTATCATCTATTGTGTTAACACTAGCAGTGAGAATACGTTTGGAAATATAATATACTGATCTCGGTTCAGGGATATCTACATCACGATTAATTTTAGTTTAAATTTATCGCCGTTAAAACATTCGCCAATGGCGTCCTTGATCACGTTTCATCTGGGAGTCTTGCTATATAGTGTTAAATATCGTTATTCCATAGATGTTTTTACCTAACTATTAAACTCGTACAACGTAGATTAACATAAGTAACTTATTGATAACACTTATACATATGTGTGCGTGTGGGGGAGGGAGGTATGGGGAATGTAAGGTGGGAGAGAGGGGGGAGGGTGGGAGAGTGTGTGTGTGTGTGTGTGAGAGAGAGAGAGAGAGAGAGAGAGAGAGAGAGAGAGAGAGAGAGAGAGAGAGAGAGAGAGAGAGAGAGAGAGAGAGAGAGAGAGAGAGAGAGAGAGAGAGAGAGAGAGAGAGAGAGAGAGAGAGAGGAAGAGAGAGATAGAGAGAGAGTGAGCGAGAGATAGAGAGATAGAAAGAAAGAGAGAGAGATAGATAGAGAGAGCGAGAGGGGGGGGAGGGAGCGCGAGAGCGGGAGCGAGAGAGCGATAGAGTGAGAGCTAGAGAACGAGAGAGCGAGAGAGCGAGAGAGCGAGAGAGCGAGAGAGCGAGAGAGCGAGAGAGCGAGAGAGAGCGAGAGAGCGAGAGAGAGAGCGAGAGAGCGAGAGAGCGAGAGAGCGAGAGAGCGATAGAGTGAGAGCTAGAGAACGAGAGAGCGAGAGAGCGAGAGAGCGAGAGAGAGAGCGAGAGAGCGAGAGAGCGAGAGAGCGAGAGAGCGAGAGAGCGAGAGAGCGAGAGAGCGAGAGAGCGAGAGAGCGAGAGAGAGTGAGAATGAAAGCTTGATAACAGGAAGATTCGTTATTTGGTTGTGTATTTTTCCCTGCAGCTTCCCGTAAAACCGATGGAAAGTGGACATCCTGGAGTTTGTGGTCTGTCCGCTGCTCACAGAAACACCTTATCAGAAGTCGTTCTTGCACTGACCCGCCGCCAGCAAATGGAGGCAAGCCTTGCAGTGGCAGCACTCAGCAGTTCCGTCCTTGTCCTGGTAAGTTAATGTTTGAGTATGTCGGTCAAGCACGATCTTACTAAGATCGAGCTATTGTATATATGTTACGCTGTCCTTCTACACGGTTAGCATCTGGGATGATAAATAACAGAAAGTCACTTTCGACCGCATGAAGGATTCCTATAAATTTCATGTACCGATTTCATTTAGTTCCTCGAAATTTCCCTAGGCTAAAGGTTCGTTCCGGACGTTTAACGATTGTTCGCAAAGCTATGCATATTTTGTGCGATTGTTCCAAGTTACCAAAATATGCATAGCGTTGCGAACAATTACAAAAGTTCAAATGCAAAATGACAAAATTCGGAACTAAAATTGTACTTCCTACTTTTGTAAGGCGTCGTTGCTATCACTTAAGTTACAGATAATAAGTGATGCATCAGTTATTTAATAGAAACTAAAGGCAATTGTTTGCGCCTATGTATATAAATGAGTTAATACAATGCAACCATTTGCAACTTTCTCAGCTGGTTTTGTGGAACTTCATAGACAAAACTATTCGCATTCGTGCTAACTATGCACAATAGTTTGCTCGTGGTGCATATTTCACTAGTACACTTTAATACTGTCGACTACTTCTGCTGCTTCTACTAAATAATTACCTTACCGGAACTGACAAAGAATTGACAGTACTACGACACAGCGTAGTGAAAACATCTTCGGTTGTTACGCGCTTTTAACAGATGCGATGAATTGCACAGGTGTAGACCTAAAAACAAACCTAAGCGATTTTATAAAGCACAATTAATCGTTATGTCGCCCTGCCAGTTCTCTCACAGCGTGACCTTCGGCGCTTGCAGTTACTTGTGTGACGTCATGCGGATATTTGTGTGACGTCATGCGGATATTTTATGACATCAGTCGCACTGAGGTTGCCCATCCTGCACTGGATTGGCGGTTAAAGGGTTTTCTCAGTTCGTTTGTTCTCTTATTTAAAATTAATGCTGTAAAAAGCAAACTTACCTAGCATCCATTAACTCGTCTGCACAACTTTTGTATGTAGTTTTATAAAAACGACAGACCAACTATTAGTATATATATTTTTCCCCAGCACAGTGTACGTGTTTCTGTGTACATGTTGTCGTTTTTTTGTCATATTTTGACACGAAAGAACAGTATTCGCGACAGGCTAAACACAACTGACGAAGCAGTTTTAACTATTTGAAGGCATGGATCGCCAATCGTTTCCCATAACCATAATTGGCTATGAGACATGCGTGTCTATATACTATAAGTACACATTAAGACGCTTCGCTCGTCACTTTCTAAATTCCTTCGTGCCATTGGGCCATTTGCCTCTGGTCTAACGATTCTTTATGTATTAAAACACAAAGGTTATTATTTAGAATTGTTTAGTTTCTTTAGTGGACCAATTGAGTGACCAACCTTTCTCCAGGCGGCGTCACTCTGGAGTAACGTCCGATTTACTGTGAAGTTATATGTTGCATGCAATGTCGTAATTGGCGACAACAGAAATTAAGTTGTTGTGGGGATGAGTTAAAGACAGAAATGAAATACACTACTGATGGTAACCAGTGTTCGACACCTTAGCTGAAAAGTTTTGTGATCAGTCGGACCTTGTGGTGCGCGGTGGCGCAGCGTTTAGAGGGTCGGACTCTCAGTCGATAGATCCCTTGTGAAAATTCATTCAGTTCATTCAGCTACACGAAGGAGTACATGCTTATAGACAATTGTGGATATTTGTGTACTAATAGTCTTCGCACATTAGTTGCAGCGTGGCCGAATGCTTCCCAGAGAAGCCTAGATAGTGTTCGTTTGAACAGGTCTGGCAGGGAGTAAAGTGTGAAACGCTTCGAGCAGTCCTAAGAAGTGGATACCGCGCTATAACGACTTATCGTTACTTTCACAATGAACTGTGTTTTATAGGTTGGTCAACGTGGACTGCCTGGGGAAATTGCTCCGTTACTTGCGGAGTCGGCTGGACAGTGAGGACTCGCGCGTGCACCAGCCCCGCTCCGACCATAGCGGGAACGGCATGTTTCGGGCCAAACATGGACAATGTGACCTGCAACATCGACAGTTGTCCAGGTATTTTATTCATTTGACAATTTACGCAATATATAGTGGGGTGGTCTGATACGTTCGCAAAGTAAAACAGGGCAGTGTTTAATACTGGCTGAAGCCACCAACGACCCCTATCAATACGTAGTGTGCGACTTAGATGTTGAGCGATCCCGATTGATTTCCCAAACCACAACAATCAACAGCTTGCTGCATGGTTCTTTTATCCACAATAGCTTTAATGCGTATTAGTATATGTTCCACTCGATATGTGCCGCCACTGTAGCGATATTAATATTATCCACGATACCCGCTAATTGTCGAAGTCGGCGTGGTGACACTGTTCTCCTCTTTCGTAGAGTAAGGTTTATCCTCTAGTTTTGTTTTCCTTTTTCCCGTCACCACTGCTTCATTGTCCAGCACTACGTCACACACTGTTGTTTCTGCCAGATGAAGCATCAATGGCGATCGATGGCGAGTGGGCTGAATGGGACCCGTGGTCTCAGTGCAGCACTACTTGTGGCGGAGGAATACAACAAAGAACCAGGAACTGCAGTGATCCTGCCCCACAACATGGCGGATCGCCATGTAGCGGAAACACGACAGAAACACGAAAGTGCGCTGACTGGATTTGTCCAAGTAAGAATCGCACATCGTTTGGTTGGAATTCTAATTTTTTACTAGACATTCAGTATAAATCCGTGATTAACACTAGTTAGCATACGCTAACCCGTTTATAGTATTCCTATGCCAATCGAATGTTGCCATTTATATCGTGCTGCTAAACGTACCAACATCAAGTAAACTGTTAGTGAATTATGTGTCAGATATGACTAGATAGTTTGTCATTTGACTATATAATTCTATGATGTCTTAGATGTCAAATCCACAGACGAAAGTTTGGAAACATTGATATGTTAATATCATTATAGTAAAAGTATCGGTTGATCGTCGTCGATCCACTCTATCATTTGCCTAGGTTCCCTTCTTTGAAAAACAATAAGATTAACAATTATTTTTCTTAAAGACATGCGTCACTTTTGCTGAGCCAAAAAGTGTATGTTGACGAAGCGTTTTTGTTCGGTGTCACCATTTTGTATGCACCTATTACGTGATATTCTCATTTACCCGAATTACGAATGCTATCCGCGGGATGGCATCAATCAACAGTAATACAAAGCACTTTAATGGGGTAAAACAATTAACGAAATGGTACGTTCATTTTCTCTCTGCCCACGTAGAACGTGAGAGGGCACAAAAAGTCCGAAACTATAAACTTCGATGTCCGACGCCAAGATGGAACTGCCTCTGAACCTCCCTCCCCCAAACGAAAGTAATTACGCTTGATATCGGACATCGACGGTCTGAGATGATCTCTTAGTCATTCTCAGAATCGATAAGCCTTATTAAAGTCGTCATCACCTGGGTAGATACAGGTAATTTTGATCGTTTTGCCGTGCGTTGCATGCATCCCATAATTTTACGACAGCCGATATTAAAGTGTCAGCGGAAAAGAGTTATTTTAATGTAATGCTCTGATAACTGCTGCCCCTGTTTTGTTGCTCCACAACTGGTTGTCAGCTGGCTGGTCTTAACATGTTAAATAATACTAATGCGGCCTATTGTCATCCGGCAATCAGCTGAAATAAGTATTTCTTCAAACGCAGATTGTTCCCGCACCTGTCGAGAGGGCGTTCTCGACAACTGCTCCATCTGCTTGTGCAATGACACAAAGGTGACTGGATTAGTGAGAGACGTCGATGATTCTCTGCCTCTCTTTGATGCCGATGTCTTCGTTGTTGGGCGAGAGTGGAAGCCGTATACTACAAGTGACGCCAACGGAAAATTCTTGCTGGAAAACGTGTGCACCAGCGGTACGTCTCACTACGTCATTTAACTGTACAGTTAAGACATTGGTCGTACACGCGATTTGATGCAGTTATCAGACGGTTTCAAGTGAGGTGATTTGAAAATAATAACTTCAAAGTAAACTCTGTTCGACAAACATCGGCAGGGAAACTCATGACAATCACTTGTGAGAAATGTTTGACCCATCCTTTCTAGCACAACTGTGACATCATTATGACAGTTTTAAAGACAACATGCATAGGAGTTACAACTCAAACCATCACATCGCATATACGATTGATTACTGGACCGGCAATCCGTGGTTTTGTTGAAAACCAAATATTACTGTAATTATATTTAACAAGATTTAACAAGATTGTCACCCAGAGAATTAACTCTAGGTGGCAGGTGGACAAGGAAGCCCATTGGCTTATCGAGAATCCAACCCTTTTATTTATGTGTATCCCGCCCTTCTGAGGTATGTGTCGATTTAATTTTTAAACATATTCACGCTACTAGCACCCAAACAATCAGCAGGTAATCTGTTCCATTCATTTACAGTCCTTTGTGAAAATGAGAACTCTTATTTATAATCTACAGTGCACCTTTGCTAATGTAACTTCATGTCCTCTAGTCCTTCTATCTTTCCTAACTGAGAAAAAAATATGTGAATATATAAATATATAATCTGCTTAATGCGGTTCCCAAATGATTTAAATAATTACTGAGGCGGCAAATCGTGGTTTTGTTGAGAACCAAATATTACTGTATCGATATTAATATATATACAGTAATATTTGTAATAGATAAAGCTATATATATATATATATATATAGCTATAAAGCTATATATATATATATTTATATATATATATATAGCTTTAAACCTGTTCGGGAACAACAACCAATTTAAACATTATTTAAACAACCGCAATCATGAGATTATATATAAGTATACATACAGGCCCTGTACATATATATATATATATATATATATATATATATATATATATATATACATATATATTATACAATATATATGTGTGTATGTGTATATATATATATATGATATATATATATTTATTTATTATATATATATATATATATAAAACCTCATGACTGCGGTTCCCAAATTATTTAAATAATGTTTAATTTTGTTTTGGTTCCCGAACAGGTTTAAAGCTAACTGTGAAGAAGCCCGGATATAAGGGCACAAGAGGAACATATGACGTCATTAAGGGAACGAATTTGCTGGAAATGCGTAAGTTGGGTAAGTAGCGATTGGTTGAAGAAGAAGATTATTGTTTCATCGTAAGCTAGAGGTTGTAATACATTACCCCTGCCACTTATCCCACGCATGGTATCATGTGTACTTCGTCCCATTTGCAGCCTGAGTATAATGAATATTCATGCACGCGCAGTGAACCACACAAAGACAGTTGACGTCACACACACAGCTAACATGTCTGATTCCGAGGTGAGTTGATTCAAGGAATGGCATTGTAAATAAGCAATTTGTAGACATATGTATATTGACATATATTTTTTATAAGTGTAGGAAGCGTATGCATTGTTTATTCATCCTGCTTCCCAATGCAGTCGGTCGAGTAACGTTTCGATTAAATAGAATTATAACGGCCGCCGACGCGGACGGCTGCAGTCGGAGTTAGCTGCCGCTGGGACTGTCACTGAGGCTGTCGAGCCTCTACTACAGTAAATAACATAGCCTTAGGCAAGGGTCTCGCCTTTCTAGTTAGTAAGACAGCATTGTCCGGTATTTGAAATGCATTGAACGAAAATGCACACTAAAATATCAGTATATGCAACCATAGCAAGAGGGTTAACCTGGTCGTGGATGTAATTTGCCTAAATCTGGGATTTGGCTATGTGTGTCTACAGGTCTTGCTTTTCCAATTTTCAGTCAGCCGTTTTTGAAAAGTCCCCGTTTCCCCACTTATTTAAACCGAAACATAAAAATGTGAGATTCGTACGTACACAGACTGTTTTTAATGCTTCAGTTACGATTGTTAGTAAACCTGGCTGGCATTTCATCATTCAATTTAAACGTTTTAAGTTTGTTAAAAAGTACACAATATCTTGTTGTCACGGAATTTTGCGATGCACGAATTTGGGATATCAGCAGATCTGCACTCTAGTATACATAAGTTTTCATCCATGAATGTTTTTTTTTAAATCTAATAATAGATCAGATCAAGTTGCGCTGCTTCATGTGAATAGCACAGTTGATAATAATAATACTCGCTAAAAACAAATTAAACATTTATTTTTGACATGTTACTTTACCGTTACTGTACACTTTTCACGAGAATGGCCCATAAGTATAATTATATACAACATTAATTATTAGAGCAAGAATAAAGGAAAATATATAATGCACTCTGGATACGGTTGAACTTCCAGGGACCCATGACAATATTGATAAGTGGACTTTCTGATAACAACAAAGTTATCAGACGGTTCCCTTATTGGGATCTTTGCTCAGGACCGAGGAAACGATTGATTTAACTTAGAGAAAATGACGCCATGTGTGGAAAGGGCAGTCACTAGAGGAATGTGTGTCAAAGGACCATTGCATCCAATTAGCCATGCAGAAGGACTTCACACTATCCCAGGGTCTCCTGTTATGTAAACGGGTGGGGTAACAAATACACAAGAAGCCAGTTTTACACCAATCGTAAAATTATGAGTCCTATTTGTAGTCACTCAGAGGTGACAGATGCAGACAAAATACTTGTGAATGAACGGGGTGACGATGATTTAACAATTAAGAGCACATAAATTAAGCCATATAAAATAATTAATTATTTCTCTATTTCTCATCAGAACTGCTAACAAACCCGGTAGACAAACTCATCTGGCTTAACACAAAGCATCATTTTTAACTATTGCGCTGAAACGCTAATGTCGATTAATAATTGTATTTAACCAATACACAATCAAGATTAGCTTCAACTATTTTAAAATGCGCGTGCTGATGAGAAATCGTGTAATTGTGTGACTGTATGGGTGCCGAAATACTGTGGTTGCTAGTTGCATGTTTGTAGATCTCAGAAAGGGGAGCCTTATCCCTGATGAGGAGGCAAGAATGTGTGAAGGGCCTTTATTATCAATTATTATGTCCATTTTGTTACCTAGAATTTAATTCAAATTCCACCAGAGGACAATCTTTTTTTTCTAATCTAGCTTCTGTTTAGCGGACATGTTTTATAAAGGTTTGTTAATTTACTAACTTAATTATGTTTGTGATAAATTATGGAACATTTGTACATCAGAGCATATGAATATAATGTATTAATTGACTGAATATCAGATTGTAAATGTCACACTTTAACTGTTTATTCTTAAAAATAACTTGGACACACACACACACACTGTTCGGTGCCTCGTTTATTATATTAATAAAAATATTCAAAACAATTACACACACAAAAATACAATTGGGTGTAAATTAGACTTAATCAGGCAACAAAAAAACCTCATATGAGTCCCACTTTGTTTGAAAACGCACCCCCAAAACGACCTCGTTATGGGCCTGCTGGGGATGCTAATGTGGTGTTTATATATATATATATATACATATGTATAAAATTATATATATAAGATGAAAGAATATAAGACGAAACCACATGGTCCACCAATCTCACACCCACTTCATTGTTCTTCCTGTTAGAAATGTAACCTTCTGCATTATGAGCCCGCACGTGAACATGTGAGGCCCTTTGCATTGTGAAAAAATAACTCCACATGAATTTGTGTCGCCCCCTGGAGTCTGAATTAATCAAATGTGAACCGTCCATTGTGAAAAGCTGGCAACGGGCATGGATACGCTCATAGTATTTAATAAAATCAGTAAGATTTATTGACTACATCATAAGTGTTGGCCTCTGCGAGAAAGGAGAACCACGTCGAAATACCTTTGTTTATTTTACAGGAAACGGAACGGATATTTCCATACTGTTGAAATTAATCTACGGCATTCTACGCTTTCTCAGTGTTTACCGTCGTCACGACAGTGGCGCCATACGGCGGAGTGGGACTCAGTCAACTTAAGCAATATTGATTGAAGATATTGAGCCAATGTTGCAAACTGAACAGTTCCCACCCAGTCCATCGTGAATCGCCAACGTCGATTTTGTAGGAACTTTAATTCCACAGATCGGCAATTAACTCAAGTAGTTAATGTAAGCGTAGCAGTTTCTAAAAATACCCGGTGGGTAGGGAAATGTTTGACAGTTTATTTAATTTGGTTCTCCTTTCGTGTTGAAGCTGTGAATGTACAAAATGTGCGTATGTATGTTGATATTGACAATGTCATGTCACCTGTGCAGTGGTAGTTGCTGTGCGCCAACCACAAGCCTAAAGGCGATGACACATTGACGCGTAAACTCATCCGTTTATCGGAGTCTATTTCAACATTATGACAATGTGGAAATGGCTGCAATTATGTTTTAACAGTCGCCAAGTCAACGAAATACGAACTAAACAATCCAATAAAAGGTTACCAATGCAACTTAAACGGCCTACAGTATGAACTGAAAGGGACCATGTGCTGTATAGGCATAGTACGGCATCAATCATGTAGATCTGCCTACCGGTAGTCCTATTCAAACTATTTCCAGTGTACCCGTCTCCTGTTGTTGTCGCTATTGTCCCACGCGCATTGCAGCATTTCTACGAATGGTGGTAGGAAATGTAGCGTGGGTTGTAGAGGCACTGCCTCCCCCGGACCTCCTCGATCAGTTTTCTTATCTACTGATGCGTCAGGCACTGTCGAGGCATTTTCACAACACATGAAAAAGTAGGGGGGAAGTAGGGACGTCATTATTTTCGAATCCTTTCTCCGTTTACGAAGCGTTAACGCACCATTTTGCAACATGTTCGAAAGTTGCGTCATCGCTTCCGCTGACGCACCAGTGTGTCTTGTCACATTGAAAAGCGTGTGTTCGAAACCGTGCGTTAACGGATGCGTTTCACGGACGTTATACGCAATATGCATGCAATGTTTACTCGTCAATGTGTCATCGGTTTAAGCACTGTACCTGTATCGTCTGACCAAATCCATACACAAAGTAGCAGGTTCTGTAACAGACCACAAGCTTTCTATTTCGAAATTTCAAGTGGCGAACATTGACATTGTATTGAAATAGAGACATTTCCAGGGTACAGCTAATGTGGCACGAATGGTCGCGGGCAGCGTAATATCACTGTATTGGTGTTTCCAGAAAAGCCGCAGTTCCTCGTCGAACCTTCCAGCCAGGCCGGGTTTGTGAACCAAGGTGTCGTCTTCCTCTGCAATGCCACTTCTGATCCCCCGCCTACACACTACGACTGGTTCGTGCCACTGTATATATGTATACATATCAACATTTTGTTTTATCGTTTCTCCAACAGTAATGTTCGTATAATTGTTGTGCGTTTAATTATATTATCTACATTTTAGTAGCTATTAGTTGTCAACACCCTTGAACAGAGTCCTACTCTGGATATGAGTGTATAAATAAAGTACATTATTATTATTATTAATTATATCTCTGCACCATCAGTGATTACTTATCTTAGTTGCTTTCACAAAACAAGTTCCTCAGCGAACAATGTCAGTTTGTTCGGAGTGTATACATCACAATTTACGACGAACAATACTCACAGACGAACACGCACATGAACAAACACATATACAGACACACACACACACGCACGCACGCACACACAACATTAACGACAACACAAACAAACACGCTCACACACTGACACACTGACACACTGACACACTGACACACTCACACACTGACACACTCACACACACAACACGCACACGCGCACACGCGCACACGCGCACACGCGCACACGCGCACACGCGCACACACGCACACACGCACATACGCACACACGCACACACACAGCAAACACGCTCACACACAAACACACACACATTCACACACAAACACATCATACACACACGCGCGCGCGCACACACGCTCACACACAAACACACATACACACACAGCACACACGCTCACACACACACACACGCACGCACGCACGCACACACACACACACATACACACATCACACACGCTCACACACACACATTCACACACGCACACACGCATACACACGCACACACGCACACACACACACACACATTCACACACGCACACATACATACACACACGCGCGCGCACACACACTCACACGCGCACGCACGCACACACACACACATTCGCACACGCGCACACGCGCACACACGCACACACGCACACACGCACACACGCACACACGCACACACGCACACACGCACACACGCACACACGCACACACACATTCACACACAAACACATACATACATACACACACGCGCGCGCACACACTCACACACAAACACACAGCACACACGCTCACACACACACACACACACACACACGCACGCACGCACGCACACACACACACACACACACACACACACATACACACACACACACCGTACTACCATCACCCTTTGTGTGCCAAATGAAAAAAACCTTTAAATAACTGAGGTGCAATAGACGTGTTGCTAGAGTTCTCTGCGTTTTCGTGTTCAGGTTCAAAAATGGTAATCTAATCCGCCACGACGTCGCTGAGAGCACCAGTGGAGCTGACTTACGTTTACCTAATCTGCAGTTAAGCGACGGAGGCCAGTATGCGTGTCGAGCAGTATCAGAGGGGGGCAAGATATTCTCTAAGCTGGCGAATCTTGTCGTAAAAGGTGCGCAAGACATATAATTTAATCAAAATAACGTTTATTATTTTGATGACGGTATGTAATTACATACATTTTATACCGGGCAACAATGAATGTACTATACAAAATTCATGTTTCTGATATAAATGAATTGCATTTAGCGAAGGGGTGAACATCTGTGATTAATAATGGCATTCAGTTGAAGGCTTCCCACGAACAGAATCGCTGCTATCTTTTCTTAGCATTCCAAATTACTTACTGACAACATGATTGATTTTAATAATATATCGTATCAATCCCGTATAGTAGTTTTAATCCACGGTTCTGGTTCGAAATAATATATTTATTTCATAAATAATATCACTACATACGTCTTTACAGTGGTTGCAAAGCTTGTTGTTACCGGACATGACGTTGTCGTCGTCTTCCAGAGTCTGGCAACGACACGTGTGACTCGGTTCCGGCGGAGTTAATGGTCGCACTGCCGCCTACATGTCACGTGGTAGCTCGCGGGACGGGGACGGTGGCAAATGTGGGAAAATGCAGAAACGATCCGTGCGTAAAAAGAAGCCCCTCCCTCAACTCTGAGAAGATGTGTTGCTCTCCTATAGAAACGGAACCGGTGAATATAGCGTGCGACAATTTCCGGTACGTAGCAATTACATATCGTTTGGTTCTATAGTTACACGTTAATTCAGTGTTATTCTTTGCACTCGTCATCACCTAGCTATTAATCAACAAAGTAAGAGAGAGAGCGAGGTGTGCGTTTCATCTCATAGGGCCCGCTAAATCACATGCAAAATTCCAGCCCGATATTTGCAAAACTGACGGAGATGTAGGGGTATAATCAAACAGAGAACGAACTGTTTTATAATATATATATATATATATATATACAAAATACCGGTCATACGGCGACATAGTCTATATAACTAAATGCGACTAAAGTGCGACATCTTAATTTCATTTCTGATGTGTAGTTCACTGCCAATTTAAACAGCTTCGAAATGTCCTGATTAACCTTTAATAGTTAGGAAAACATAAATACGTTTTTTTTACAAAAACTACATGTGGTTTTAGAACACCCGTAGTTGTCAAGCGCTGTGGCAGTTCTGGCTATTTCACTCAATACAAATGTGGCGCGCGTGCGCAGTTTTCTACCAGCGGCCATGTTTATTATTGTGCTGTTTACAGCCGAAGTCTGAACGAGTTAACTTTGACCTAAGCCAATTGGTATCAGGCAAAAGCGGTACCATAATTACATTTAAATGTGGAGGTCATCTAAAGACCTATCTTTTTCACGTTGTCTATCCACCTTAGCTATATAAATATATGTTTCGCAATGTAGTGGAGATCGGAGCAAAGCGGCCACTGGAGCAAAGTGGACATTAACATTTTAAGCTCAGACCACTTGCGTCATATATCGTTGATGTGATAAAAACATTAGCTGATATGACTACTGCTTGCATGCATCACCTTCGCGTGCCAAATCAGTCGCCATTTTTACATTCTAGCGGTAAGTTGCTTTTAATGTATTTTATTGCGATTTTTTCGTTTTTTTAAAGCTTTTCCTAATCGTATATGTCAGAAATATTGGAAACGCTTATAATCGTGTAATATGCTACAAGTATGTGTAGGTAAAACTAAGTTATGAACAATGTTCGCAGAATAGCATGTGCGAATGGCTCGAATTTGTTACGACAGTGAATGTGGGGCAAAGTGGATGGGGCATAGTGGACAGGCGGGACAACGTGGTCATATATGTGTTCCCTTAGTCCCATGCTTTTTACGTTACACGAAGTAGTGAGTACTAAACAAATACGTAAAAATGGACACCAGAAGTGGATACGGGGGGTAGGGACGGGAAATACCCCCTCATCACCTTTATAATGCCAGTCCACCACGGAATTTGCGGTATTTGTTAAATTTAGTTTCTTTTATATGGATTGTTCATTAGTTGTTATTATTAAGTATATTTATTGTTTAATCATATCCAATAATAATTACTGCATTACATTAAAGTGGATATTTAGTCAATTTAAAGATTTATGGTCGAAATTAGAGCGCGGATGTTATTGTTTAGGTACTCATATTACGCCCCGAACCCTGCTCTCCAACTAATTTATTTTGCTCAGCACGTGACTGTTCTATTCTGCGCACACTTAGCACCCTAGATATGTATGTTATTGCAGTTTAAAATGGTGAAAACTTATATAAACGAGCAAGTACGCAGCAAGCGTGCAGCGATGTATCTGTAGAAAAGCCATCAGTGCGGTTGGACCAGGTAGCAACGTGAAAACAGCAGCGGCAACTTCTACGTAACAAGAACAACCCTCAGACGAAGGGTGAAATGGGCGACTTCGGGAAAGGTAAAATACGCATCAAGAAAGGGCCTTGGACGCCACAAACCCGTGGTTTCTGAGGAAGTGAAACAACCACTGTGTGGCCATATTCTTGAACTTGAATCCAGGATGTTTAGATTGTCGATAATTTACGTGAGACGATTAGAGTTTCAGTTTGCAGAGAAGAATGATGTACCACACCCATCTATTATGGAACTGGCTGGTGAGGGATGGGTAGCAACATTCAGGAAAAGGCACCCTCAGATAACCCTTCGGGCTCCAGAGGCTACCAACGCCGCACGGATAACAGGTTTCAACTGTATAAACGTCATCGCCTTTTTTGACAATTTGGAGGCCGTTATTGACAAACACAAAGTTGGTCCGTCTAGGATTTATAATGTTGAAGAAACGGCGTTTTGAACCAGGCGCCTTTTACGAGATTTGGATTTGCCTGTCTATATTCGTAAGTACTTCACCCAAGACAACTTTTCTAACAGTTTATTTGCACAAATTTAACGGAATATATGTTAGAGATTTAGCACATAGATATCTTACGGAAGAATTTGATCAGTGTTTTTGTGAAAACAACAAAAACGATTGCACGCACGATTTGTACCCCCTCCGTTATGTATTCTATGCTGAGACAGGTCTTAAAAATCATTTTTCTGATACATTAAACACAACAGCAATTAAAACGAAGCGGCTAATCAGTCAAAAACAGTTGTATGTACGATGCTGTCATGTTCTTTACTTTGATTCATGCATAATTTGATCGTAACATGGATAGGGATTGCGCTTACCGATCAACCCTGTCGGTTACGTATTTACCTATCCGATCGACACATAACCGATCGCATAAACACAAAAAGCGATGACGCGCTGTAGTACGCACAGCGCTTTAGGGATGGGGAAGGGAATCGAGATCGGTATTCTTGCAGACACTCTCTATTATGTAGCTGTCATTTTCCCAACGCAGCAAAAACAACCAGCAACTAGAGAACGGCCTGCCTCCCGGATGCAAATCTCTGTACCACCCACCCGGATGGATGCAAACACACCTGTTTGTTGAGTGGCATGTGTGAAGCCACCAAAGGAGGATCCATTTGTTCTCATGTTAGAAGGGCACAAGACACACACAAAGAGCGTTGAATCAATACAGATGTGGAGGGAGACGGGTATTGTGATGCTCACGATCCCACCGCACACGTCGCATTAGCTTCAGCCTCTTGATTCTTGACAGAACCGTTATGCTGCCACTAAGCACATATTTTGGACAATTCCAAAACATATGGCTTATATAATATCATCCTGGAAAAGTCATCACAGTCTACCAGATGGGAGAACTTGATGGCGCGGCATACGAGAAGTCAGCGACAATGCGAACTGCTAACAAAGGATTCGCCATTACACTGACCTCGCGAATATTGAAGCCGCATGCGGCAGAGATCTGTCGTACACTTGTTGTGCCACGGAATGTGACATCACAAGCGAGGTTGGCCAACCTACCCCTGACCCAAACGACCATAATGTGGCGACTGACGCAGTGTTCTCCAAATGCCAGGCATCGCGAGTGAAGCAGCCCCTTCCACATTCTATGGACCATATCGTGACGATACAATGGACACCAAACATCCAACAGCATCACATCGGATTTTGTTCCAACTCCCAAAATCAACCAACGCATTGTGAGAAAAAAGGTCATAGAAGAGGACAAACCTGTATGATAGCCGGAACGCCTCATAAGGGAGAATTTGAAAAGAAGGTTTTCATCAGAGAAGAAAAGGAACATTTGCAGAAGCCAAAGAAAGCTGAGAAACAGCAAATAAGCTTTAGCTAAGACCGATGCAATTATACGTTGTTTGCCCTGCAATTAGTAGGCCTATGATACACGCAGCAGCATCGATGGCGAACGTGCTTTTGTATGTGATCTGTGCAACACAGCTTAAAGGCAACAACAACGTTCATGTTTGTTGAGTTACCATTACAGTTATCGATAACCGAATGCAACACGATATACATATGTATCCGTTGAACAGTAATACTTGATTGACGTGATGTTTAAGAAGTCTTGTTTATGACCAGATCATGATTTCGTTTTCATTCCGTTTTCGTTCGTTTTCTAGCTTGGTTGGGTGTGTTTTTTTTTATATCACACAAACAGTGTCAACTTTGCCCAAGTTAACATAACGTTGCCGAGCGCTGGAAACAACTAGAACTGGAACATCGATGTCGTGTGACGGTTGTTTGGTGAAACAAGATTGCGGAACTCTATCCTATTACTTTCGATGTAAATAGTTTTGTACTTAATGTTTTTCTTTAAAATTATCGTAATATCAAAAATTATTCATAATATTATATCACAGCTATTCTCTATTAAGTTATTGCTTCACGAGAAACGCTGTGGTTTATCCACATCAGTTAATGTTAACGTGTTCATTTACAAGCTGGACACTGCTAGATTACTGTGTCCCAGAGCGACCGGGAACTCCCATGCTCGGTCGCTGTGCGTAAGTTTCTGCAGCCGTCACTATTGCACAAATCCGATCCGAAGTTAAATCAATCAACTAATTATCTTAAACTACCATATGCTACGGCAATGAATGGGGGCAGTCACGCGCTGGATAAACCCAGAACGGTAGACGGTTGTGAAGTTTAGTGCGTAGACTCAAACAGTTGTAAAGTGCCAGTGCTTTCCACCCAGCCACCGGTATGAAACGCCTTATACATGAGAAGTGCAGTGACGGCAGTCATTTACAGTGTAATTATATTTTGCATGATTTAATTATAAAGACGGTGTTGTACTCTTTCTTAGTGGGTAAATAAATGCTTGCGAATATAATTACTTAAATAGTGACAATAATTGGATTGGCAATACCCATGTAAAATATACATTCTGATCAGTTAGGTATCTATATAAATAAAGCATTTGAAACGACTGTATTTTATTTCTCTGCATATTTACCAAGTATGTATTTGTATGTGCAAGGTATATTATTCGTTATCAACACACTTTGATAGATGTTAGTAGGCCTTACATTTTGTATAGTTACTTAAATGGCTGCACATAATATTATATATGTTACATTTTCCCCAAAACGTTATAAATTAATGTAGTTATATTGCATATCGGTTTCTTGAATATAAATTTGGTTTATGAGAATGTGTCCAGTGTGTTCAAAGCACATTACCGCGTGTAATGCACGTAGCGTAACAAGTCAAACATATTGCTTGTAATGAAAAGAATACAACTGTTGACAATACAATACGGTTTTACAATAAAAGGTGGAAACTGAGACACGCACAATCGTGACTAGTAAATTATTTGACTAATAAATAATTAGCCTGTATGATTGTCGATTATTGGTGATCTGGTGAAGGTTAAGCCAGATTTGGTTAAGCCAGCCAGCCTACGCTGCTCCGTGTACAACATGACACTATGTAGCCACCCCTACATTAAACAGGTTCTGAAGTCATGGTGGGTGATTGGTCTGTGTTTTGTATTACAAACATTTATTGTATCAACGAGAAGTGACTATCTGGTATCACGGATGACCAGCTGGACATTACCAGAAATCACCAAACCAGATGGAGAGCATTTTTAAAATATCACTTAGTTAAACCTCTTGAACAATCTGATGCTACAAACATATTTATTCATTATTTATGTTGATTTGTAGAATGTAGTGAACTTGAAGTGAATGATCCACAATATCAAACTATTTGCGATGGAGTGAGTAAAAATCGGTCCGATAACTTGGCTCTGCCATATCGGATTTGTTTCACAAATAGCGGCGTTATGGTCGGTTCTGACGTGTGGCGTCAAGCAAAGTTAATGTATGATTTACTACAGACCATATGCATAAAGAATATTGTTCTAAGCCGAAGTTGTGGCGCATAAAAGCTGTATTCCAGTAAATGGAACAGGTCTGCCCAGTTCTTGGAACGCTCCCCGTCTTCATCACGTCATTCTGTTTAACAGAGTTTTAACGGATCAAATATGCATACTTTAAAATATGCTCGCATCCAAATATACGATGCAAAACGTACTTAGAATTATTTCATTTTTCTGATGATAAACAAAAACAACGGAAGTCAAATGTGGCGCTAAATAACGAGTTTTTGACTCGTCAATTGAAAAGCGACTAGGTTGTAGGCCGGCTCTATTTAGGGTTCTGTACGCAAGCACCCATATATGTACACGTATATTTTTTTATTTGTGAGTGTTTCATGCTAAAAATTGCAGTATGTATGGCAGTTGGCAACACAATAATACTAGAAACTTTATACCGAATATATTTGGCTTAAAACAGTTATTTTCATTTTAAGATGTCGCTGTATAGTCGGATTTAGTTAAATAGAACAAAAGTCTATATTGGTAATTTCTTCCGTTTAGCTAACATTACACTTTTCATATTTGTAGTGAGACCTCAGCTGATATACAAAAACTCGCCGGTTGATAAATGTTTGAAAAATCTGGCGACAATAAGGAAGTATAGTGCATTGATTATTGGGCGACAAATGCCGTGTCGCTTGATAACCAAGTGTCGCTGTATAGTTACCCGCTCAATTGTTGCTCCATGGTCGCATTCATATATATATATATATATATATCCGTTTACAATTTACACTTTCAGTTACAATCTAACCAAGGTAATCAAATGTGGCTGCGCGCATTGCAATGAAATTGTCGAGATCGTGGTCACAGTCAGAGTGAAGGCGGAAAAAGTCGATGACGCCCTCATCCAGTACGGTGATGAAACGTTGTCTCTGGAAGCCGACGGTATGGTCTCCTTCGAGGCTGTGCCGCGCGCTGGACGCGTCAACTTCACTGTGACGTCATTCGACACCTACATGCCTCGTCTCGTGACGTTGGACGTCGTGGATGGACTCTCGCAAATGTTCGTCGAAGTCTCGCTTGTCTCGAGACCGGAACCGATTAATGTTTACGCAATTACAGGGGGCAATCTGGTCGTACCTAGCCCTGGTGAGTCGTCGTCGGCTGTTAGCGTGGAGGTTCCACCAAATGCATTCGTCGACGAGTTCTCAGAGCCGGTTACAAGCAAAGTGAAGGTGTACGTTTCGTACGCGGACCCACGCAACGAGACCAGCATCGACTCTGCCCCGGGCGAATTCACGTACGAGGACGAGGAAGGTGAAACGAGACTTCTTCAGACGTTCGGCGTCGTGACGCTGTTTTCTGAAGACAGCGCCGGGAATCCCGTGTACTTACGGGGAAACGTTACGCTGAAGTTCAACAAAACAGCATTGAGAATCGAAAATGACGAAGAAGGCAACCCAGACGTGCTACTATGGGTCATAGACGCCGCTAGCGGACAATGGAAGAAGTCTGGCACTATGACCTACTCCGATAATCGGCGTCGACGGAAGAGAGACGCCAACACGGGTGATATAGTGAAGGGTGAGACACTAATACCACGCTATGTCCCATACGTAAACTGTGATAGGCCCTTCCTGCGAGGTCGACTTTGTTCCATTGCCGTGTACGTTTATTACGGTGCGGAGTTCTCCACGCCTCTTCCAGGAGAAAGGATCTCCGCGTTCATAATTGAGAATAGACGCTTCATCGGCCGTACCTCCGGCTACACGGACGCAAACGGTAGGGCGTGTCTCCTGGTCGCGTGTGGACTCGAGCACATCGTCAAGTTGGAGTCCAGGGAAGGGGTCCTTGTCCATCCGACCCACTACCTCCCGGGAAACTTCTCCGTCGCCAACAGGACCGACGGATTCATGTTCACCGCGACTCCTCCGTCCAGCCGACAAGAGAACCTCGCGGGTCCTGTGTTCCGATATAGAAGATGGAACAGCCAATGTTACAAGGCCAACTCTACATCGTACCACTTTAAGCTGGCCAAGCCGTCGATCAGGCCCTCGTTATACGGCTCCCTCAATGCCGTAGAGATGCGGTCCGGTCGCCCGCTTAGCTGGTTCCCAAGCATGTTATCTGAGAAGAAGATGTGTGCATTGCAGGTGCAGATCATGGTACGTATGCATCAGGCGAACAACGATGCTGTGGCACGTTGTCAAAATGTTTGTTGTCTTCGTCATCGTCGTCGTCGTCGTCGCCGCCGCCGTCGTCATCGTCGTCGTCATCAACGCCATCATCAACAACATAATAATTTTCATTATCATCATTGTCATCGTCTTCATCGTAATCGTCAATATCGTCATCACTGATGCGTCTAGCCACTTGAACAAAAACTATTACTAATCTAATTATTACTTTATGTACATTATCTAGATTAAAAAGAGTACGAAAGCACATATTTTTCACGAGATGTGCATGATTCATTATAAATCATATGGGAACGCGCAGATTATGCGTAGTAGTTACAATGTAGATGAATGCTTCCCATAGCATATGTCTGCTATTGGGGTATAGTGTAAAGCGCATTGATCAACCACAAATATTGGCTCTTCCGCTAGTTATTAACTTACCTGTCAACGTTTTTGTTGATCTTCTTCATTCTAGACTTCGGAGCCGTCTAAGATTCAAGTGGTCGGCATCAGTAGCGCCCCCAACGGCGAGTTATACGGCGCGTACGCTGCGGCTTTGCAAATGGGATACAAGGCATGTGTGTTGTTTCGGTGTCCGTCGAATGACAGCGATTACACCTCGGTGGATCTCCACGTCGCCTACGACAACAGCTCCTTGTGCGTCATGAGGTTAGTGAGCGCGTAGAGCAGTTCTGGGCGAGCACATGATGAAACATCCTCACCAGCTTCCGCAAACGTCATTCGGTGTTTTTCGCCGCCGTAACTTCATGTATCTAGGCTCCACTGGTGACATCGGAAGTGGTGGGGTGGGGGGGTGGTGCTGTTGAAGCGTCGGCAACTTCAGCTTATTGTAACCTGAACTGGGACACATTTGCAAGGGTCTGTGGTATCCCTATCCCTATCCTTATGATATGTGTCTACGTTTCCATAACCCATCTCGAGAAACCAACTTCCTGTTGATTTATGCCCCGCGCCTACTCTTCTGGGTGGGACTAATGTGGTTGGGGAAAACGTGGTGTTTTACTCCCAAATTATAACACAACCACACAACACGTGCTTGCTAACAGCAGGAAGGAAACACACCGGTCATTTCATTGCGCATGTCTAACATGTAAGTAGGAAGCATTCCGTATTTGGGCATGCTCTGTAGAACAAGGAATCTGTTCTTTAGGCTTACTTATTATTACAAGACAAACGTCACTCTACAAACTGCGGTATTATTGGATATATCCACACAATAACAACAATGAAACAGAATCAGTGCAATTCCACTTGACCACTAGAACCTGTAATAACATTGTCTTGTGTATACTCGGCCGTCGCCGTTGACTTTTTGTGGGGCTCGGATTTTCGTTTGCGTTCCCTGTGAAAAAAAACATGTTACAATAATTGTTACCCACGCTTCAATGAAATATCACATCACGGTGATAGCAGCGAAGTTATAGCATAAGGCCTCGTAAATTGTACTCATACGCAGTTTGAGTGCTGAAATCAGTTTCAACTTTGAAGTGAAACCAGAAACTGGTTGGACTGCGCGAGATTTTGCGTGATTTCGAACATAACCGTAGCAACGCTGAATACGTCATCCGTCAAATTCGAAACAATAATAACCACGTATGCACAAAACACTACATCATCTTTCCAGCTTATATCAGGCGTTTTTTGCTACAGAAATACAACATGTATTATTAGTTAGAGAAGTATAATAATTAAATATCCATAAAATGACGAGAATAATCGAAGTTAACGAATTATTGTTTCACATAGAACACACCTTACAAACAATAACATTTCCTGTGTTTATAGTAAACAACAAAACATTAACATCAGAACGAAAATAATCGGTCGACGTTTAAGTTATTGCTTGGACACGCACAAGCACAGACAGGCGCATTATATAGAGAACGAATAACTGTACTAAAGACCAAGATATCTTCACATCTGAAGTTGAAACAGGTTGGTCTGTCAAATACCTGTCTTTACAACTTATGAGCGCAAATATATAACAACAACTAATATAACAAATAATAAGTATAACATTAATAATGTGTGTAGTTTGATACCACAAAAGTATGAGAAAATTGCATTTAAATTAGGCAATATCCCAAATAAACATCCCCTGATAGTTGTCGTGGTTTCCCTTTAACTTTGTTGTAGATATCCAAGCGTGAAGAATAGCGACAACGATCTGCTACATACGAACAGTAGCATCCGGGTGCTAAGACATGCTTCACCCGGATATGGAGAAGTTTTCTACAGCGCGACTGGGAAGGGAGATTTAGCTTTCTATCGCGTCATGAAACAATGCAATTCTGGATGGACAAGTGTTGCCATGTTCGACTGTTCGGTCAAGTCTGAAGCCCCGAAAGAGGAGGGAGCACAGGGTTTACGGGGGGCGAATCAAGAGAGGGTAGTCTAGGGAGGGGGGGGGGCAAAAACCTCTACTGTCGGCCGACACAAATTAATATTCGGTGGCCTGAGCAGGACCTTCAGCACGACTCCAACGTCGCGCTGTCGGATCATTCATGACATCGGAATACGGGTGTGTGAGTGTGGGGAGGGGGGTGGGTAGGGGTTCTGTTTAATTTTTTTCGCCGCCGCGTCCCCATAACTTCAGCTTATTGCTACCTGAACGGGGGCTCATTCCAAAAGTCTGTGGGGCACGGTAACGGGGGCCCATTCAAAAAGGTCTAGGGGCACGCCAAATTCCAAAGGTCTAGGGGCGCGTACCCCTCAGGCCCTCCCTGGATCCGCCTGTGGGGTTTCATTCTAGTTGAAACACAGTCACGACCTGCTCAAGTGGGGGATGTCTTCTAGAATAACGCTCGTGAATACAAATAACCAAATAACCATCTTATTTGTATGCATTGCTTACTCCTGTAAGAAAATCTATCCAGCTTCGATCATCTAGTTCTGTCCGACGTTTTGTTCCTAGAGTCAACACTAACATTGAAACTAGGGTTTTTTCTGTTGCTGCACCAACTCTTTGGAATATGTCCGTCTTAGTGTTAGACCAGTTGAAAATATTATAAAATCCCGTCGTCATTTAAAAACTTATCTTTACAACCTTGCTTATCCATCATAGCTCCCTAGCGCCTTGACCCATCTGTTGACAACTGGAATACCGCTTATGGATTTTGAGACTGATCAATCCCTTTGTCTTGATGCGCCTCTGAGCTTGGTTTCCAAGGATTTAGGCGCAATAGAAGTTATCTTATTATTATTATTATTATTATTGACTAACGCATTATGTTTGGTTATGATGGCATGTTACTTTATGAACATCTTGTTGGTGACTATGCAATAATACATGCATATACACATTCACATGGATATGTATGTGTGTACGTGTATGTACGCGTGTACGTAAGTACGCACGTACGTTAAAACGTACGTATGTACATGTGCGTGCGTGCGTGTTTGCGAGTGTATTCGTCTGAGCGTGTGCGTGATTGTTTCGTAGCTCGCACGCACGTACGCACGTATGTACATAAGTGTGTGCGCGTGTGTGCGTGTGTGCGTGTCTCGTACATGTGGTCGGTCTACAGTTAATTTTCCCATTGGTTGCCATGTTAGCGTTTTGTCTGATTATAAGAAAACGTGACCTAAAAAAATTATTAAACTTCCTACCTGCTATTATCATCATCTCATTGACATGCTGGTCGAGTTTAGTCAAAATTTAGTATTTCTAGCTCTCGTAAAATGCCTGTATGTATGACACCCGTCAATATTTACGAATGGATGCAGGCAGTACTCCGGCTAAATGGTAAAATAGCCACATTGCTGCCAAATATCCATTCGTTTAGTAAAATCAGCTAAAATACACCATTTTACTGTCAACAGCTTCTACAATCGCACCTGGAAATCTGACTACTCAAATACACTTATGTCAGAGCATGTGAATTAAAAAAATATATATTTCTCAAAAATACACTGCCCTTTTTTTGTTTGTAACGAAACAGGAAGTCTAACTGGAGCATGACCCCATATGCTTATATATGTATGTATGTGAGTATGTATACATGTGCATGTATGTGCATGTTTGTACGTGTGTACAGGTGTATGTATGTACGTACTATGTCTTTGTACATGTATGCATGCATGTATGCATTCATGAATGCACGCACACACGTGCACGTGTTCAAGTCTTAAAACCCAGCTACTGTAGACATAAAATGGATTTACTGGAAGTGAATATCATCATAATGTGCGCAACTGGAGTGACGATCGGGAGAGGCTGATGATACGTCTAGATTGTTCCATGTATTTTTGCTGGAGTGACGATCGGGGGGTTTTGATGATACGTCTAGATTGTTCCATGTAGTATTACTGGAGTGACGATCGGGGGAGGTTGATGATACATCTAGATTGTTCCATGTATTGTTACTGGAGAGATGATCGGAGGAGGTTGATGATACGTCTAGATTGTTCCATGTATTATTACTGGAGTGACGATCGGGGGAGGTTGATGATACGTCTAGATTGTTCCATGTATTATTACTGGAGTGACGATAGGGGGAGGTTGATGATACGTCTAGATTGTTCCATGTATTATTACTGGAGTGATGATCGGAGGAGGTTGGTGATACGTCTATATTGTTCCATGTGTTATTACTGGAGTGACGATCGGAGGAGGTTGATGATACGTCTAGATTGTTCCATGTATTATTACTGGAGTGACGATCGAAGGAGGTTGATGATACGTTTTGATTGCTCCATTTAATATTACGTTTTGCAGTGTTGCTTTAGCGTTATAAGAACAAAGTGCTTGCTTTAACATGGCCAAATGGTGTACATAAAACGAGTAGTTTGTTTCGTACGCCACAACAGATGTGCTTCCTTAAAACTACCACTCGTTGTGCGCAGAAGAAAGATCCGAACACAGCATTGTCATGCAAAATACGCCAACCGATGCCCTCCGAAATAAAAACGGATTCGTAGCGGTGTATGACAATAGACAATAGTTTGCCGGAATTGTGTATTAAAATGATTACATCATCATACTAAAATAATTTGCTGAATGATCAAACAAATGAGTGAGTTGCCAAAAATAGTGTTTACATGTTAATGGCTACATAAGTTTATTCGGCAACATTTGAAAAAAGAATCGGTTTGCAATGCCATATGATAGAGCCAATGACTATAGCAGAACACAGTCGGGCGTAGTAGCATCAGTAGTGGAAACGTCGGTTGTTGGTAGGTGCTTAGCTCGGAAGACTGCAGAAGCAAGGCGACATGTCAGGGCTATTATTACCACACAACTATTCTTGCCCGATATTATCCTAAATTTATGTATATCCAAGACTATTCGTAATCGTAGACATTCGTACCCGATTGCATTCATACTCATTATTATTCGTATCCGAGAATATATGTATCCGAGAATATTTCTACACGACACTAATAGTAGTTTGGTTTGGTCTTCTCTCTAGTTTTACCAGAAAGTATCTGTATCCAAGGTGATATGTATCCGATCATATAGATCAGCATATATTAACAAAATACGAAAAAACTCTAAAGCAACTATTACGTTTCTAAATATTAACATTTTAAAGCTTTTGTATACTACTGCATTTTTGCGATGGCTGCTTTCCATGATATCCAATAATGATGTACGAAGAGCGTTCAGTCTATTGACAATTTTAGTTGTATCATCAATTACAATTTCGTATTTATTTGCATGCATACGCCACCGATTGGAATGTGAAACATGGTTTTGAATAAAAATACGTTTCCAACGAATTTTGTATTATTTATTTCTGTTGAAAGAGTCTAATTATATTCACATGAACAAGTTGTGCTTTCGAATGTCATAGTGGCACGAGTAAGCTGAATTTGCATTAGTTCGACGTAGTGTGATATCGAATTATTGGAAACAGGTGCGCGATGTCTAGAGGCACGCGATAAATAACGGTAAGATGATGATCAGAGCATCGCACTCTCAGTCCAGAGAATCCTAGTTCGAAATCTGAGATTGCCGTTTCGAACGTTGTGGAAGTTCGTTCTTCCAACGTTGGTACAGTTCACTCAGCTTGAGTGATGGCTATAGACAACGGTGGATAAAACTTATGTATACGAATATATGTGTGCAGTAATCGCCACATCGCTTAATATTCCCCCAAGTAGCCGATAGGGCCTACGGTGTTCGGATGAACAGGTCTGCCAAGGGTGAAGTGTTTACAAAGCGCTTTGAGCAATCCTAAGGACTGAACCCGGCACTTTATAAGAATTTATCGTTATCTTTTTTGGATCTACGTAAAGAATACATGTATTATACTTGCAAACTCTCCCGGAATTTCCGGCAGTCTCCCTCGTTTGGGATATATTTCCCGGTCTCCCGGAATACAGGCAAACCTCCCGGACTTTCGCCCCCCCCCCCACACCCTCGAATCATATTAGGCTATGTACACTAAATAACCCTTCCGATTCCGGAAAAAATGTACGCATACGGAATTGCCAATGACATTCGCCATGCATATTACCAAAAATAGATAAGCGAGCGAAAAATGAACAACTGTCAAACACGTTCCAAAAATGCCTTTTTAATGATTGCTAGTACCAATACGGTTCGTCGGATCCCAACAATATTGATGTCATTTGAAAGTTTAAGCGTTCTGCTATTCAAACATATAATTGGTTTCCTGATAATCATTCCTAAAATTAACCGAAAACGGACCTACAACCGGGCCCGTTTCGGTGTCTTAGACACTGCGAACCATGTTGTTTCGTCGACACAGTTCACCAATCTACCGATTGAGGCACTACTATCTGATTTCATGGTATAAGCTCCACCCACTTTCAAACGGCTGCTAAAATGACATACGTGAAGTAGGCGTGACGTCACAATCACGTATATCAACCAACCAACGCAACGAATTTAGACCCGTTGTGTGACGTACTTTATTGTGACGTCACGCCGACGTAGAGATATATCGGTTTCGCTGCGATCAAACCACATTAGTTTCGCCGCGGTTTAAAAGTGGGTGGAGCTTATAACATGAAATCAAGAAATGGTGAAGTGCGCATGTCTGAACCTATGCAAATGAGGAAAACAGCGCCGCAATTGGAAGATTAGTGTACTGAGTACCCGCCGCCAACATCGTTCGGAACCGTACAGAACACCGAAAACGGCATGATTGTAGGTCCATTTATCGGTAAGTAAGTATAAGTATTATGCATGGCGAATGACATTGGCAATTCCGTATGCGTAGGTTTATATATATATATATATATATGTATATATATATATATATATGTATATATATATATATGTATATATATATATATATATATGTATATATAACACACACACACACACACACACAAACACACACACACACACACACACACACACACACACACACACACACACACACACACACACACACACACACACACACACACACACACACACACACACACACACACACACACACATATATATATATATATATATATATATACAACTATATATACACACACGAGGACGCAAAATGGAAAGTCACCAGTAGGTCATAAGTCTATGTTGACTGTTTCACAACATTGGACTAACATTTGATGCATGCCCAAATATAGTTCCTCCAATATATATTTATGTGTTTATCATAACAATGACAGTTCTAGTTTGTCCGTACCTTCACAAGTCGGACAACGATAAATCAAAAGATTGTTTTTTTTATAATATTTGTTCAGGCTTCTGAGTTTAAGATCACTCGTTTGAGTCACAGTTGATTACCCATTTCCTTCACAGAACCTTCGTCTCTCCGTGCTGTCGAGAAGAGTTACATTAGACAGAGTTATGACATATTTGCACGTTATTCTGGCCAACCGTGTGAAGGCATACTAAACGAATTAGACACAATTACATCAAAGGGACTGCTGCATTAAATAGTTTCCCTACATATAGTAGTTGTCATTCGGACTTACTCCGGCCTCTCATCGCATGTACATGGCGCCGACGGCAACGCCTCTAGCGGTGGCATCACCACCCTGCAGGCGATTTGCTCCGCCAAAATGTGCTCGGCATATGTTTCTCTACGCTGGCGTTCACTCTTCCGCTGGAAAAATACGGAAATATAGAATATGTTAATTTCGCCGTCCACTTGACACATGGCGTAGTTGATTTCCCATTGGTGGCCATGTTAACATGTTGTCAGATTGTAAGAAAACTATGCATGAGAAAGTATTGAAAATTATCTAGTCCTATGCTTGGTATGCTGATAATATTTCGTAAAAATCGCTTACCTCCAGCTTTTTTTAAACGCATGGATACACGGTGTTAGTGATACCGTTGTAACGGGCCAAAACTATCCCCGTGCCAGCAGTAGACCAATGCGAGTATCAAGCAGGCGCAGAGAACAATTTGACTTAACATTTGGTCATCATCTATGTTTGCGTACCAGGAGTATGCTCTTTATTTAAATTTCAATGCTTTCTGTGCAGCGTGGCTGAACGCTTCCCAGAGAAGTAGAAATGGTGTTCGATTGAACAGGTCAAAAGTCAAGTTCTTATATAGCGCAGTAGCTAAGTAGGTCTGCCAGGGAGTATAGTGTAAAGGGCTTTGAGTAGTCCTTAAGACTGGATACTGCGCTATATAAGAACTTATCTTAACTCTTTAATTTTATACGAAACGTAGACCAGGGTGCCAATAGCCGGCAGCAACTCTCCAGGGCTAGGTACGTCCAGGTCGCCTCCATTAACCGCGTTAACTTCCATCGGTTCCGGTCTCGGGATAAGCGAGACTTCGATGAACATTTGCGAGAGTCCATCCACAACGTCCAACGTCACGAAACGCGGCATATTTAATTATGTCACTGTGAAAATGACGCGTCCAGTGTGTGTTACAGCCTCGAAGGAGACTGTAACACAGTACTGGATGATGATAGCATTGACTGTTTCTGCCTTCGCTCTGACTCTGACCACGATCTCGGCGATTTCGCTGCATTCTGTGCATCCGCACGCACGCACCTTGGTTAGCTATCAGTAAGTATAAATCGAGAACTGTATTAGCTAATACATTTTCGTGTGTGCGCGTGTGCGTGTGCGTGCTTGTGCGTGTGTCTTTGTATACGTGTATGTCTGAGTGCGTATGTGCGCGCGCGCGTGTGTGTGTGCACGTATGTGAGTGAGTGTGTGTGTGTGTGTGTGTGTGCGTGTGCGTGTGCGTGTGCGTGTGCGTGTGCGTGTGCGTGTGCGTGTGCGTGTGCGTGTGTGTGTATAATGTACGCATTCGCTTATTTTTATTTGTCGCGAAACGGACGGTTTAGGTATTAGTCAGATATTTAGTACATAGATACCCTATGGAAAATGTGTTACTTTTTATAAAAACGGCATAAACATTAGGTAGCATGAATGTTACTCTCGCCAGTGTACATATGATGCAGAAAAAAACACCCCAGTTCCATTTTGAGCACACGAATAGGCATGCAGCATCTAGAATGAGGCCTACCGCTACAAGATCAGCCCAATTGATAATATAATATATCATTGTTAGTGTACACGCCGTTGCATTCTGCTACAACAGACAGCAGTTCGAAGACAATGAACTATGAAGTCTTAGTCGTAGACGTGGTCTGGTAAGTTTTGAAGAGGCGTGCACACACCTCACTGTATCTTTACAATCTAAACGAACCTTCTTTCGACTTTCTATATTTTTTCAAATAAACAAAGCATTGATTATCGCATTACCCCACCCTCCACCCTTGAAACATATATAGATTATGTTAACACACCACATCATTTAAATATTAGAATATAATTATATATTAAGCTTAGGCCGTATTATAGTCTGACAAAGCTAGTTCCCGCAATATTTGGATAACGGAAAAACAATATGACAAATGTTTGTAAAATATATTACTGACGTTAGTCTATTACATTGCTTTTAGATATAAGTCAAACAGAACATCGATTTTCGCGGCGTGCTGGCATGGCCGAATATTATAACTAACATATAAGCAACTAAAAAATAAAATAGTCCGGTGGCTCGGCTCGGGAACCTGACAATATGTTTAAGTTAACGCCAGCTGCTGGAATCCCCTAGCGGAAGATTTATAATCGACCTATAGTACTCTATGCGTACGCCAGGTGCCACGGCCATCTTTTACACTGGAGCAGCGAATGTGTTTCTCGGGGGGTGGAATGCTACAATCAATACGTACATGCTTTCTTTATTGAGAATATAACGATAATTATATAGCATGGCATAAACGAATTTACTCCCTAGGTAAGTGAGCTGTTAAGGATGGTATTTGGACATAATCAATGTATAATCACTTGGAAGTTGGCGAAAAACTCCGTCGAAGGAAGTTGAAGGAACGCTGTCGTTACGACTTACGTCCGCGGTCCAGTCTCCAGATTGTAAAGTCACGACCAGATAATTCGTACCACGCCAGAAATCGTGTAATTGAAATTTTGTCAAGTTGTGTTCTAATGCGCTTAGCCTATTTTAATATACTGACTAACCTCGCACTGATTTACATGACACGCTCTGCCTCTGGCCAGAGGCATAGTCTTAGAACGCAGATAGGATACACGATTTTTGACGTAGACGTCTTGCAAAATATTTGGCTTTCGCCTGTCTATTTTCGTAAGTACGTCTTAACTCACGGCGACATTTCTAACCCTAACATTTTATTTCCACGACTCTGAACACGTGTATCATGTGTGTCAGAGATTTAGCACATGGATGGTTATATTACGGAAGAAATTATTAATATTTTTTATTAAAACGGTATAAAACATTAGCCTAAGCTAAGGACGCACGATTTCTACCCCCACCCAGTATACACTGAATGGCGCGCACGTATCTTCAAAATTTACCAAGACAGCGTCTAAGAGTTAACGCTAAGGCAATGTCTCATAGTTGATTGACTTTTTCAGTTGTAGCAGAATGCAACGGCGTGTAAAACATTTAAACGCCGAATTAGCATATATATATATATATGTATATATACAGTGTATATATATATATTATGTATATATGTGTGAGTGTGTGCTAATTTGGCGTGTAAAAGGTAACATATATTAGAAAAAGCATATATGTATAATTCGGCCAAAACTAGAGTATTCATCATCCTTTTGGAATCTCCACACTACAACACATATCAAACATATTGATGAAGTATAGCATAGCTATAGTGCTGCCATATATTTGTCAAAAATGAACACATACACCAACGTGCAACAAAGTCAGCTGACTTAGTATCCACCCTTGGTTGATCAACGTCTGAACGACGATAACAATATAACAGTATAATTGAGATCACCCCCCTCCAGGCCTACTAAATAAAACACGAAATCTTGTACACACCTAGGTGCCGTCTAAATGCAGTAGTGTTCTCGTTTTATCCCCACACAATCCGCATGTGGAATATGATTCCATTACAAATTATCTTGGCTGCTTGTAAACAAACACATACGGGCAATTCCACCGTCACTCACGTTACATTTATACTTACTTTCTTGGATGTTTCAACACATTATATCTGAAAATATTATTGATCAATGTAAAACATTTAAAGCATATAGTGACTTGGGGCTATGATCTACATCACTACATAGGCAGTTATTACAAATGTTAAATTTGTCTACTACATACATACAGTTTAGTGGCCGTCACTCACGTTATGAAAAAAAAAACACCAATATTTTTGTATCAACTTTGCAGCTAAATTTTCCTAAATTATTGACCTTAGCATAAAGGCACCTAACTATTTGTTTAGGTGTAAATTTAAGCTAAAAGACAAGTACAGTTTAACTTCATTCTGTGATATATTTTAGCCACAGGTTGCACAGCAGAGAGAAAACAATTATCTATAGATGTGTAATCGTTCCTTCTGAAATTTGTGTCAATTTTGTTTTTAAACATTCATGCTGCTAGATTTGACACGATCAGTAAATAAGTGTAGTCAATTCCATATAATTGTAAACATGACAATACAAAATATAACTTCACATATATTGAGAATTTAATATTTGTAATATATTGAACACATACTTTGAAGTTGTGAACAGGGCATTTGCAGTGATATCATATGTTTCTAATTTTCTCTCTAACACTTTCTGCCTGCAACCCAACGCCCATTTTAATTTCAGCTTTCAATTTAAGATATGTAATCAACATTATAATTATCTTAATAAAAATTATGATCACTTTAATTGATATGATCACCGTAGGTCACTAGTTACAAGCTACGTATAAATCCAGAATCACCAGAGCCAGAACTGGTATGATTCTAAGTTCTTGCATAGCGCAGTATCCAGTCCTCAGCACTGTTCAAAGCGATTTACACTTTACTCCCTGGCAGACCTCTTCAATCGAACACCATCTCGACTTCTCTGTGAAGCATTCAGCAACGCTGTGTGGAAGCTGATTCTAGAACATGAGCCAGGATAGGGACACTTTCCACACACCCAACAATCAATCATTAAATAGGCCAATCTTTCATTACATAAACTACCCACAACACACGTACACATGTATGATGGCAGATTCTTCGCATCCAAAGATCAGTAAGGAAGTCTTTGTCCCCGGCGGACGGCGGCACGCTTTCTGGTGGCTGCACAGGCCTATTCTTGGCTTGCAGGCTCTGGAGCAGGTTGAACAAATGTATAGTTGGCCTGATGTTGCCTGAGCTGCAGATTCTTTCCTTCGCCTACGTTTCTCCTCATATCCTTCTCTTCTGGAATGTTCAAAGTCCTGCGCTGCTCTCCTGATAGTCGCTCTCCAGTTGTTTCTGTCTGCTGGTAGCTAAAGGGTCACAATAACAACCACCGCGAAGAACATATATTAGTGAATGAAGATCTAACCGCGAAACGTGCAGCACTCGTTTACAAAACACGTCTACTCAAGAGGGAACACAAAGTCGCAGACTGCTGGACGTATGCGGGAAAGTACTGGCCAAATCAAAAGCCGTAGACATATAACATACTGAACACAGAATCTTCCAACGCGATTCTGATATGTTTCTGCACAGGAACCTGAGTGTGACGAGCCCGCCTAATAGCCCGTTCCAATTGACATTGTACTTAATGTAGCAACTCCACAGACAATTGGAAGACCAGCCAAACATTTCTAATGCACTTTTTTCTTTTTGTTATATATATATTTTTTGTATTTGCCTACTGTTAGTATGACGATATATTCTACAAAATGTATAATATTAAAAGTGTATGTACCTTTTATCTCTTCATAGGCAGTAGTTGTTGTGCCGTTTTTACCAGTAGTGCAACTAGTAGGCCTAACTCTGTTTTTTTCTTTTAGAGGATGTGTCTTCCATCCTCATTCGCCAACTTACATTATGTGTATCACTCTTTTGAAGTACGCAAGTAACAATACACATAGCTATCGGTGTAATCATTTGTATCACTTAGCAATTTTATATACACATCATTATGTTAATATTATTACGCACAGGTATGACAATTTCTGCAAACGCAGGCTCAGTAATGTTTGATGAGGCTTTCCTCTCCTACTTAGGAGGTAATCAACACAACCTATGCAATGTCTTAGTTACAAATGATGCAAACAACGAACCACCAGTAATACACTGCTCTTCCTATTATGACATTGATAAATTCACCAACCTAGCAAATTAAAACCCAAGCAGTTTTACTATTCTAAGCTCTAACATTCATTCTGTAAATGCACAATTTAATGAACTTGAAATATTCATAGAGGACCTATAAATATAAAAAGAAATAACTTTAAATTCAGAGTAATATGCTACAGGAGACGTGGAAAGCTGATGATGATGACTTCTCCCAATGTTGCTTAGACGGATATGATTGTATGACACAGGGGAAATATGTAGCGACAAAAGAGGGTTATTAATATATGTAGATGGTAAATATAAATCTGAAATAAAATCTTAATACATACAAAAAATGGGACGGTTTAATAATTCAAGTAACTGGAAATGGTTTACCAAAAAATTAAACATTGGAAATATATATAGACCACCAACGTCATGCAACGAAAATATTACACAATATATTTAAACATTTTCATCAGTGTTGTCGTCTTTAGAAAACAGCAATAATAATAATCTCATTATGGCAGGGGACTTTAACATTAACTTACTTAAAATAAATTATAACAGAACAGACAGTGATTTTTTATACTTTAACATCACATAGTCTTTATCCCCAAATAACATTCCCAACTCGTTTTATGAGAACCAACGGAATACTAATAGATAACTTTTTTGCTCACTAAACCAATTTATATTAGAAATTACTGCTGGAATTGTCACATTTTCTCAGACCATCAACCTTATTTTTTAATAATAGACAAAATACTTAAAGTTGAATTTCCTCCTAAATTTGTAAAAATTTACATACAAAGCGTTGAAGCCACGCAGAAAGTCAATATTGAAATAGGTTATCTTAATTATACAACAACCTACATAGACAAACAAATTAAAGTCTCAACCTAAATTACAATATAATGCATGATGAAATCATGCGTGCTAAAAGTAAGTACATGCCTACTAAAAATAATGAAATATAATAAATAAAAACATAACAAATTGACATGGATCAACCAAGGTTTGCTCAAATATATCAGATACCGTGACACACTTTATAAACAATTAATAAATGTATAACCCTAACTCACCAGACTATGAGATTCATAATACTAATCTCAAAACGTACAACACCATATAAAAAATAGCCCTGCAGCTAATCTACTTTGAATCACGATTTAACAAATTCAAAAAAGATAAGAAATACATGGAAACAATAAACGAAATTCGCTCAAAAAATAAAGAAGACATCTTCATCAACCATTAAAGTAAATGGTACTAGCATAACAAATAAATCAGAAATAACAAACAAATTCAATAACTATTTTACTAATATAGGTCAAACTATTGCAGAAGACATTAAATATAAAAGAAACCAAAAATATGACTACTTAAATACAAAAGTTAGATATAATCTTAACTTTAAGAATGTTGATAAAGAAACAGTGAGGAAAGTAATAAATGATCTCCCAACCAAAAACAGCAGTGGATTTGATGGCATTTCATAAAAACTGCTAAAATAATTGAGCCGGCAATACTTAAAACATTACCCTTAGTAATTAACCAAGTTATTAATACAGGCATAGTTCCTGATAAACTTAAACTTGCGAAAGTAGTACCAATTTTCAAAAAGGATGACAACTCTATTAACAAATTACAGGCCTATTTCTGTCCTTTCAACTATTTATAAAGTATTAGAGAAAATAATCCACAATCAGTTATCCACTTATTTTATTGATTCTAAGCTAATTTATGATAATCAGTATGGATGTAGACAAACCATTCAACAGAATATGCATCACTCGAACTAGTTGATAGAATAATTACTCAAATGAACAAAAATAAACTACCAATTAGTATTTTTCTTGACCTTTCCAAAGCCTTTGATATACTATTGACCATTCGATATTACTAAACAAGTTAAGATTTGATGGCATAGATGGAAGGACTCTTCTCTTATTCAAAAACTATTTAAGCAACCGGAAGCAGCACACCGAATTTGAAGATACTACATCCGATAAGTTACCTATAAAAGTAGGTGTACCACAAGGTTCCACCCTTGGACCACTGTTATTTACTATATATATAAATGACTTTTCACAAGCAAGCCAAATGATGCACGTTATAATACATGCTGATGTTACCACTTTATTTACACCATTGACACTTTTCGTGATAAAGCACGTTATAAAAATATAGACTCTGTAATAAATGAAGAACTCAAAACAATGTAATGGGTTAATATTAATAAGTTGTCACTAAGTAAAAGTAAATCTAAATATATGACCTTCCAAATGTAAAGCAAATCTATACAGAGCTTATTTCAAAAAAATATATAATATAAACATCGAGAGAGTAGAAGAATTTAACTTCTTAGGTTTAATTCTAGATACTAACTTGAATAAAACAAAAAACATTGAAAAAATATCAAACAAGTGTTCCAAAATTAAATAAATATTGAACAAATTGGAACATGTTCTACCTTTAGAAATAAAAAATATGTTATATAATGCAATGCTACTATCTCATATTAATTATTGTATTATGACATGGGGATACCAAGGAAACATATTACAACAATTCAAAAGAAAGTAGTGCGAATTATCACACTAAGCAAACACAATTCACATACAGAACCGCTTTTTAAAGAACTCAAAATATTAAAAATAGGAGACTTGCTAAAATTACAAGAACTAAAATTTTATTACAAATCTAGACATCAAAATTTATCAGTTTACTTATTAAATTGGCATAGAATTCCAAATGCCAACACACACAAATATGACACTCAAAGAGCAACTGAACTACACACCTTCAGAACTAATCATGAATTTGCAAAAAAAGTGTCTTATATATAACCTACTTCATGTTATAAATAATATCCCTGACTTAGTGAAAGACAAGACAGTGACCCATAGTTTGAGAGGATTCTCAAGTTATGCCAAACACCATATGCTACAAAATACAACGTCTCGTACAATATACTACAATGCTACATTTGCCAACTAGATTAACACATACACAACACATTAGAAATGTCATCAATAAAACAACTACCATGCACATTATGTAAGAGAAAGACTATTAGAACTTTTAAAATGTTTGACATAACCATTTTTTTGTTATAAAAAAACTTAGGATTAGATACATTAAGAATATATATGAATATTTTTTTCTGGGTGGCTTCTACGATAGCGATCAGTTTTGATCTTAGTAGGAGTCTCCCATCACAGAGGTATTTTTTTAGTTTTTTCTTTCGTTTTTTTGGAAAATGTATATTTTGCTGACTACGTATCTTCAGTTGTATTGTATTTTTCGCATTTCGAAATTGCTACATATGATAGAATGTGTGTGTGTGTGTGTGTGTGTGTGTGTGTGTGGGTGTGTGGGTGTGTGGGTGTGTGGGTGTTGGGAAATAAAAATATCCTTATCCTGTTCCCAATCTTTGTGGCCAATATTTGCCTGGGTGTGTTGCAGCTTTAGTTGGTCCTTGTAGCGCCTGCGTGGGGCTACTATGTTTCGCTTGCCCTGACGAATCTCAGCATAAAACACAGATTTTGGCGTTCTTGTGTCGTCCATGCGCGAGACGTGTCCACCATGGCAGTGGGATTTGTGGACATGGAGAATGCCTATGATATAGTCCCAAGAGGGATAATGACGGCAATGGTGATATGGATTGGAGTTCCAGAAGCAGAAGCCGGATTGGTGGAAACAATGAATGAGACAACCAAAGGAAGAGTTGTGGCTGGATCTGGAACTTTGGATGAATGTGCAGTAAACATCGGCTTGAGGCAAGGAAGTGCACTTTGCTTTTTAGTGTTTATCATGATCATGGAATTGTTGGGTTGGAATGCAGCCTAGCAGGAAGACTGGCGAGAAGCCGGATGAACTGAGCAGCCCACTTGTTAAGGATGGATGCAAGCAATCGTACAAATAGAGCAGAGTGGGAGAAGATAAATGACGCCGGAAAGGGTCACAGCTGAGGTAGAAGGACTGCGTGAGGAGAGGTATGAGAAGATCGGGTTAGGATGAAATATGGAGAGCGGGAGAGCTGCTGATATAAAACTATGGAAACAAGAACAGAACGCGTGGTTAGACAATACTGTACATGACGCTCTCAGGCAGATCGCCATTTCGAAAAATCGAGATTAAGCTGATTCCGTTATCCAATCATCTCGTTGTCAGTGTAGAATCGCCTATTTGTTTTTTGATAAATCGTGGCTGATGTTACATAAAAATAAAAGTAATTAGAAAATGCGCTGCCGCTGGCCTGTATGAATACTCGGACTGGTAATAATATTGGGATTTCCAGGTGTTGTCCTTTGATATGGGGTACGGGTGACTGCAGGTTCTAACGGTTAACTCCGCCACCGACGCAACTTCCGTATATTGCGTAGGGTATCTGCAAAGGTTAATGTAGCCAAGTAACAAACCTGGCATTCAATGACGGTACTATGGTCAAGAATTGTGCATGGTGAGTTTTGAGGAACCAAGAAACATGCCCTCTTTTGCGCTGCGATCATGCAAAAATGTGCGATATGTTTCAGGAGGAACGTAGACTAGCATGGCGGTGGATGCATTGCGTATAGCTGACGTCATATGCCTCTACTCGGAGGAGGTAGCGGGCTATGTCTACAGCATCAACTCGAGGTGGTGTAGAAACTTCAATGATCAGGGGCGGTTTCAGAGTGGGTAATCTCGGGGGAGGGCACAATAACACCAACTGACGGCTGGAAAAAAAAACATAATACCGGGTGGTCTGAGAGCCGGACTTTCATCAGCACGAATCCACTGTCGCCTTGTCGGATCAGGACATGGGAAGAAGGGGTAGGGGGAGGGCTGTTGATTTGTTTTAGCCGCTGCGCCGCCGTAACTTCGGCTCTTCAGCTACTCCGCTGTCTCGGCTCGACTGATCACATCGGAAGACGGGGGCGGGGGGGGGGCAATGCGAACTTCAGTAACGGGATACACATTCCTAATGTCTAACGGGCACGTCATTCTAGCTCAGGAATAGCGCGGCTAAATTTCAAAGGTCTAGGGGGCTCGTATCCACATGCTCCCCTGGACACGCCTATGGTGATGTTCTTTCAATGATTCATTCGACATTTTCAGCTATAAATTCGAAGCTCCGACCGTATCGCCACCCTCAACGTATAGCCAATAAGTTGAACTTATCTCATACCTAGCCGCAATGATAACTCTAAGTTTGAAGCAGTGGGATATTACCAATGATTAAACGCAGTATGTTTCCTAGCCGTCGACCATGCTATGGTTGAGTGATTTTCCACCAGCGGGTGTGTTGATTCGTTCTTAAACGTTAATTACTGTAGAATTACTAGTGTTTCCATGTCCTGCCAAGCTAAATTTTTGGATATACATGTACATTTCATCGTATAATAAACGAAAGCATGTAAGTTGTGAAATAACGTCCACATACTATAAGTAGTGTAGTGGGTGATATTCTATCCGTATTTATGTGTGGTATTATATTGTATATGTATGGTATTACGATTAACAAGATTTAACAAGATTGCCATCCAGAAAATTAAGTCTAGATGGCAGGTGGACAAGGAAGTCTTTTAGCTTATCGAGAGTCCAATACATTTTATCTACGTGTATCCCGCGCTTTTTAGATATGTGTCGATTTTATTTTTAAACATATTCACGCTACTAGCACCAACACAATCAGGATAATCTGTTCCATTCATTTACAGTCCTTTGTGAGAATGAGAACTTTCTTATATATAATCCACACCGCTCTTTTACTAATGTAACTTCATTCTCTGGTCCTTCTATCTTTTTTATGTATTATGTCAACTTGGAATTTCGAAATTGCTCGTCGCTAAGTCCGAACAGCGGAATAATAAAAGTATGCAACTCAGATATAATGTTTCGTATGTTATCGCGTATTATCTTAAAATTGCACATAGTGTGAACAAATTGTATATGGAATTGAAGAAAGTGACATAGTGTATGGGGCATGTTGATTCACTGGGAATTTGAATTTAAAAGATGGACTATGTCAGAATGCAACTTTAACATAGCTTGTGCATGTACTATCATACATACCCTGTATATATGTATCTATATGGTTAACTGTTTGTGTTTTATAGTGAGGCGTGTTCTCAGTTGGCTGTTGAACCACATCAGGACTGGGAAACACCTTCGATCCCTGACCCTCAAGGTAAACTTTAGCTAGGTTTCAGTCGGTGTATGCAACTTCTAAATCAAATATTGTGTTCACCAGTAATTGCTATTCTTATAGATGACGAGGTGATTATGGAATGTATAAATATGGAATGTGTGATTAATATTGTTACGGAACCCCGAGCAGTATAGATATGAGGTTCTTTGCGAATTTGTTAAACAATAACTGTAATGGTTAGCATTAACTGACGTGTTGGTGTAGGTATTACTGTCGTATGTTAGCGTGTTTAGTGGCCCTATTTGACGATACATTTGTACCCTACGAAGGTTTTTTACGGAGGTGTTTGACGTAGATTAGGTGACATGATACAATACAGAAGATACTAAGAGCGTTGCAAACAATTTACATAACCATATAAAGCATCCTCACGCGCGAGGTCTCGGTCCCCTGGCAGCTCGGTTGCCGAAACTCGGAATATAGGCTCAACCAATAATATCGCTTGCCGGCAAGTTTCGGTGGTCTTCTTGGTGGTCTGGGTAGACGAAGTCAAGTATGAGTTTGTTTCACTGCTTTCAAGCGCAACACTGTGAAAGACATGTCTAGTTTCTTCAAATGACCACACGGCATTGCCACAAATGTAAAACCACTTAGAGCATATATTAATTCACCATGCACTGCACCCCCCAAACAAATCCAGCGTAGACAATACAAACACAGTGAGGTATCATCTCAGAACGACGATGTCGGACATCAGACGAAATTACTTTCATTTGACCTGATATGACGATACCAATATATTAACAATATCGGTCAGAAACATAAAATATGGATGTCCGACGCCAGACGAAACTGTATCAGATCCCCCTTTCTTCTGATATCGGTCATGGACGTTCTGAGATGATCACTCATGTTACATTCTCTTTGTGTCATATGCAGAGAGCCTGTGTTTTCGTCATCGGATTAATTTTATATATTTAACGACAAACTCCAGACAAATAATTACATGTTTTAAATGGTTTTAGAGCAAGTGATCATTTGCCTAATTTTGTCACACGAATACGCACCAAACACAGTTTAAAGGGAGCCAATCTGTTCCTATACCCTGAATTAGCCAACGTTGTAATTTGCAATAGGACGTGTGCCATGCAGAACGTGGGAAAATGGGAAATTGTTGAACATCAAGGGTATTAACTTAGCCTGTCTCGGTCATATTAAGCTTATTTTGGAAATGGATGTTTTGTTTACCATTTGATCATGCTCCTGGGTCGTACTTTCAAATTACGACCGTTGTTACGGGCTTACTAAACACAAGTTGGCGGGCAGTATACCTTCAGCATAGTTAGTACAGTCTTAAGAGCATTATATTAATTAATATATGAAAAATTAGGAAGCGACTACCTCCTTTTAACGGTGTAAACATAAGTGATTTTGTTATTCAAATATTAGCTGAATATTAGGAGCAGACTGCTTCCTTATTAATGTGTTTGCACTGTAAACCATCTTGGTTTTGTTCAGACTGAATTACATTATTAATTCCTTTACCGGGACAGATATTGTCTGTTGCAGTGTTTTCGTTTGAGGTGATGGTTGCCGGTATGTACAAGCTGAACAAGCAGTACCGTAAGCTGAAGGTGATGTGTGACAGTAGCCCGCACGATGAAGTCTTAGAGGCGGAACTTCTAGAGGCAAAGGTAAGTGGGAAGTCTTCTTCATACTGTTATGTGCGAATTTATGGGTAAATGATCAGTGTCGGGCAGCAGCGGTGCTCGTATCAGGTGTTGGCGGAAGAGTCAAGTTATCTTGACCAACGGTGGCTGTAGAACTAAGAGTAGAAGGCAACTCCACTGAGGGGCAACCAGCTAGACTTCCAGTCGTCGCACGGGGTGCTCCGTTGGATTAAAGTCGAGCGTGTTAATACTGGTGCGCGACAGTTTTAGCACATAAACATGAGCGCCAGCGTATGTGAAGGGGAAGTCTTATGGCGACGGAACTATGGCCACGATAGCAGGTTGGAATAATGGGCGTTAGCTAGCATCCATTAATGTTAGGTACTATGTTTGTTGAAGATCCATAATGCTTTTTGACATGCGTAACATGATGGGATGTTAACTAATGTTGGGCTAAAAATAATTTCAGAAAGGTGCAGATGCAGAGAATGAAGACATCATTTCTGAACAGCAAAGACAGTTGGGGAAGAAAGTTCTGTATGGACAGATTATCGAGGTACTGATAACTTTTGGTTAAACATGAAAATAATTAAACAGATGGGGATAATCATTTTATGCCAACAGTTTCTGATTGTATGCCTGTGACGTTGCATAACGTACTGTTACAGTATTATTTTGATGGGGCACTATTAAGCACATGTAATGTTGTTATTGCAATTGCTGGAGTCACTATTATGATATAATGTGTAAAGAAACAAATCTGGTTCACGACTGTTGACTTAAAGTGGGGTAGCAACATTAACTACCAAACAACACCCCTTACACATGAGTCATCGCATGATAAGGGTGATAGCTGCATACACAGACAACTTATTTTCTACCACGTCACTATATTTTACAGCGTTGGGTTTATTTATTTAATTATACATTTATTTATTGTTTTATAATGTATTTAAATGTAACATATTAAATATACGCATTCTTTTTTGTTTTCCTTTTTTAATAATATATAAGGAATTAATTACCAGCCATTGTGAAGCACTTCGATTGCTAAACGTTTAACTAAAACGCTGTATGATGAACCGGTATTATTATTATTGTACTGCACTGCACCTAGAAGGTCAGAACCTGTCTCAACTTCAAAGAACTCTTCAAGTAAATGCCTGTCATTAACCGCCAATCAAGGGACGATAAATAACATTCAAATGATGTATCTAGCACAACGCCGTTTGCCTACGTCACAATCAACATTTTGCACGTGACCTCCGTCAAGCTTTGCTTTTGCCACCAATGTTGATAATACGTGAATTATAATACTACTGCTACATGGCATCTCATAAATGAAATATTCCCGCATACAGTTGTCATTTAAAAAACTTTCCATAGTGTTTTTGTCATTAAGACAAGTTTTGTGGTCCGAAATTCAACAAAAATATACGACGGAATGCCACGTGTTCGGCATCCATTTGTGATGGCTTGACGGAAGATACGTGTTGGATAGTCAACTAAAGGTAGGTGGCGGCATGCAAGGCCCCATATGCCTATTTCTGAAAGGTCATAGTATGGCTGGTTAATGCGCCAACCAATGCTAGGTCGTTATACTTTCATATGTAGTCTGCAGCTCGCGGGGATGGTGTGGGTGAATGTCCTCGTGTTGTTTCTATATAGTGTGTGGTTGTAACCTCCTTACGTTTGACAGCTGAGACACGTTTTCTCCGGAATGTATGTTCACGTTAACACGGCCCATACGTCTCACACGGAGTTCAGCTGCTTGCAGGTGAGCAACGGGGAAACTAGTAGTGCAAGGAACAGTTTCACAATCAAACGCCTGTCTTGGTCTAACAAACAGTAGTGCTGTATTCAGTGATTACCTTACATATTATTCATTAATTGTTTCATTGTTCTTCATTACACGTTACCCGTTATATCTCGCACGCACGCACGCACGCACACACACGCACGCACGTATGTAATACAAAAAACATTATCATTAACTCGTTGGTCTATAAATCATTGTATTATGATTCCTACAGGTGAACTTATCAAGAAATCACGACAAGCGTGCACAATTCCGTATTCTTCCGCGCTACAAAGTCAAATCTGAAGGAGATCTTGTAAGTTTAAGATGGTTTGGAATCTTGTTATCAAGTAGTTTGCGATTTTACTCTCGGGACAAAGAATAAGCAAGATAATGTTTCTGTAAACCTCAAATAATCCAAATGTGTGTTCGTAAATACGCACATATTATATTTAGAGAACAAAACAACATACATAGACATTAAAATATCTTAATATTGCGTTAGTGTTTAGCTGGAATTACTTGTCCAATTCGTCTCTTATATAACATGATTATGCTCAGCATAACTATAAGTATGTTACTTTCATGAGCATCTATCGTACATATAACATAGCGCAAGTACATTTAACAGGCGAACATTGTGTATAATAATTATAATGATCCCTTTATATAAGGTTAACATATTAATATATGAATCTAGCTAATAAGCTTAATGAGGAAACATTGTTGCATTCTCTCCTACGTAACATGACTATAATCTACATTACCATATAAATATGCTATTGTTATGAGCATTAACCGTATACGTAACATTATACAAATGCATTTTAACATTGCGCTTAATAATTATAATGATCATAATTAAGACATCCATACCTGCCATATTACTCTGATTTGCACACTTGCATGTGTATGTACAAAGTATGTACAACTAGAACCTGAGGTATGTGTATTTTGCTCACAATCAACGTCTGAAAACCCTCTCGCGAGTGATTTATTGAATAAATCATTATGTTTATTAACTTGGTTCACATTAACCATACACTCTATTTCTGTTGTAATTATATGTTTGTGATCTATACACCGTAGAGAACAATTGCACAATTTCACAATATTCAAGAGATTTTAACCTGTGAAATGTAAATAATTGTATTTATTTTTAAGAAGCCGACACAAAATGTCCAAAATTTCAAACTGCCGTAATTCGAAAACTACTGGAGCCAGACCACTCAAATTTCGGATTCTTGCTTATATTACCTTCACCAAACTGATTTAACATTCTATTCTAATTTAACAAGATGTAACAAGATTGCCACCCAGAGAATTAACTCTGGGTGGCAGGTGGACAAGGAAGCCTGTTGGCTTATTGAGAGTCCATCCCTTTTATCTATGTGTATCCCGCCCTTCCGTTATGTAAGGTCAAAACATGTACATACATGCATATCTAGAGTCTTTAAAAGGTAAGTTCTTACATATAGCGCAGTACCCAGTCCTTTAGACTGCTCAAAGCACTTAACCCCCGAATACCATCGAGACTTCTTTGGGAAGCATTCAGTCACGCTGGCGACCATGCGCGAAGAGTATTCGTACACAAATATCACTCTCTATAACCAGGTCATACAGCTCTACTCTCGACGAGGATTGCGCGAAGGCCATTAGCTAGAAGATTACGGCGTCCATGCCGGATACGTATTTCATGCAGTATTAATTTATGCTGTCATACGTCAGTCAAAATATACCGTGCGTGTTGGCAATAACCAGGTTAAGATGAACCAAGATATCCTCTTCTAGCGTCGTCTACTCGTCATAGCAAATTCGATTGAGCCACCGACCGGCTCTGTTTGGAGATAAATGCTGCGAGAATCCAAGAAATATGTACTTGCTGAAGTCATCTGATATAGGTTCACACCAGACATTGCAAATCAAATAGTTGAAGTTCAATATGTGTTGGATGGTGAGGCTTTGTCCCATTGCATCCCTTGGCCAAGTAAAATTCCCATATATCGAGAGCTATGCATGCTGTACTGTGACTATCTGACATGAAAGTTTGATAAATCCATCATTGTCCTTGATAGATACCACAATTCATCCACTAAGCTTACGCACATAATAGCCGAGCGGGAGGAAAAGCTTGTATGGACGTTACGTTCACTTGTGATATGAGGATGACGGCAGATAACTGTGTCATCCTTGCAAAGAAAAAAACAAGCACAATTTCATCAGTCTGTTGAGCGGATACTTGTAGCATAGGATGTCAAACCAAACCTGCCCTGGGTGATGCAGATCAGCTGATTTTTCAGACAGCAGTCAAGTCTGCAAAGAGGAGGTTGACTCACGTACGGCTCACCGTCAGCCATGATGCTCCGCAGGGTTGACTTGTTTCCAGATGGACTTCTATCCGCCAGCACCAGAGTTTGTGTGTCTTTAATGTCACGATATTGTCTCTGTTAGGTCATGTCCTTTTGTCCACTTGTGTGGTATATAATTCCAGTAAGTTATAGTACTGATATATTTATTTATGCATAGGCTGCTATGGATGCTAGCGAGGTCAGTCACTGCTGCTCGGCTATTCCTCTTACATTCGCCAATCCCTCGGTGGTCTTCATGCAGCACATGAATACTTTCAGCACGGATTGCAAGTAATGCTTTGCTGATTTAGTATAACGTAGAGAATGGCATGAGATAGCCAGATAGGTTAGCATATCTGATACAGCTTCAAGATGAAGACACCAGTTTAGCATGAACAGTGTCTAAATCTGGATCGACGTCACCATCTATTGCTAATGCCATTTCATCCATTGGATGAACATCTCGCTGTTGTTGCTAAGAAGGGAGCATCTAAGGATCTGGAGAGTAGGAGCCTATTCAGGACTATATCTAACAAGAGATGTGTACATAACGCTCTGGAAATGGCCTTTCCTCTCAGGATGTTCTCTTTTGATGCATATATGAACTATAGCATCGCAACACCTTCAAACCAGATCCAGCCATCGGACCTATGCCTCAAAGAGAACTCATCTCCACGTCGAAGGCAACTTTAATATCGCTTAAATTTTATCATAGTTTGTTTCCCCCAGTATTTTTGTATAAGTCAATATCGTGAGGGAAAATGTTACCTACTGAAGGAAGTCAGCCAACTACAGAAAGCTAACGAAGAGAAAGACCAAATCATCCGTGAACTTGAAACAAAAGTTGACGATCTCGAACAATACTCTCGGATTGATGATATAATCATCACTGGCTTCCAAACAAACCACAAAACATACGCTCGGACTGCAAGCAGCACAACGACCGAAACCGACGCGGAAGCACGAAGAAGAAACGTCCACACTGGAGGACTGCGTTGTGACGTTCCTCACAACGAAGGGAATACCGATCACCAAGAACGACATTTCGGCATGTCACACCCTAGGCGGCGCCAAACGTAAGTCGGGACGTCGGATACCACGCATTATCATCAGATTTACCAACCGTAAAGCCAAAACAAATGTCCTGAGAATGGGAAAGAAACTAAGAGGCACGAACGTGTACGTAAACGAACACTTAACCGCCAAGCAAGCAGAGCTGGCCAAAACTGCCCGACTACTGCGTAAGCAAAATAAACTTCAGTCCACGTGGACGAGAAAAAGTGTTCGTAAGACTAAACGGTCCACCAGACAGTGCAAAAACACACCTTGTAAAATGCCTGAAAGACTTCCAAGACCTGGGCCTTGGTCTGGGACTGGCGTGAGTTGACTGATCATTGACAATGCTGTTGTTATTGTTGTGCAAACGCTGTCTAACTATTAGACGCTGCATATTTCTTCTTTGCTTTATTATTGTGGACACACTCATTGTATTGTATGTGGGCTGTATGGTATTTCCTATGTTACCCATTCGTTGTTTATCTAGGCTATCTAGTTACCAGCAACAGTTGATGCTTAAACGTCCCAAATGGATAAAAAATATCAAAAAAGACTCGTGCCTAGTTTGTGGGGAATTGTTAAATACTCATTTTGTCAAATGTGGACTTTGTGAGTCTACCTTTCATAAGACTTGTACCAATATAACACAGTATCAGTTTATGTTAATTATTAAAAAAAAACTAATTTATCGATGTTCATCCTGCTGTGAAGTTTTCCCATTTGAAGATATGAGCGATGATGAACTTATTTGTGAGAATTCACCAAATGAACAAGATTACAAAATCTACAAATTAGTTAATACTTGTTCCCAATTTGAATTTTCTTCCCCTAGTTATACTGATTATAATATTTTCGACTTTGAAAATGATATCAATCCAAATAACAACTTTTGCGACAACTCAACATCAAAATGTAACTATTACACTGATTCAGAATTCAATGATAATATGTGTAAGCTTAATGGCTTATCATTCATTCATTCATTTTAATGCCAGAAGTCTTAAGAAAAACCTTCTGAAAATGAATTACTATCTGCAAGACTTACATATGAAATTTGATATTGTCGCTGTATCTGAAACATGGGCAGAACTGGATGTTATAGATGATTTGAATCTAATTGGCTACAGTGCTTATCATGTAACTAGAGAATCCCGCAAGGGTGGTGGTGTAGCATTATATATTCGAAATGAATTGTCGTGCAGATTACTTGAAACAAAATCCATGGAAGTCGAACATACTTTTGAATGTGGTACAGTAGAATTGCCATAAAGAATCACGCTAATGTTATTATCAATTGTATGTACAGAACACCTGGTTCAAATTTAGATATATTTTGTGAAAAAATTGAACACATGTTTAATGATGTAAAAGCACACAAAACGATATTTCTGTGTGGCGACCTAAATATTGATTTGTTAAAACATGAACAACACAGCAGTACTAAACACTTTCTTGATTTGATGTATAGTCTAGGTCTTTACCCTCTAATTGATAAGCCAACCAGAGTCACTGACATTTCAGCTACTCTGATAGACAACATATTCACAAATGAATTGCGACACAGTCTCATCTGTGGTATTCTGTATAATGATTTCAGTGACCATCTGCCAATATTTGCAGTATGCGAGTATCAAATATGTAGAAATACTAAAATGAATACTCAGTATGCCAGAGTAATAAATAAAGACACCTTAACTTCACTCTCACATGAACTAAGTCTACATTCATGGGATGATATTTTAAACTTACATGATGTAAATCAGGCGTATGATCTATTTTTAAACAAATTTATAGGCTTGTTTAGCAAGCATTGCCCTATAAAAATAATTTCAAGAAAAAGTGACTTTTATAAGAAACCTTGGTTCACTAAAGGTTTGAAATGTTCTTGTGCCAAAAAGAAGAAGCTTTACAAAGCATTTGTTATATCCCGCTCACATGAAGCTGAACTAAAGTACAAACATTATAAAAATAAATTAACATCTATATTAAGGCTTGCTGAAAAAGCATATTACAGCACAATGTTGGAGAAACAAAAAAATATATAAAAGGCGTCTGGAAAATTCTAAATAGAGTAATCAACAAACAATCCAGTACTCCAACATATCCTGCCTATTTTATGAACAATGACAAAGAGATACATGAAAAGAAGGAAATTGCAAATGGATTTAATAATTTTTTTACAAATGTTGGACCCAATCTTGCAAAACAAATTAATCTTCCTAAAAATGATGTAGATATATTTGATTATTTGGGAAAAGAAATTGATAAAAGTATGTTTCTAAGTCCTGTTGATGATCAAGACATCATATGAACTGTAAAAAATGTTAAGGGTAAAATGTCAACAGATTGTAATGATTTAAACATGAGCATGAATAAGATCATTATTGCTCCCATTGTTAAACCGTTGAAGCATATATGCAATGTTTCCTTTATCACTGGAATATTTCCTAATCAAATGAAAACAGCTAAAGTCATTCCAATATTTAAGTCTGGTGATAAGGGTGTATTTACAAATTACAGACCTATTTCTTTGTTGCCCCAGTTCTCAAAAATACTGGAGAAATTATACTGTGAGAGATTAAATAGTTTTCTAGATAAGTATAATATACTCAGTTCTAGTCAATATGGATTTAGATCAAGCATGTCAACATCTCATGCCTTAATAGAATTGGTCGAAGAAATTACTAATTCTCTTGATAATAATAAATATGCCATTGGCATATTTGTTGACCTTAAGAAAGCATTTGATACGATTAACCATGATATATTGGCAATTTATTTTTATTTTTATGGTATTCGTGGTGTTGCACATCAGTGGATTATGAGTTACTTGAAAAACAGAAGTCAGTTTGTTCACTATGATAATTGTGATTCAGAAATACTCAAAATATCTTGTGGTGTCCCACAAGGATCTGTTTTAGGACCAAATTTGTTTATTTTGTACATAAACGATATTGTTTCAAGCATCTTTAAGTTCATCTTATTTGCTGATGATACTAACATGTTCTACAGTAATAGTGATATAGGTGAACTTGTCAGGTTGACAAATATTTAATTGGAAAAGTTACATGTATGGTTTGCAGTAAACAGGCTCTCTCTATTTATATCAAAAACAAATTATATGTTATTTGGCAAACGTAATATAAAGACACCTGTCTCTATACATATAAGTAAGGAAGACATAAATAAGGTTGAATTCACCAAATGTTTAGGAGTTTTGATAGATAATAAATTAACATGGAAAAAACACATTTCTGTGATAAAATCTAAACTCTCAAAGAGTTGTGCCATAATGTATAGAGCCAGCTCTCTCATTGACAAACGGGGAATGCTTACTTTATACCATTCCCTTTTTCTCCCATACATTATGTATTGCATTGAAGTATGGGGCAATACGTATGCTACTACCTTAAATTGTTTAGTAGTGTTACAAAAGAGAGTGGTGCGCTTAATTTGTAGAGCTAAGAGGTTGGATCACACTTCTTCTCTATTCTCTGAATTACATATCTTGAAAGTGTCAGATATTGTTGATTTACGAACTGCACTTATTATGTACAAGGCAAATCGCAATTTGCTACCAGTGAACATACAAAAGTTGTTTACTTTGTACAGTCCTGTATATGCAACTAGACAAAGCCCAACTTTTAAACAAAATTGTGCTCACACCAATTTAAAGAGAATGTGTCTTTCGTTTAAAGGTGTAACACTATGGAATTCTCTAGACAATTCTTTAATACGTTCTAAAAACGTACATTGCTTCAAAAAAAATACACTGATAATATTTTGCTTACTTACTAAAATGTATTGTCTATATTGGACTTCACAAATTGTTATTCTTTAGCACAAGTGGTATTGGTGATATATATTTCATTCTTTTAAAAATTGTATGTTGTAATCACGCATGTTGCATATTGTAAAATATTCTTGACTGTAATTATATCAATTGTAAATTGGGCAAGTGTTATAAGTGACACACTTCTTCTTGCCCTTTTCAACTTCAAAACTGTGACTTACAATTGTATACTTGGCATTTTTGTGTATTGTATATTGTGCATGTATTGTGTTATTTTTTTTATAGTGTGCATGTATTATTATGTTGTTGTTGTTGAATAAACTTTCATTCATTCAAAATCGATTTGACTAAACATACATTCTTAAATTGAAGTGTAGGTGCCTGTAGACAATGTGTGGCATTACACAGGCCGCCTACGCGTGCTCTGGGTTTGCCTTGCATGTGTCAGGTTCTGTCTTTTGTTTAGGTATATTCATATGTTGTATTATGAATACCTCCTTTCAATCTTCATGAAACTGGATAGATCTACGCTACTTCGATTTTTTTTTATTTTTTTATAAATAAACTGCAACATTTCAGAACTACGGGGGCCTTGATCCGAACATGAACGGCGCATGCCACAGCATGTTCAAATTTGTCGTATGGTCCTGGGCTGTGCTCTTAAATGCCTCGGTTTTAGGTATCAATAGTATTTAAGTTTAACATGGGGGTAAATGGGAAATATTGATTCCGTATTTTGAGTCACTTCCCCAGTTTTCTTTGCAGTATAATTTATATATGTTTTATTGGTACCTTCAGTGTAATCAAAACACTTGAAATAGCTTCTGTTGCATAGTCCTGGACTATACAAGCTGGTTCCATTTTGGTGAAGATAATTATTTTAAATGTAGATGGGTGTGAGTATCATTTAGGTATTTAATGCTCAAGCAACCATATATATATATATATATAAATTCCCCTTTGTGTAATATACGAATCCCTACCAATGCAATCGTCATGAGCAATTTTCACAAGCGAGACTACAAATAACCCTCACTTTGTCCTTTGTTACGTTCATTGTTCACAAGTTGTAAGACATGCTATTCCACAACATACTTTCTACACGGTTCTCTGTAGGCGATAAGAAATGCTGTAGCATATCATGTCATATTAGGTTTCCTAGCTGGCAAAACAACAGGCTGTAGCGTGGTCTATTTTTTGAAGTTTCACAATGGACTATGAGAGATACTGTGCCATATTACGTTTATTTTCACGGAAACCTGTACTGTAGACTCATTTTAAAGAGAACACTGGCTATAATATATATTGTAGCATAGCATGTCTTTGAGGTATCGTACTCGACTATAATAAATTAAACATTATGCAGAAGAATATAAGAGATGGTAGTGTTTGTAGATACTCGTCAAAGATCAAGTGATTCTGAAAAGCGTGAAATCTCCCAGCCAGTTTCTTCACGTCAGCAATATGACGTTTGGCGAACCTTCAGTTTACTACAACTGGTAATACATTACTATTTGGTCCTGCAAAGTCACATTTATGTATGTTGAAAAATGACACAAATTTCAAATGTACAAAATAAATCATACTAATAGTATAACATACAGAAAAGCCCGCACGCTCGCACACATAAACACACACACACACACACACACACACACACACACACACACACACACACACACACACACACACACACACACACACACACACACACACACATCCCCATCGCATGCAATTCTTACGTATTCTTACCGAACCGAACACAATTGTAATATATATATATATGTGTGTGTGTGTATGTATATACATGTATATGTATGTATATATATATGTGTGTGTATGTATATATATATACATACCATATTCGTTCTTTTAGTGTACATGCCCTAAGTAGCGTACAGCCCCCTTTTCCAGCAGGGTCTGATGTCGGTGTGTGTCTAAAACTGATCACTGGATCCATCATTTATTGTAATTCCCTGTCAACCATTGACAATATGAGAAAGAAAGTTCCAGCCTTTGCAAAGTTCCAGTATTCTTTTGTCCACAAAATCACCATCACATGGATGTATAAATCACTTCCAATTAGCTTTAGTTATGTTGATATGTGTCATCCCAGCTGAACTAAACTAGAATGTATGCAGATGATCGTATGGCCTGCTCTCTGACTATTTTGTAACTTTTAGGATATTTCGTAAGCGTACTGTACGCTAAAAAGAATGCATACGGTATATGTATATAATTTTATTCGGTTTAGTAAGAATGTAATGTTTATATTGCACGCGAAGAGGGACGTAAAATTATGTTAATGATACATCCATCACATAATCATATGAACATCTGTCAGCTGTTTGCAAAACTACTACATGGCAAGACATATATATGTATAGACAAATGACGGTTAAATTATCTAACACAAATGGTGGCTAATGAACGCACAGTCGAACAATTAAGCTATTAAAATATAATTTTAGAATTAAATAATATTTTTAAACACCAGTTTAGGCAAAACATTTATTTTGTATCCCGATCACTTACTTCCATAAGACTAACTCTCGGTATTACGATCCTATATCGTATTAAAGTTGCCAACATATGGATGCATAGTTCAGGTGGGTAAGGTGAATAAGCAAGGCTAACACACGATTACACAATAGATTGATCTGTGAGAGGGCATGTGCGCGCGCTAAATTTTGTGCGCGCAGGTGCGCGCGTGTGTGCATGGGTGCACCAGTGCCTATCAGGTCACCAGTGATGAGGTGACACCTATCCAGACATCGTTTGTTTACAGCCACGAGTTGAACGTGTCGCTACGGCCCTCGAGGTTCACGCTGTTCCGAATATACAAGCCTGACGTCACTCACGCCAAAATGTTGAAGGTATTGTTACATATGTCTGGTGTAGTGACACATTTTTCGAACATGTTTTGCAACGTGCATTCATGGAAAACATTTATATATATATATATATACATATATATATCTAATTGGCCTCTACAGCCACAGCAGACGCTGCCCAGCCAAAAACTGATCTTCGACACCAGGGCATAGTCTTACGAGACTCCAGGAAGTCTACTATATATATATATATATTGCCATTCATGTATGATGTCGAGGCCAATTCTTCGGTGGCAGCCTTGATCGCATATGCTGCACTTGAAGGCGCTATTGGCTCTGTTCTCAGCCTGTTTTTTTTGGGGGGGTTGCGTTTTTCTTCTACTAGCATGCGGAGAGTCTCCTCTCCTCTTTTGAGACCCCTGTGTACTTCTTGCCTCCATGTGGATCGGTCTCCAGCAAGCTCCTCCCAATTGTCAACATCTATGTCTAGAGCATTCAAGTCTCGCTTGCATGTCCTTGAAACGCAGATGGGGACGTCCTGCAGCTCTCTTTCCAGTGGCCAGTTCTCCGTAGAGGATTCTTTTGGAAGTCTCCCATCTTCCATCCGATGCACGAGGCCGAGCCAGCGAAGGCGGCGTTGCCTGAACAGGGGCACCAGGCTCATAGACTTGGCACGTGAGAGGACCTCTGTATTGGGGACTCGACCCTTCAAGGAGATCCCGAGGATGCGCTGCCTGCAGCGCATGTGAAATGAGTTCAGTCGATTCTCTTGAGTGGAGTACAGCGTCCAGGACTCACTGCCGTACAGAAGTGTACTTAGTACGCATATGGTTATATATATGGTTATATATATATATATATATATAATATAGATATGGTTGATTCTCACAGAAGTGCAGCATTTTTGTGTTTTTTCAGTAAATAGGAAACCATTTGGGAAGAGTCTAGCCAACAAACATCATTGTAATATTTTGGATGCATGGAGTCTTTGTCTACCATTCTCCAAAAAAGCTTTTTTCTATAACAAAATCTTTAATTTTCATGAATTCTATTCTGATCGAAAATAAACGAATAACCATACGACATCCAATTTTAAAATGAACAATATATAATGAAAATATAGTAATTCATATAATTGATTACCCCAGACACATACTCGAAGATGTTGAACATGCGTAACAGGTTTGAAATTGAGGAAAAAAACGCCAGACATTGTAAGAAAACTGCATAACCAAACGAATGACCTTCAAATCGTAATAACTGTCGCATATATAGAGATTAGTGAGATATGCTTAATCCATGTTTTATACATAGGCTAAGGAACATGGAAAATCAATCAGCTCTTCATAGGCTTACTTTGCAATTTCTACATAGTCACTCAAAGATCTCGCATAACCATACAAAAACATAACCATACGTCATACGATGATTTGTGGAGGCGAAAAGAAACAACTGGGCCACCAAATGGAAGTAGCATGTAAGACAGCATGAGCTGACACATGCACGCAGGTGACTCCTATGGGAAACACTTATAAGAACACTACTTTTCTTTGTTTATTATTGACGTTATAGTTCAAATATAACTTTGCAGTAATTATCGTTATGACCTGTAGGCCCTGATATGTGGTTTATGATGCATATTAAGGAGTTATAAGCTATGCATTTTATGTTGAAGTCGTGTCTCTCATGTGAGCAATGCCAGGAGTTACTCAATGGTTCACTGTTCACTTAACATACAGTAAATTCACCTGACAATCGTATAACCATATAACACACTTTACAATAATTACATTCATGGTCATTCACATTAATACAGAGTTATTAGTAATGTGCTATCACGAAGGTCTACATACACCGCCAACGTATCAACGTGATATATTCTATATGGAGTAAATGTTATTGTACTTTGAACGTTTGTTGTCACCTCTTACACATGTTGTATATACAATTAACAAAACAACTCATTGCCTTACTGAAAAATAAATATACAATGCACTAGCTTAACACCCAAAATCTAAATTGTCACAAAAACTGCACTATGTTGAGCATACAGGCAAACAAGCAATGCAACATATGTGGATTCGTATATTCGTATGGCTATTTTTTATTATAGATATCACTTCCAACTTGTATCCATTACTATTGCTACAAATGAAGGAGTAAGCTAATTTACAAATGCTGCGTTTCTGTGAGAATCGACAATATATATATATATATGTATACATGAGTATATATATGTATATGCATGTATATATACATACATGTATATATATATATATATATGTAAATATATATATGTATATATATGTAAATATATATATGTATATATATATATTTGTATTGTCGATTCTCACAGAAACGTAACACTTTGTAAATTAGCTTACTTGTATTGTTCACAGCTTTTGTTTTCATCAAATAGACATGTTGGCGAACCCCACCAAGAAATCAGTCACCTGTTACTACATGGCATAAGCATTAGTATGTCACTATATAAACTTGCATTATTAACGTATTTTGTAATAGCGTACACGTGAAACCAATGTTTCAGGCTGGCGACCCAATCCGTCTGTTCCACAGAGAGCTGGGGGCTTACATGTGTGCCGAAGGACTGTTTGACGAGATCATCATCACCGAAGATGGTTGTTTTACCAATCCTTACCTATGTGCTACTGATTTTGCATAGTTGGTATTTCTAGACTCACATACATACGTACGCAGGCATGAACGCACGCACACGGACACAGACAATTGCTTTGCCAACGTAAACTTTCTTAATAACTGTCATCAGCTTTGTTTTTGTACACAACGCTGTATAAATTAAAATCCCAACATGTATCAGCGTTATGTAAAGTGAGTTGTGGTTTGGTCGTCATCAAGTAACATGATGCAAAATCATTGAAGTGGCGTCGCCGATCGTGTGGAACATATATAAAGCACATTGACGCTATTGTGGATGCAGGAAATAGGCAGCCTTTAGGGTAACGCCTTGTGGAACATATATAATGCAGATTGACGCTATTGTGGATGTCGGAAATAGGCAGCCTTTAGGGTAACGTCCTGTGGAACATATATAATGAGCATTGACGCTATAGTGGATGTCGGAAATAGGCAGCCTTTAAGGTAACGTTTTGACAACCGTTTCACGTCAGTTCACTCCGACAGCTAGTTGCTGTGTTTTTGGAAGCCATTTTTCGATCACTTAAATTCATGGTTCCACAGCACGTGTAGGAATGGGTGGGTGGTTGTTTGAATAACTACGAAACACTATGCGTTGCGTTGGACTTTGTCAACTTATTAGACCACGCCCTCGAAAAAACGTCTTTTCCAATGTCGTCCTTACAGTTCATCTGCACATGCGGTCCATTGAAGAAAAGAGAAACAAAGGACATCAACCTTCTACGTCAGGGATCGTGTACTGGATGTTGGAAAAAGAAGACGGCCCTGTCAACGGTAGGCCGCACGGGCAAATGTGTCTCTATACAGTATGCTAAAATTAGTATCATAAGTCATGAGCAATTTGTACGTGGTGTAATAACACCAAGAGCTTACTGTTATTGTTACAAGTTCCATTGCTGAAAACGAGAAGATAGTTGTCACTGAAATGGTATGTCATTTTCTTCGTCTTCATCTTAAAATCCCTTCTGGGGTGGCATTCACATCAGTTGCTTTTTCCGTTCGCTTTTCGATTTATCTCCAGCTATCTCGGCCGTCATTGTGTTCCCGTCTCTGTTGTTCACAGCTGTCCTTGCAATGTGGCATTTCTCCAACATAATTTTATTTTCCGTTTCACCTTCTACCATCCCGTTATGGTTTCCATGCTCTCTATGGCAATCTGTCCTCACTCATTCCCTGACAAAATCCAGCCTACCTCAGCTTTGCCATTGATACGTTTGTAGAGCAGATACATCGTAAGAGAAACGTACATACATGTGAGCACGGTGCGCTAAGTTATGTGAATATTTAACTTTGCAACAGGATCTGAGATGTACTGGTTGCAACATTGTCGCATCAAGCATATGGCGACACGCCGATATTTGAAAGTTGACGCAAAACTGCAACTGACTCTGACCGATGACCTCCTTGACTCCATGACGGTCTTTTCGCTCCACCCTATCATGAAGGTAAGCACCCGGATGTAGTCAGATGGTGAGCTCATCAACGCAAATATTCGGAATGGTAACTTCATTAACCATTATATTGCATATGTACACTTGAATATATGGCATCTTGAGTGGTTTATTAAAATGTTGTTTTTATTTAATTTATTTAACTACCAGATACAGTCAGTTTTATTAGTTACGTATTTGATGTATTTTTGCACCTCTAGAATGTTATCCATATATACAGCGTTTTACAAATGTTCTTATGATTATTATAATGTTCAACACGAGCTTACCATGTGAAATTGGGAATATTGATTGAACCTCGCAAGACTTTCGTGCAGGATGCAGGGCACGCATATCATACTGGAAATTGTAGAACAAATTAGAATATCGCTTGCAAAAGTTTTCAACTTGTCACTAGAAGAGGGAGTGGTTCCTTTAGAATGGAAAGAAGCAAACATTATACCGTTATTTAAAGAAGGTTCGAGAAACAAGTCAGAGAACTACAGTCCAGTGAGTTTAACATCGGTGGTTTGCAACTTATTAGAAATACTAATTAAAGATCACATGGTGAATTTGTTGGTTAAAGATAACTTGATAGTACCGTGACAGGTGGGCGGAATGTGTTCTACATCCATGCCGATGTTGAATGAAAACAACCGTAAGACTCACGAGTAAACAGATAGAGGTCCCATATATGTATAGGATAAATAAAACTAATACAACTATGTTGTCCTGCATCTGTGTTTAACATGTACGCTCTAATGTATGATAGTGTGGGTGTTGGTAAGTTGTGGTTTATATTCCTCTCACGTAGAGGTCGTATTGTGTATTTAGGAATCAGAAGACAACGACATGGTTGAGGCGGAAACTCACTGTTGCATCGAACACGTGATGACAAGCACGTGGATCACAGCAGTCGATGGTGTGTCCTAGTTTCAGCTTCCTTCCTGTGATTCCTCGCGGGTGGATTGGCGTCTTTTCTCTTGAGAAAGTTGAAAAGTTTCCATATCAATCAGCATATTCTTGAATGTGTCAACATCTGGATGATATAACGATTTTATTATTTTTCATAATAACATCGTGAAGCAATGTCACTAGCAAGACTAAAATAACGTATTTTCAACATAGCAAACTGATTGGCCGTGACAGCTGTCCAGTTTATATAATATTTATTAATTATGTCCATGCTCTGAACTTACCAGAAACCTTTGTTTGGGATACGTTTAAGTGTACCAATACTAAAACAAAACTTTTTTTAAAGAAATCGCTTATTCCACGGCCATTTTAGTCTTAAATACTAGTTTTATATTAAAAAAATTCCAGCAGGGCAGAGTATCCGTGGTCCTCTGTTTACTGTAACATTTTGTAATATACAATAACAAACAAACATATTATCATTGCATGTTTGTACAGTTTGTATACCTAAATCTACTTCTGTTCTGTTTATTTTAGAGGATTACCATCGAAAAGTGGTGGTCAGCAATTCACCCATGGCCGGGATACACTGGAGTAGTGCAATATTGAAAAAGGTACCCGTGTCATCTAAGCTATTTCTGTAGCATCGTCTTAATTATTACATATTTATTGTCACTAAATACATGTCACTAGATACAATTGATAATGTATTATGATGTGATTTTCGGTAAGTATCTTCTTGGTATTTTTTGGATAATGTGGCTGAACGTTAGCTTTAACCCTCTCAAGGCCAGATTAATGCAAATATGTGCCTGCTATTGAATCCTATTAAATCGAGAGAATGTGCTGTGAGTGAATCATGTGATATACTCGGGTTGCATGAATGCAAATAAATAAAAAAAATTGATCCGACTCAAGTACAATTTTCACTACATTTGAAGAACTAATTCCTGGTGTAACTAGCCAAGTATGTGACATATATGTCAATTTATTACCCAAATATGAATTGCTAAAGTTTGACAAAAATAAAATACTTAAATAATTTTCAACAATTCATTTTTTTAAATATTTTTCATTAATAATTAGCGGTTACATGCTGCGTATGAAATGTTCACAAATTACTATGCTACAGAATGGAAAACTAATTAAATCTCTATGGTAAATAAAACTGAAATAATTTAAGTTTTTCAGAGTGCATGTATTTTCAAGATTTTATACAAAATGGCGTTCTTTGTGATCATAGCCGTCATCCCGTCTGAACTATTAAGTTTGTGTTATATTTAAAATGCGTAATCATAGTACAAAACATTCCCCTTCGATGGCAGCGTTCGTTATAAACTCGATTGGAAAATCCCATCAAAGTCCGAATTACTGGAGTTCGACATAATGACAATGTCGAGAATTACAACAAAGCTAAAAAACACCACCCGCTTCGTTGCGCGGCGCATTAATACTTTTTTTCAACAAAATAGACCGCTCAAAAGTTAGCATTTAATCGTAGAAATCGCCTGCGGACGCGTGTTTTGGAATAACTCCTGGGTGCTTCCATGTTTATGCCCGCAGCAAATGTTAAACTTAAATCTCATTGGCTGAAAATCACCATTAAAATATTCACTGCGTGGCGTAAAAGAGGGACCGGAAATTGTGTGTCGCTGCGTTTGACTACAAAACCGCTTGGTGGTTGGCGCTATTTAGTCACGGAAATCGCCATCATATCTCACTTTTGATGCTTCCCAGTGAAACTTCAATATTATTATATGCTAACTGCCGAAATAAATTGCCGTTATTGGATGACACTGTTTCGCGGTACCAGTTTAAATGTGCCCCTGTATTCGGGTTGATTCGGGCGTTCTGGCCGTGAGGCATACTCGGGTTGATTCGGGCGTTCTGACCACGAGAGGGTTAATGTGTCTGTACAGGAACGTATTAATTTATATATATAATACAGATGACTGGACGTACTAGTCTCATAACATAGGCTATTTTTTGTCACTGTTTCACATTTCAAACTGTACATAATGGGCGACGAGTGCAACCAAAGTGTAACATTGTGCTATTAGTCATGGGAAGGAAAAGTGTCAATTCGGCAAAGTGGTGAAGCCGTGAAAGAGGTGCATAACCGTCACAAAGAAAGTGCATTGACAGTATTGATTAAGGTATCCTCCTGTAGTAATATGTATCGATGACGAAGAAATGCCGTTTAGTTGATTGATATATTTCGTCTTCATTCGATGGGGTTGTCATGGTGATGTATTATGACAAAGTTTACGTTGTTCTGGGGATTGCACTCAACACATTGCCGTTATACCATCCTTGAACATTTGTCTAACTAGCACCTCCAAAACAAATCAAACCATACCCTTTTCACTTTGAATTGATTGAAGCATCAGCCCTCTGACGTGGATGGGATTCACATTCCACAAGTTAGACGACGTAATACTCGTATGTCGTATGCGCTACCCATTACTTTGGGTCTATAGCTCTTGTATTAGTATTAACAAAAGTACATTTGATTGTGTTTCTTGTATTCTTATTCGATCTCCATGATTACAAGGAAATGCATTATTATTATTATTAATTACATTACCATTTCGTAGAAGTCATAAACTCACTGGTGAGTCCTCTGGATCGGCATCAAGCACCTGACAAGCGTTGATCATATCAGGACCGCTGTTTTTGAGTGAATCTTGTTTCGCCGTGGCCATGACCAGTGGTGACGCGCGGCGGGCAATCCACCGGAAACATCACGTGTAACCACGGAAGTGACATAATAGTCGCATAACGCCATAACAGCCCACTTCTATAGTGCAAAGGAAACATTCCTGGATTAACGGACAGCAAAGGAAAACACTCAAGTTATTTAGAACGACTAATCGACGTTGTAAGTTGACAGGTTATTCAAGTGTTATTGACCACGTTATGTAACGGTGGAACCTAGCTTCTCAGGGCAGGACATACAGCATGCTGCGTGCGTGCGTGCGTGCGTGCGTGCGTGTGCGCGTGTGTGTATGTGAAATAAACTGGTGAGAAGGTTTGATTTACTCTTCACATGCCAAGGAAATTTGCGATTGCCCACACGAAACGTTGACCAGTCGGGAAAGCAGTCGAAACTGTGTTTACAACCAGTCGTTGTACTTAGAAAAGGCTTTTACACATAATATTCTCCAGGAGCTGGAGAAATCACTCTGGTAAAGGACATCCTAACTGACACCAGACCAGACTCAGATACTGTGCACGGATGTATCTGCAATATATTGTTGGCCATCTTATGGGACTTGTTCGCGACATCGAACCCTAGGCTTGAGTCACAGAAGATAACGCCTAGCTCAATAAATGTAGCCAGTCTGTTCGTCAACCAGGAATTTAATAGCGGATGTAGTATTTTGTAATGGGAAGTCTGCTGTGTTGAACTTGGGAAACGATACATCTTTGAACACCATAGAGTATAACAGTTAACTCAGCCCGACTCGGTAGTATTTCCAATAAAGCTAGTTTTGAAACTGGTTGCTTTGTTTACTGGTTGAATATGCTCCTGTGGTCGTACTTTCAAATTGCGACCGTTGTTATTGGTTTACTAAACACAGTTTGGCGGGGAGTATACCTTCAACATAGTTAGTATATTCTTTAGAACATTATGTCAATTAATAAATTAAAAACTAGGAACGCACTGCCTCCGTGACGTCACCACTACACCATTCTCTCAGCTCAAGTTCTCGATTTAAATCGTAGGATATTTCCGTTTATTTTTGGTTCTTCTGTTATGACTGCATGGCCTCGTCGAGGTCGACAGGTTTGGGGAACGCACAACGTCGTCTTGCGACTCCCATACGCCTTACTAATCGTGGTTCACGTATTCTCGTTTGCGTCCTAGGACTGGGGGTTCTCCCTATGATTTACTCATGAGGTCCGACCTCGGTTTCTGGCCAAGAGACGCCTTCACCGCATCTTCCTCCCTCCACCCTCTCTTTCACTCCCGTTCCTTCCTCCCTCCCTCCCCACTCGGCCTCTGTCTTTCCCTCCGTCCCTAACTGACATTGTTATTACGCGCCGTTTTGTGCGAGATGTGTTGCGTGGGTATGAAATGATTTGTAGTTACGAATGATCGAGTTATAAACATACTATTTTACGTAGTTAGCTGTACCGAAAGCATATTCTTGCATGCGGGTTCACAATCTCTACCAGATGGTTATCACACGAGGGTTATTTTTCATTCAATATTCGATTCTTTTGTCTAAGGAGATTCGCTATAACAATGTCACTAGTGCTCTCTGTTGATACAGGTAGGTGTGTCTACGTTGTTGCGTTTGACAACGTGTTTATTGTTCTTTGTTGACCAGATAGGTGTGTCCAAAGAGATGCGATATGACGACGTGTTCATGCTACAGAAAGTTTCCACAGCCGATGTCCGCAACTTCAATTACGTTGCCGGTGTTGTGCCACTGATCAGTAAAATCATCCTGGACGTAAGTTCTTCCAGAGTCATTGTTTGTTGTAGTGTTAAGAAATATGTATACTGTGAGAGAAAAGATATACACATGTGATATTTTAATACGTCACGTTGCTAGAGTGTCAAATGTGTCAAACATACAATGTCAAGCACTCAACCTTGCATGGTTACTGATTTGTCCATTATTACAAAGTTAGATATAATTGTACTTACACGAAATGGCATGTTACAATTAAGGTACGACGATAAGACATCCATGATAACATCGTTACTATAATAAACAATAAACATATTTGTTTACATACATATTATGTTCTGTCTGCCATACTACATATTTGTTTGCATACATATTATGTTCTGTCTGCCATACCACATGTATGTTTGCATACATATTATGTTCTGTCTGCCATACCACATACATGTTTGCATACATGTTATGTTCTGTCTGCCATACCACATACATGTTTGCATACATATTATGTTCTGTCTGCCATACCACATATTTGTTTGCATACATATTATGTTCTGTCTGCCATACCACATATTTGTTTGCATACATATTATGTTCTGTCTGCCATACCACATATATGTTTGCATACATATTATGTTCTGTCTGCCGTACCACATATGTGTTTGCATACATATTATGTTCTGTCTGCCATACCACATATGTGTTTGCATATATATTTGTCTGGTTTAAAAGGTCTGTCATATGGGATGAAGTGTAAAGCGCAATGAGTAGTCCTGGTGACTAAACACTGGCTGCATTAGAACTTATCTTGACATTTACATTGGTTCACCCCCCCAATATTACTGATCCTTTAGCAGTCATGTGTATTCTCTCTTCAGAGGAAGGCAGGAGTAAAACTCACTGGCAGCCAGACAGCAGAAATTCTAACTGTAGGTATCTATGTCATCATGGGATATTTTGATGATTTCACTAATACATGTTGTACATCCTATACTACTGTATTAATTTACCTGTTGTGATTTCCGTACTAACTTTACAATTAATTCTTCTAAGATGAAGTAAATCGGGTATTTATATTTTCATATTATAATAAATGCATACAAAGAGGTATATTACAGAACATTGTTAACTATAAAAATACATGTGTTCATTTAATACTATATTGAGACAGTAAGAGTTAGACAAAAGCATAGAATATTACTTCTCCAATATATAGCAATATGTGTGACAAGGTTGAATACATACTAATCCCACTGACAACAACAGAAACACTCTGATATTAAAATTTCATAATGTAATATAACTACGATAATCCAAACGTACAAACTGATACCAGTCCTGTTATGTTGTACACCGAATGCTCTCTTCAGGGACTGTTGGAGTTGAAGAATTTCATGACAGTAAATGGTGAGCCAGCAAAGGAAAGGCAGAAACTGCTTCGCAATATTCGGGTGAGTTGACATTAACATGATCAAGTCCATCAAGCTTACAAAATGGCTGCCTTACAAAATAACTGCCGCACAGCTGAAACTTTAATTTAAATATTGTGTAATATATAAATAATGACTGATTTTTCTCTTCTTTCATACCACACTCGCGCACAAACACGCTCGCAAAAGACGGTTTCCCAAAATAATGCGTGCGTAACTTTTACCAAACATGACGTAAATTGGAACAGTTTTTGGCAGCGAAGCGTATTTTCTCAGATTTCTGCTAGTTCCATAAGTCTGATATAAGAACTCTAAAGGCGAACCCAGGAGGAATTTCGGAAGAAGAAAATAATTTCTTTTTCCGAGTAGTCATAAAATGATCCCCTGAAATTGTGCGAACAGCGTCTAGTTTGAAAAACACAACATACTTGTAATCAGGCACGTGCTAGCCGATAATAATTACACAGTAGGAATGTGCAGACCATCATAGTTAAGTAACGTTTAAATAATTATATATTTGTCTCTGATTATATATACGGAGACATATCTAGGCCAAAACTCACGCACACTCACGCATACGCATCCATTGCAGTTTGCTACTTTTGTCTTTTGGACTTAGTTAACGTTTATGTCAAGGGTTAATGTTTATTACTTTCGACCATTGCATGTCATAGTATTTTGTTTCTGTAGGTGGTGGAAAGGATTGTCGAGGTCCTGGATTTCCCTTACAAAGATACACCAAACTATGAGTATGTACTTATTCACCATGCGTACACCTGAACCTGAATTGTCTCTTGGGAAATTTGACAAATTGACATTGCACAGTGTATAGTCTCCCCTGCTATTTTTGCAAGTTCACAAATGTCATCCACCAAAATAACAGTTGTTTTGATAACTATTGATGTTAACTTTGACATGTCTCATGAACATTCACTCTCATTTTTACACGAATACATTTATTTGATGTAAAAACCCATAATTCATACTATAGACGATGCATACAAATATGTATTACAAATACATGTTTAAAAATTGTTAAATATATAAACAGTAAAATATATAAATGGATAAAACATATTAATCAGCTAATTAAGAAAGACATAAGTATTACAAAATATAAGAAATAATTAAACAAATATGTCAGAACAGGATGTAAAGTCACCACCTTGCTACAACATAGAGATTATTATATACGTTGATAAATTAACATTTTATTTTATAAAGTATGGTATATGCACTCAGCAATTTATATATGTCTACATATCAAATAGTTGTTGATGCTTGACATCATATGTTATTAAGCGACTATTGTATTCAAATAAAAAATAACTTAAAATAACAAAATAAATAAGGTAAACTGATTACAAACCATTGGGCTTCGCTGTAGGTTCATGGCGAAGCTGATAGTGCATTGCTACGACGTTCTACGGGCGTATCTGAGAGGAGAATACCGCAAGAACGAACTGTATATCGCAAGATACATCCATGTCTTCCTCGGACAACTCTACTACGAGGTATGGTTTGTTGGAGTTTGCAGCTCTCCCTTGTCTCCTGGTAGACAAGGGAGAAGCTGGCGATTATATTGATCCTCCGTTAGTTTCCATCTTTTCATGCTACCATTCTCGGTATCAAACTTGCTTGTTAATAACTTATGTTAGATAAAACTGTGCTAAGATATTGAATAACTTATGTTAAATAAAACTGCATATATTTTGTTTAAATTCTCGCCACAAAAGTGTGTTTCTTTATGACAAAAACATAAAGCAGTTTTTAAAGTGATGACTATATGCGGGAATGTTTGATTTATGGGATGCCATGGAGTAATAGTAATGTAATTCACGTATATAACCGTTATCAACATTGCTGGCAAAGACAAAGCTTGACGGAGGTCACGCGCACAATTGATCCATAACGTGACCTGTTGCCTAGCAAAACCTCCGTCAAGCCATCAGAAAACACGTAGTGGGTTCGAACACTCCGTCGTGTATTTTGTTGAAATGCTGGTCGCAAGTGTTTCTTTATAATAAAATGCATAAATTAATTTTGTTAAAGTAACAACTATATGCGGGAATGTTTAATTTATGAGCTGTCATACACCAATAGTAATGTAATTCACATATATAACCGTAATTAACATGCAGTGTTGGAAAAGTCAAAGCTTAACGGAGGTCACGCACAAAACATTCGATTGTGACGTAGGCAAACTACGGCGTATTGGACACATCAATTAGTATTTTGAAATTGGTATTCTGTAATTGATGTATCCAATATGTCGCGGTTTATCTACGTCACAATACAGAATTTGCGCGTAACCTCCGTCAAGCTTTGCCTTTGTTATTAATGTTGATAACGGTTATATAAGTCAATGACATTGCCATTGCTGCATGGCATCTTATAAATCAAACATTCCCGCACAGTTGTCACTTTTGAAACTGCCTTATATTTTTGTTATAAAGAAATACTTTTGTGGCCAAATTGTCAACAGAATATACGGCGGAATGCACGAACGCACCCCGTGTTCAACATCCATTTTGTGATGGCTTGACCGAACTTTTGCTAGGAAACAAATCCTGTAATTGATACGTAATTGGTATTGGCATGAAGTAATTTACCTCATTCTAGGATGGAATTGGTCTTGCTGCTGCCCCAATGCTTAAGGAACTCATACGTGACAACCGGAAGATTGTTGACCGAATCACGCATGACCACATTGATCTCTTCATTGACTTACTTAGCAAGAGAAAGGTGGATATTTTATACGTCAATTGTTTACTCTTGTTAAAATGGTTCACCGTCTCAGGTTTCTTGACCGACGTGTTACGTCGAAGTAGTCACGTCATTACCAATGAATAATCACATGTTACAGACACATAGTAAAAATGTGTCCCACTTAACATGATCTGCATCATACGCACAAGTGCAGGAACACAATAACTTACAATTTATCATAAATGCAAACATAACTTGCTACTTTTCACACTTGCGTGTAAAACCATTTTTGATATGAATCGTTTGCCATAACACATTAGTCAGAAACATCTGGAGTATGCTAGCCGTCTACTGTTTCATGTTTGCCAAACGTGTAATTTCGCCCAGCACCATTCTGGCGTTGTTATATATATATATATGTTAGTGTTGTATCATTTTATTTTAGTTTGTTAGCATTTACGTAGACGTTTATTATTAGTAGCACTAATTATATATATATATAAATATATATATATATATATATATAAATATATATATATATAATTAGTGCTATTAATAACACAAAAAAGATCAACAAACTGTATATACTAAGATACTCTAAAATAACGTTGGCTATATTCAGTAATGCAGCTGTAAGACTAAGAATACAACCACAAAGACTCTTACCGGCAATATAAGTATGCAAGAGCTATACTTTAAATGAGTAAATAAGTAAGTAATGACCTAACATAACATAATCTGTATTGCTTCATAAGAAAACTTATTTTACAACATGCTCACCTGGATATCACATATTAAGACAGACACGTAAGCATTTCAAAGATGATGTTGATGAGCAGGTGATGGGTGGATGGATGAAATATGACGGTCAGGTGATGGGAGGATGAATGAAATACGACGGTATGAGTGACGAATGAATGAGTGGTGAAAAAAATAATTATTACAACAAGCAGGATAGCATACACATATACATATTCAAACTGCAAATACTGGCTGGAATCACAAGTATCCTAGGAATCATTGGCTGTATCTCTCTGTTCTGGCATATACCGAGCTGTGGCGCTTCCCTGAGGGTAGGGGCTGGAGCACGTGATTCAACGGATGAGATTCATCACCTATGATTGTTTAATGAACGCTATGTTGTCAGGACTATCGTTTCTTGGATCTACTCCGTGTACTGTGTGTATGTGACGGTGTGGCCATTCCCGACAACCAGAACTACATCACACAAACATGGCTTACGAAGGACAGAACGGTACGTAACAACTTCACAATTGGCCTGTCCATCACGTGACCAGTTGTCTAGTAACAGCTCCTTCAAAAAAAGGGTTGTCGAATGTTCGAACGTTCCGTCGTATATTTTGTTGAAATTATATTCTTATTATAAAAACATAAGGCTATGCTGTTAAAGTGACAACTTTATGCGGCAATGTATAATTCATGAGAGCAAAATTATATGAATTCAGATATATAAACGACGTACTGAATCCGACAATTAGCTGTAGCTGCATTGGCAAGTACGGTTGGTTTTGTGGAAATGTTTGATACTGCTCAACCCAATATTGTAGCAACATTTTGCTAATGCATCTACACGGTCCCAAATACCCGTTTTTTTTTAATAAAACTACCAATTGTGTTCTGTCTTTGACTTAGAATATTAACATTAATTTCTTCGACGGCTCGTCATACACTTTCTTGTCCATGGTTCAAAATTAGCATTAGCAAAATTGGCAAATACGTTTGGTTTTATGAACAAAATATTGTTGGTATTTGATTTTGTCAGTCGATTCAATTCCGAAGCAACATTTGTTTCCTTCTTTGACTTAGACTATAAAATGGCCTTTATAATCCCTAAATGAAAACCTGTCTTGTTCACGGTTCTGAATTGAAGGCAGCAACATTGAGAAATACTACTGGTTTTGTGAAGAAGTTAAAAATACACACAATATAAATAACTAACTTTCATAAATTCGCAGTACCAACTTTACTAAGTCGTTGTTTTCGAAAGCATATTCTCAAGCATTTTTTTAACGAATGTCTGCAGTTTAGCCAGAAGTCATATGTGTGATTATAGGACCCCAACTAATACAATGCTAGCGCATCATAATCAAGAGACTGCGCGATCTACAGATACCATAACACATATCCGCAGAATATTACAAGCATGTGTCCTATGCATATTCAGAAATCGAATAAATTGTTACGTTAGAAAACTGTTCAATAAACATCAACATGTTATTGTACGTCGTATGCAATTACAAATCTAATTGTGGTCTATCCCCCAAGTCGTGTACACGTGCTATTTTGTAGTACACCTCTGCTTGCAGGATTGTATCTTTCACACGGAATTGGGTCAGAATATCAGTCTGCAATTCAACGTGGTGTACATGTCCAGTGATCACAAGGAATCGTGGACTACTCTGAAAGATTTCGTTCGCGGGGTAAGCAAAACAACTGCTCAGTTTTAACAACAGTAATAACAACAACAATGATACAGTTTGATGTAGATGAACACCCTACACAATTAGTTATGATTCTTAACACTTTTCGGGACAGCCTACTCTACGTTAGACGGACATAACTCGATTATTCATAACATTATACTTATTTTCTGCGATTGCTCGGAGGAACGCCGATCAGCTGCGGACATTTCACGTAACTAAGCTTCATTACACACTCGCACGCCAAAAATATAATTGTTATACGTCAAAAATTACAGTGATTCATGTTGGTCTAAGACATAACCACCACCTATCGCCACGTACATGTTGTGGGACTTAGATTTTGATCGATCCAAAATGGCTTCCAAAACCACTGCCAATAGCCACAGGATTCGACCAACATGGCTGCCACGACATTACCCACAACCTTTCCGGTGTTTAAACCCATATGCGCCAATATGCATTAGTATACGTTTTACTCGAAAGGTGGCACTATTGTAGCCATCTATTTATTTTCTGTAAGATACATATGGGACGACCAAAGAACCGGTCACCTATACGTAATTGTGTACGTTATTTGACGACTTTGTAGACTCATGCGACTGCTATGTTGTGTCTCTATCATACCAATATCAATATGTCGCGTCATAGTATGTCAATGTCACTTTGCCCATCACCGTCGTGTCAGTTTCACTCTGCCGTGTCATCATCATGTTAGTGTCACTATGGCAGGTCACCATCACGTGTATCGTGTTTCAGAAAGAACTTGACAGTGACGAGGAGTTTCTCTTCCTGGAGCATCAGCTGCGACTGTTTGGTAACCTGTGCCAGGTATGTCACACACAGTGTCACCAGCGACACAATCGCATTGCTGAGTACAGTAAACTTGTCTTGGCCGATCTCCCTCTCACTCTCTCGCTCTCTCTTACTTTCTCATTCTCCCGGTATATCGCTCACTCTCTCCCACTATCTCTCCTCGCTCGCTCTCTCCCTCTCCTTTTTTTCTATCCGCCTCTCGCTCTCTTCGTGGAATCACAATCCTAAGCATGGATTGTTTCTAACAATAATATACCAGCAATTGTAAGCGCTCATCTTCCCAACGCAACCAAACCAACGACCACATCAATCAGTTGCTGTTTGTGCTTGTCAGGAGGGATCAGAACGCAACATCATTGTACATTTATCTCACGATGATATCCAAAACGATCACATTGAATAGCATTTCATTTCCTAAACTTTTTACCAAAGAAAGAACGAACGGGAGGCCACAGATAATTTACATTGCCACGCTGCCATCAGTTGGAGTACCTCCTGCTACCCCCATTATACCTACAGCTACTACGGGAGAACAAATGTCTTGAGGGACCGCTTTGGTCGTGCTTTTCCACGGTTTCAAGAGTATCAGTCTCAAAACTCTCTCCTCAATTTACGTTGCATATCAGTAGACACCTTCGTTGTTGTTCATTACAGTACTGCGATGACATTCATATACGCGGTTGGTTTAATAACAGTGTGTCGTTTTGTTGAAATCGTTTACATCACTGTGGGAATAGTGTTATGATATGGTATAATAGAACAGTACCGTTTGACTATTTCTCACCGCATTTCGACAGGAACTAGTCAAATACCTGGTACTTTTCATAAACGAGTCAGCATTTCGTAGTGAACATTACATGAGTTTTGAGATTTTTGTGAAATTGACGGATCCGGTACGTCGCGGTTTGCTTACATGGAAAATCAAAATTATGCGCGTGACCTAGGTCAGGTTTTGCCTTTAACTACCATGTTGATAACGGTTACATTTGTTAATTACATTGCAGTAGCGTCATGATATCTCCTAAATCAAACATTCCCGGATACAGTTGTCACTTTTTCAAAATTGCTTCATTGTATGTCATAAAGAGACACTTTTGAAGGCGAGAATGTCAGCAAAATATACGACGGAATGTGTGAACGCACCAAGTGTTCAGCATCCATTTTAATGGCTTGACGGACCTTGTGCGAGGCAACAGGTCACGTGAAGGAAATATCAATTATAAAAGAAGCCGAGCCAAATATTGATTTACGGAAGCGGTTATACGTATTCACTCTGATTTATTCAAGCATGCCAACATAACCGGTTATATTGTTTACTTCAAGTGTGACGTGTTAACATTTGATATCACAATATTAGAAATAAATATCCCCAACATTCAACATGACATAATGTTCACACGAACTCTGATTAATTAGGCGAAATATAGCGTATAAGAAAAAAGAACTAATACTACCGCTGTACAAAGCAATAGTGAGGCCTCATTTAGAATAGTGTATACAAGCGTGGAGGCCATACCGCAAGAAGGACATAGATATGCTAGAAAGAGTACAGAGGATAGCGACGAAAATGATACCAAAACTGAGGGATCTTAGTTATGAAATTCGCCTAAAAGAATGTGGTTTAACAACACTAGAGACCAGGTGAATGGCTCTATTGTGACAGATGTGTCGGTGGAGTCCTTGCTCACAGACCACCACATCATCAATGTGGTTTAACAACACTAGAGACCAGGAGATTGAGAGGAGATCAGATAGAAGTGTTTAAAATAATGAATGGTTATTAAAATATTGATAGAAATATGTTTTTCTCAGTTAAGAAAGATAGAAGGACTAGAGGACATGAAGTTACATTAGCAAAGGAGCAGTGTAGATTAGATATAAGAAAGTTCTCATTTTCACAAAGGACTGTAAATGAATGGAACATATTATCTGCTGATTGTGTGGGTGCTAGTAGCGTGAATATGTTTAAAAATAAAATCGACACATACCTCAGAAGGGCGGGATACACATAGATAAAAGGGTCGGACTCTCGATAAGCCAAAGGGCTTCCTTGTCCACCTGCCACCTAGAGGTAATTCTCTGGGTGGCGTTCTTGTTAAATCTTGTTAAACTCTGCCTGTATGACAATTATGAACGTTTCTGGACAGGGTCAGAATAAATATGCTAACCGCGTGATCACGACCGAGCTGAAATATTTGTCGTGGCCTGAAGCATTTATTTGTTTGACCGACGAGTCCCTCCCAAACCAACTGCGAGCGTCTTACTGCGCACTCACCATGGGTAAGTCTTGAAAATAGATACACAAAAAGTAAGTTACCTAATTAAAGCATTGACATATCCTGTACAATCTAGTTGACTCAATGCATTTATATACATAACTTGCAAACATTATTCATCTATGTGTTATATGAACACATGCGATGACGGTTTCTTACAAAGCCTACACATCATGATCCCTTCTGTGCACTGTAGCACTGTAACATTGATTAAAACATGCATATTATTATTATTGATGGCATGTACAGTTTGAATAAATAAATCCACTTCTCTTCTGTTCTGTTCCTACATGTTTATGCGATACACATATTTAATTACTTTTTTTTAGAAACATGCAATTAATTATTTACTGTTATAGTTCACTACACACAAACTGTGACTTTCCCTTCTGTGGACTAATATTAGGAGACCCTATCGGATATATCACCCACATATTCAGGTCAATCTCAGTCTGTGGTTTTGTACAAAGACCAACTATGTTTCAATGTTGCAGTGTTGTTTGTTGAACATCCCGAACACGTGTCAGAGTTTGATAATCTCAACTTGACGTACGTTTATAAGGACATTGAAGAGGCACCTACAGCGCTGCCGAGGACCAGCAATCTTCCGGTAGGTCGACCGTGGTTCATGGCAACATGTTGGAGCGTCCATCTTTCACGTGATCCCTTGCGGTGCGGAGTCCACGTCATCAGCACCGTTCCACCGTCTCTATTAATCGTCTCAATATTTCCCGGTCGTTTGCAATGATTGTCCACAGTCAACTCTTTACAGCTGTCCTGTTGGGATATCTTCTCTCCACAATACGGCAAAGTTCGACCACTAGGTGGCGCTGTATTCCACCAGGGGGCGATGCTAAATTGGCACTACATCAGAAAATATATAGATCAGAAACATTATAAAACGTGTGTAAGTTAAAAACACAAGCAGACTGCCAAACTGTTTTCAAGATCCACCTAACTATATGAAATGCATACCGTATGGCAGAAAAATAACACGATATCTCCTACACACGTGCACGTACAAACACGCGTGCGTGCCAGTTCGATTATAGTTAGATTGTGTGTGTGTGTGTGTGTGTGTGTGTGTGTGTGTGTATGCGCGCGCGTGCCTGCACATATGTGCGTGTGTGAATGTATAGGGGGACTGACTTTGTTTGAAATAAACAATGACTTATGTCATTATTGCTTCATCTGGTGATGGTTTCAGTATGAACGTAAGATAAGTCACGATGCTCACATCAGTCAGCTGATTACCTGGATCTCTGGCTTCCTGGATACTAACAAACAGATGGTCGCATCTCTCATCGGACACAACATGCTTGTTGAACAGGTATTCTGCTGACTATCTACGTATTCATACTTTCAATAGGTCCACCACGTTATAGAGCCAGGTACTCATTGATACAACTGAGTGAACTAGTGCAACATGGAGGGGAAGAACTTGCCCAAGGTTCGAAATGGCAACAGGATGATTCGAACGTAGAATCTTTCGATTGAGAGTCCGATGCTGTAACGTCTAAGCACTGCATGACCAAGTCCCAATATAAGTTGTACATTGCGTTAACCAAACGTAATGATTAGGGAAAAGTTCGCGTAATCAGCTGTTAGTATTATATTATGTTTTAACAATTGATGAGCTGTACTTTGCAGATCACCATCTTAACCAGTGTTCTACACCTTAGCTGAAAAGTTGGTGGTCAGTCGGACCTTCAACTTTCAAAAGTTGGCGGTCCCACACAAATGTTGGTGGTCCAAATATTAACAAAATTACACAAGTAATATACATTTGCAGCTGTAGTGCATGGCAATTATGTATATACTAGTTCAGGCCGAGTCTGCTCTACATATTAATTTACGATATTCAGCGTAAGACTAGTGTAGGGTTAGCAAAGTCAAAGCAAAGGTAAGCGAGACGTCAGACGCTGTGATTCGCGTCTTTCACAGTTTATCCAAATGTGGCAGTATCTTTGCTAATTTCACTCTGTACAACTACATATACATTTTCTGTGCACAGCCATACTTGGCAATAAAATATGCATTCGTTCGAAATTACAACATACGAACTTTTATGGCTCATTATTATTTCCTGCGAGCTTACTTTTTACTGCGGACACAGGGATTCACCATCGCAACGTAATTAGGTCAATTCTACGTCGACGTAGTTACGCGAATGTTAAATTGTTCTCATGAAACCGGTAGTAAGTTACACCAGTTAATTGCACTTAACTACGACCAGTATAACGTCTAGTTTCATGAAACTGGCTCCTGTTCTGTACCGTCTACACTGGCTGCCTATATGCCAGCGGATCGAATTCAAGCTGTTACTGCTGGTATGTCGTGCAGTGCACCATCTCGGCCCTGCGTACATTGCATCGCTCGTGACATCCTACACGTCGACCAGATCACTTAGATCGGCCGAACAAGGTCTGCTGACTGTTCCGAGATATCACCTTGAACATAATATCGTTCCTTTTCGGTGGCTGGCCCGATCCTGTGGAATGCCCTGTCTCATGCAGTCAGGCATGCAAACTGCGTTGCCACTCTCAAATCACTCTTAAAGACATGCTTATTTCGACAGGCCTTAAAATTAAAAAAAAATTGCAGTCCGCATCAGTGACATTTGTGCAATGTTGACATTCAGTTATGTACTTAGGTTGCAGTTATTTATTTATTTATTTAGTATTGTTATTTTTTAATTAGCATTTTATATGTATATATTTAATTTAATTTAAGCACATTATTTATTTAGGTATTTAAACGGCTAATTCATTTAACTTACGTATAATATATACACTTGTAAATATATATATATATTTATTTTTATTCAGGATTAACTAACTGACATTTTATATTTTTATATGCTACTTTTAAATCATTTTCTTTTACCTTTCTATTTGATATTTCTATTTAATATGTTTTAGGTCATTTAATATATAAGAACTTACCTTGACTTTTTTACTTTTCTGTTACATCATATGGGCATTTTTCGTTTGAATGGGCATGTTGACGTCGTACAGACATTTTAAAGGATTGCGATGCAATAAGTGTGTTGACAGCTCCATCAACAAGAAGATGTGCTCGTACTGCGCGTGATATGGTTTTCCCTGTCATGATCTGTTCAACTGCTTTAGGGGCGTACACAAGTTCCATTAGTTCCTTTAGTCCGGGCCCAATCATCAGATGTCCAAAGGTTCGTTGATTATAATCATGAGGGCTTTCCACCAAAGAGACTGGTGAAACGTGATGACCGGGGTAACATCATGGCGTCGAGCATGCTCACACACAAACACCAATGTTGAAAATATGCATTTGGCGTCACTTGAAGTCATGTCAATCGTCGGAAGGAACATTACTGATGACTTGCCGGGATGGTTGCCGCGGTGAACGAGCTGCATCGTGCCTGACCATGCAGGCCTTGGTGCTCCAAACAGGAGGGACGTCTTCCAAAGAATGTCCAGGTGGCCTGTCGGGTCATTTGGTTTCATGCTGACTAGTTTCTGGTATTCTACTGCTGACAGGCTGTGTCTTTCTTCTCTGTGGAAGCGGATTTGTAGGCGTTCCAACGTGCATATTTCTTTGCCAGTGACATTTCGTCATGGAATAGATTGGGTTGTTCTTGTACCAGGAGTTACTGTAGCAATTATTCCCATTCCGTGAAATGCTCCACTGCCGTCTACGGTCCGGAGGTTGTGGTCCACATTGTCTGCTGCATATTGAACAAACCCCAACGATGTGAAATCGGGTATGGTGGTCCCTTGTGCAAATGCTGCATTCTTTTCAAACTTCTGCACTTCATTATATGGACAACAGAATTCATGGCTGTTCAGTGTGTCTGTCTACAAGGAAACACGATGCAAAATGATGATGGATTTGTACTCCCAACCCAACTTGTAGTGGCGCAATCAGAACTCTTGGACGGGTTGCCTGCATAATCGCCTGTCCAATGTATGCTATTTTTAGACGAACATCTTTCCCCACAGTTATCCCTTCCAGCAGACGCTTCAGACTTCAGTTATCCCTTCCAGCAGACGTTTCAGACTTCATGGCAGGAAGCTGATGCACTCCGCTTCAGATTCCATTTCATTGTAGGATGGATATGACTCAGTCGACGTTTTTTATTGATTTGATATCATCCAGAATTAGTTTTGCAGCAGTTTCTACATTGCTTATTTTCTCCATTTCAATGTATGTGTATGAAATTCCTGAAGGACAGCGTCAGCGCTGCTTTTGAGCGTGACTACATTTGCCTTTTCATTTACCCGAGTGATTATTATCCTGGTCCCAAAATATTCCTCGAGCTTTGCTCTCATGTGAGTTTTCCCATATGGTTCACTTGATGAGCCGGTCATAAAAATCTGCATTTTGCTAACCAGATCATTGATAGTAATCTGCACATCGTCATTTTCTTCCAGAAATTTGACAACCTTGGTGCATTTTTTTTTTTTTCGTCGGTTGGTTGTCCGATTTTCTTCATCTTTGGAACACGTACGTCGCTTTCATACTTCTTTGCAGAGCACGGAACCGAAAACTGACTGCTCCCACTTTTTATGTAATAATCAAATTGTCATACCTTATTTAAGTCATTAATGTTATGCAATGTTTAGTTCACGACGTTATATATTATTGTTTACATAGATAGCTTATGTGTCAAACTATATGATCACCAACAGAACGGCTAATGTAATAAATTATTCAAGTTTCGTTTGCGTATGCGAAGCGACTCGGCCGAACGACGCAAACCATTTCTGGTAACTCTTAGACGTTTTTCAAATTTTGCATGCGTGGATGATTTCAATATTTACAAATCAGTAGCATGTATTTTCTTATAAGATATAACATCAACTTTTAATAACATTATATGACCAGTTTATCAACTTACCTCACCAGGAATAGGTACCTACATATGACATAACATTATTTGGCAGTGGCTCCGGGGGGGCATCTTAACATTCAAAGGGAACATTTTGTGTTTCATTTATTTTCAAAACATTTATATTGAACTACTATTACCTAATAGCTGGCTGATTACACATGACAATACACATGATAATGTTTCTAACAGATCAGCAGATCACCTCGACTTGTTATTGTTTTTCCGACTTGTTGTTGTATCACATTTGTAAACGTTAATTTTCCCGTTCGGAAGTGTCTGGTATCCCGGCCCACCACGACTTTGTTGTTATATCAACATTTGTGCTTAATTTTGATATACCATATGTTATTGCCACCATTGAACATCATTCCATGCATATCTGCGGTACAAACATATTGCGTCTTAGAGCACTTTTGAAGCCCAAAGAGCGACCCAATTTGCAACAACATTCTCTGCGATATCGCTCACTGAGGTAACGCGCAGCAGCGGGTCGCATTTTGGGCCTTAAAGGTGTGCTAAGACGCAATATTTTCGTAATATAAATATGACTGGAAAGACGTTGAATAATAGAACTAAATCACTTAGGTATCGAATTTAGGCAACTATGTAGGCAAACCTATAATGTCGAAATCGAGCTTGGCCCGGATACTAGACAAGTGTTCCATTATTTTCTTTTAACTAATCTGCCGGTCTTGCGGCCGACACTCTTCCCAAGTTACCGGCTCAACGAAATAGTTGACAGTCTCGGGCATCCGGGTCGACAGTAATTTCGAACACTGTTTTTAACCCACGGCCACCAGCAGATACAGGAAAATCAGAGATTCTAAACACAGTGGCAACACAGATTGGACTCAACATAAACAGAAACAACTCCTACACATACCTTGGCAAAGCATGTAGGAACATGTGAAAACAAGGAAATAAAACGTCCAGTTCACCTAAAATGGTTAGAGAAGGTATCAGATCCCATACTTGCAAACAAATGTCAAAAGGAAACGAAATCAGGAAGAGAAAACGGAGGTGGATAGGAGGCATACTGAGGAAACCATCAAAATGCATCACACGACAAGCACTTACACAGAACCCCCAAGGGAAGAGAAGTGGAGGAAGGCCGCGACACTCATGACAGAAAAACACCGAGAACGAAAGAAAAAGATGGGTTACACTGGGAGAGTAATTGAGGAAATGGTATCGAACCAACACAAGTTGATCGATGGCCTATACTCCCGTGAGCAAACAGTACAAAGTAACTAGCCTCGCTTTAAGATAACATTTCTTATGTTTTATGTTCCTTCACATAGGTGTTGAGGCTTGTCCACTACCTCGTGAGGTATGGTTACTATGGCAACAACGAGGCGATGAAGGAACTGCTTGGTCCACTACTAAGTCTGCTGGACAGTCGTAATGACAAATATTGTCCGGACAGCAAAAGTAAGTCAGAGCGTCTTTATCAACCCATTGAATTGGGTGGAATGTTTCCAATGTTCCACAAGCCCGCCCGCCCGCCCGCCCGCCCGTCCGCCCGCCCGCCCGCCCGCCCGCCCGTCCGCCCGCCCGCCCGCCCGCACGTACACCCGCACACACGCACGCACGCATGCTTTATTAGGCCATGTTACACGCAGCTGAGCAGTTTCGGAACAAACAATAAACCGATGACTTCCTTGTCAATTTGCCTATGGAGCTTGTCTTAGATGCCAGTTTTGATATGTTTTGTTTGACCATTACATCTCGTTTTTACCTTGCAGACACTGTTGGACTGCAAAAAACTTTTATACAAGAAACCCGGTTTCGGCAGAGTCCTGAAACAAAGGCAATGGTCAATGCCAAGTATCAGTAAGTTACAATACGTGGTGGAACGTTATTGTGCAATTGTTTCATACACACACGTGTTAGCTTGAAATAACCTAATGTTGGAACATGGCACATGAATATATGTGAGGTGTGTATTGTAAATGTTGAAGTACCAGTTGGTGGATATGTAATTTATATGCAAAGCTATGTGTTTAAATAAAGTAATAATAAAAGAGCCATTAAGAATTCCATGGAAATGGCATCTGGGAAGGCAATACTTCAAAACAGTTAAGTCAACATGATATGACAATATTTAGGACTGAAATACAGAAAAGTGTTTAAATAAAATTATGTACGTAAACATATGTATGATATCTGATTGGACCGTCTTATGAATGTAAAAACTAACACACTGTTTTAAAAATACAAAGTATCATTGAATGTCTATGTCAAAGTATTGTGTGTGATTTTGCAGGGCGATGTTAGTTTTGGACATGTTCTTCAATGTGATGTTTAACACTCGGCTTGAGGTAAGCAGCATTACTCTTCCCATTTGGGGGTCCTTCTACTTTGAGTGTTCTTGCTTTTAGTTATCGCTTCAGGAAGTGAACTCTCGCGAATTGGTTGAATAAATGTTGTGAGAATCCGTCAGTTAAATGTATGAAAAGATAATATTATTGTGACATTTGGTATCCGTAAATTTGAATAGGTTTGGGGACACTACGCGGTTGTATCTACTATTGTTGTTACGTGCTGGAGGGTGAAAGTAGCTCGGCAATGACAGAAGAAAACACCCGTAACGTTGCAAACACTCGATTAATGTCCATCTAATGTCCTGTACGATCCATTAACTGGTAAGAACCATAAGCCTGCGGGACATTTCACGAAAAAAATTAATGCGTTACTCTTCCTTCTAGAGTTCATAGATGAAACCCTGCATGTGTGGCGCCAGATACAAAGCATCTAGGAGGAAAACCTTGGCATACACACAGACACACACACACACACACACACACACACACACACACACACACACACACACACACACACACACACACACACACACACACACACACACACACACACACATACACACAACACACACACACACACATACACACAACACACACACGTCATACACTAGATTATAGTTAGATTATTTGAAGTAGCGTTAGCTATCTGAAACATGTGACCAAATGATGTAAGTCACCGAACAAGCGTATGTTATGTAAATAAAGGGATGTTTATACTACTATGACACAGCTGTTTGTTGGAGAGTTCAAGAGCACTTACAGAGCGGCTCACACCGGCAGTGGAGACAGACTGTTGATCCCGTTGCTCCAGCCTAACTACGACATTGGCAAGGAAACAGCGTACGTCATCAACTCTTACATACAGTGCAATTATTATATCGACTTGTATCTTTGATAACTGCATGCTGCTGCAATCGGAGGAGATGGTGGCGGAGTAGCATATATAATCACACAAGGCAGCAGGCCGCGTTCAGTTTGTGCTACTGTATGTTACATGTAATCTAAAGTTTAATTTAGCAAATTCTTCTGTTTCGTCGCACTCGATTGTCTTTCAGTTTTAATACTTAAATACATTTTCCGCTAGGCTGGAGTGAATAACAACGTTGTGGCCACCCGACGTTTGACGGAGATTTATGTAATTCAGAATACACACAAAGCTTAGCGGGCTATTGCCACTATGCTAATTCGTATTAACGAGAGTATACGCAACTACAAGAGCAAGCGAAAACCCGCTGGATTTGGGCTGAATGTATGGAAACATCCTGAAACTCAGAAAGTAGCCTTTTTATATCACTAGATTATAATAATTATGATAAATTTTTTATAAAAAACAGTCTCATTTACTTTTACATAATCATAGTAACAATTATACTAGTATTAAAATGCGTTTATATTTGTCGTAAACCTGTGCACAGTAAAATAATAGTTGCTTGGCCTTCTAAAATTCATGATAAATATGCCAATACATGACGTAAGCTATATAATATCTACACCACTCGATATTTTTGTTTTAGTTCTGGCTTTTAATTTTGCGCATGTGCAATCGCGCGCGCGCGCGCACACACACACACACATACTCACACTCACACACACACACACACACACACACACACGCACAACAACAACAAACACACACGCATATGACATATGATATGAAGGTTGTATTCATACAGAACTAACAACGTGGCATTGTGCAGACTGAACGAGCTGTTTGATGCTGCTGCATGCTTTGACAAAGACACTTTTCCCGACATTCTCTTGGTGGGTAACACACCAACATGGTCGTTCGCCTGCTTCAAAAAAGGTTCATGCTACTATGTCGCTGGTACTGCTGTTACAACAGCTAAACTTGAAAAACAGCAATTGCTTTACACATCTAAGTCCTTATGTTATCATAGGCGGATCCAGGAGGGCCTGGGGGGTAATTTTGCGTGCCTGTAGATCTTTTTGAAGGGGACCACGTACCCCCTAGACCATTCGAAATGTGCCCCTGTTCAGGTTGCAATAAGATGGGTTACAATAAGGTAAAGTTACTCTGACGGCAGCCCCCCCCCCCCCGACTCGTTTTCTGGATCCGCCCCTGGTTATCACATAGTACGTAATATAATCGACGTGGCAGTTCGACTGTGTGGGACCATAGAGGTTAGGTTGACCTAAGAAGTAGATTCTTTCTTTTTGGCTAGTTTTATTTGATAACCAACCCATTTACTACAGAAGCATTCTTTTTGATCGTACCCATTATCACGGATTCAGCACACCGAATGGGAAGGGACACAACTTAAAAGATGTGTTCGTTTGACCAATTAAACATTATTATTGTCAGATGCAATGAGTTATATATATATGTATACATGTGTATATAACGAGCTTACAACCACCCATCGATATACATATCAATAATGATAATAATTAAAATATTAATACATATATATATATACCTTTACGTTTTTACAGGACCTTTCGTTCTACGACCATGAGAAGATGGTGATAGCGTCAATGTCACTTCTGCACAGATACTATTCCGTACACCAGAGCCTTTTCAGTCGAGCTGTCCAGGCGCAAGTGAGTACGCTGTATTCTATTTAAAATGGCTACGACACGCTTTCAGTAAGTGACAGTTATTTCAGAAAACATTGCAACCAAATACAATTATTTCACGGTGATGCAATCCACAAATGTATACATTACACATATTTGTCGTTAAAACATGCATATAGTTGGAATAATTTCACGCACTCATGCACGGGCGCGCGCGCACACACACACACACACACACGACACACATGATTCTTAATTTCCAAAATATCTGCCGATCATAATAAAAATAATACATTATAACAGTATAATATTTGTTCACGTTTTAGCACAACTATATAAATTATTTATTATATAATATATTAGTTGTGATTCTTGTACATCAATATTTTATACCAGTAGTATGTGCACCAAAGTTGTACGTACGTGTTTTAAACACCATTGCTATACTCCAAGAAGTTTAGTGTTTTCTATTGTCTATGGCAATGCAGGTGCTGATTACCCATCGGTCTATTGAAGTCCTCAACGATGTCCGTCAGATGATACCAGTGTTGACGCAACATCTTGACACGGGCGGCAAGACAAATGACCAATGTTCAAAAATACACACGTACCTTGATAAATTTACCAGGTAATTATCAGTAACTGCTTTAGCCGTCATACGGTATCTAAGTATGCATTATGTCACTATAAATTTGTTCAAACCATCTAGGAGAAAACCGTTAACATACCACCATACATGCTAGCTCAGTTATAGTTAGACTATGAATTTCTTGTGTCTTGACAGCTCCATTTTTCCATCTTCTCGTACCAAATTATTTACATATTTGTTCCGTTTTAAATCTACTAATCATTTGTTCTATATTTTACTTATATCTGCTACATTATTGATATGGTTATGCTGCTTATGTTTAGTATATTTATATGTTTAATTTAGTGTAAATTTCAGTTATTTATACATATTTTACATTATTTATTTTATTTGAGTATACTGATATATGTTTTTATCTGGAAACGTAAGTATTCGTATTGGTGTATTTTGTCATTTTCTCCACAGTCTATGTACCCTGGAGGAAGATCCGGAGCAAAGACACGCAGTGAACCAAAGTATTCTCTACAACAATGGTAAGACTTAAAGAGCCTACGATATGTATTTTGTTATTTTTACTCATATTGCAAATGACAAATATAAACGTAATTAATGTTATTATGGTTTGCGAAGTAGACATGTAAAAGTTATATTTTTGAAAAGTTAGCAATTTCCACCAGGAAATTATAATATGCTACTGCGCTACAGAAAAATCAGAGTTGACGTCATCGGGGGACAGTAGTACATTACCTACAATGTTTGCAACACTTTGAATGTTTTCTACGATTGTTCCAAGTTACATACTCTACGTCAAACGTCCGCGTCAATTGTTTTGTGTAATGTGATTGTTTTGAGAAAACGTGCCTCTTGGGAGATATTCCCTGCTGACCTCACATAACGGCGCGACCGGATTATAAAAAAATAACTGCGAGAACACAGTGAATTAGCATATGTATTGACTAATACGTCAGCTCTATTAGTCAAGGCGTTAGTTGTAATAGAGTGAAAGTATTTTATATAGCTAAACGTTGCTTTCTCAAAAAGAATTAGGACTTACAGTAACCGTGGGCAGGCACTTTAACTGATAACATCTCATGGATAGCGCAGACAATCCGACTGTCAGGCTAGCATGTAATACTTTCATTGTTAGATGGATTCACTTAATATGTGTGAAAACGTGTAGACAGAAAATAATAAAATCACATATCAGCCACAGTAATGATAATACAAGATCTGCTCTAAGTTGTTTGGTGAGCAGTGCGATTGCAAGTTCGCTGGTAACCCGCTAATGCATATTGATAATTGTTACACGATTTGCTCAATTTAATGCATAGTGTTGATACTTGAACCTCTCGGCAACAACAATTTATTCAAATAATCATGTGTTTATGAATGTAAATGTCAATTAATAGTAAGTAGGTTTGCATAATTCGTACAAACTCTTTTAAGCCAAAACAGTCATACTATTGATGACCCAACAATACTCGGATTACAATAGTTGATGTATTTATTGAATATACAATGAAGTATCACTGCAATAAAACATTACTATTTAATATGTATTAATAGTAAAATTACACCGCACCAAATCACAATGCACACATACTGCGCACGCACGAACGCGCGCGTGCTTGGGTGTGTTATGTTCTTCTTTTCATTATTTGAAGAATGTGTTTATATTCAAATGCAAACTGTGATGTTTAATGTGATAATAATAGTAATAATAATACAATTTATTTGATCAGTGATATTTTATTTTACAGGGATACTCGCTATTGTCTTTGATATCCTGCAGCAAACGTTTGATAGCAAATTGATGGTTGGTCCGTCTTATTCCGTTTACATGTTAGAAGTAACATTACAGTATAGCCATTTTGTCACGGACAGTTGGAATAATAATAAACTTACCGTATGTGTATAACATGGATGTTTCTCCATCACCCTATGTTGACATTCTCATTACTACTGGTTGCCTTCCTGGCTGCCTTGCTAATCTTGAGACGACTCTCAATTCTTAGAGTCCAATCTAAAGATATTAATCTTGTTTCATAATCACAAGTTAACCTTCATATTTGAGTGATGCACTTTGTTTTGACATCATTCCTACAACTTTCAACCAGACGACATTAAAGCAGCAATGTTCTAAACGTTGCAAGTTTTATGTAGGCATTTTGAACACAAAAACTAAGTTAATACGAAGCTACTATAATTTACGGCGAAAACACTATAATTTTATTATAACGATTGACTGCATTTCATTGATATATTTTCAATATGTATTGATAAAGTAATTTAGTAATGCTTACTACTGTCAAACCTACCACTAGTTTACGTCACACCACGCCTGATTTAACCCCTACGTCATTCAGGGGTAACGGTTTGACAGGAGCAGTACAGAAGCATCCAGGGGGTGTTCCAGCGCTGTTTCACCCTTCTCAAGGTGATGGCGCGGGGAAACCAGGTCGTACAGAAACGTATGTTTGACCGACTCAACATGCTTCTCTCGGTAGAGAGCGCTGTACCCGAAATGGCCGACGCCCTTATTGAGGTCAGTATAGTGCCGAGGGTCGTTGTCAAGGCGTAATCTTTTGTGATGGGACATATCAGATATGTGTTATTATTTAGTTAACCGATGCTAAAAATTACGTTACAATTTTACGTTATAATCATACTGATGCCCGTGATCTCCGCCACGGTTTCCCTTACCAACATTATTTACATATTTGCTCTACATTACTACTGCGGCATGACATCAGCCAAATTAATAAATCCCGCAATCCATTCACGTGAAAACAACTTTGCTGCTTTGTGCATTTGTCGCAAAGAGAAACGTGTGGCCAGAATGTCAACAATATATATATTGACATTCTGGCCACATGTTTCTCTTTGCGACAAATGCACAAAGCAAAGTTGTTTTCACGTGAATGGATTGAATATATATATATATATACATATATATATATATATATATATTCTGTAGACATCGGTGGTAGTAATATCCCCTTCAAAACTTCAGTAAAATACCTTGGAGTTAAAATTGATCAGACACTCTCCATGCAGGAACAAATCAGCAACGTTTGTCGTGCCTCTTTTCTTCAATTAAGACGTATTGCGTCCATCCGGTCGTATCTTTCTAAAAGCGCCTCTGCTAGACTTGTCACTGCTGTAATAAATTCCCGTTTTTATTATTGCAATTCGGTTTTTACTGGTCTGCCTGCTGAACAGATAAGTCAATTACACAGGGTTCAGAGCAGTGCAGCACGGCTCGTTCTAAAGAAACGTACGCGAGACCACGTGACGCCAATGTTGCAGGAACTCCATTGGCTGCCTGTAAAGTTCCGATGCCAGTTCAAGATGGCAACTTTGGCGTACCGCCATTTTGACGTGTCACTCCCACCTTACCTTTCGGCCCTGCTCTCCACATACATAAACGTCACGCACCCTCCGGTCCTCCAGCGAGAAGCTGTTAACAATACTTAAACGTAACCGTGAATCTGTTGGTGAGCACTCTTTTAGCTTCACCACACCCACTCTCCGAAATTCATTGCCTACCAGTCTGCGAAATATTCCTACTCTATCCGAATTTGAATCTCGTTTAAAGACATATATGTTCCGAAACGTCTATGTTATGTATATATGTGAGTGTGAATGATATGTTCTAGCGCACTGAGGTTTTTGCCTAAAAAGATTTGCACTATATAACAGCGATCCCTTATTATTATCATATATGTAATGTGTATATATATATATATATATATGTAATTTTACTATTAATACATTAAATAGTAATGTTTTATTGCAGTGACACTTCATTGTATATTCAATAAATGCATCAACTATTGTAATCCGAGTATTGTATATATATATATATATTTACATACATAGGAAATAGATCACGTGATGGATAGGTCATTGTGGCTGACACTGCACAAACGATACATCGTTAAATCAATACAATTTCGTTTGAGTAAACTCGTCTGTTAAATATATGCAACATATTCTATCGACTGTTGTTCAAGCCTTTCTACTAAACAAGCAAAATGTTAAAACGTGTAGTATAGAACGCATTGATACCAATAAGTGAGTTAGAAACTGAGAGCATTGTTGTATTAGGCACTTGGACACCAAGGCCTATCACAACTATAACCTAATTTTTTATTTAATTTAAGATATTCCGGGGAAACAAAGAGATATGTTCGAAGATCGCACCATTCCACATAAATACGATCATCCTGCTGGTAGCGGCCCACACAACGAATGCTCCACAGTTGCTGTGGCTCCTACACGCCATCGTCAAGATCAAAGACATATCGGTGGTGCTGAAGAAGAACCAAGGAACGCTGGTGAATTCTTTCGTCCAGTCTCGCGCTAAAGTCGCCAAAATCATCGACGATAACAACAGGGACATGTAGGCAATTCCCCAAGTGTTGGGTTAAAGTTACATTTTAGTGAAATTACACTTAAGCTGTCTTTAGAGGAGTCAGTCTCTTCCTAATTTTTCATTTATTAATTAATATAATTTTCTTCACGCTCTAATAACCGATGAAGGCATACTGACCGCCAAATTGTGTTAAGTAAGTCCGTAACAACGTTCGCAATTTGGAAGATACGCCTACGTAAATTTAAAACATCAGAAATCACAAGGTGTATTGACATGTGCTGGTGGTGTTCCAGTTTGAAGCTACTGAAGGGGACGTCGAGTCCAGACCTTGTCTACCTCAACTCACTCGTTGATCTACTGGCTACCTGCGCTGAGGTATGTTATCCTCGCTTGTCTGATTTCACGCACTCGCGCATACGTACTACGTTTATGACATTTTATCATTTAACTGGGGCACGATGGTCTAGCAATCAGACTGCCGACCGGAGGAACCAAGGTTCGAATCCTGGTGCCATCCGATCGGTGGTTCGGTTCCGGTATCAGCAGCCATGACGAATATAGGGCAATTTTGTTCACCCTGCGTTGCTTGTGTCTTTCGGAAGAGACACTAGCCGTTGGTCCCTTCTATCCGGAGTCTGCCAGGGGAGTTATAACTGCAGAAAATGTAAAGAAAAACCCAACCAAAAGGGACCTTTGAACAAGATGATGGAGAAGGTTAATACTTATTTTAATATAAGGACACTATTTTAGAGTATATTTAATTCAGAATTCAAGAATAAAAAAGTTCATTTCATTTAGTTTTAACATATGCACTATACAAACTATGCTACCTCGATTATAGTTAGATGATAACAATGTTTGTCAATGCAAAAACATGATTAGGCCAATAATGACTATCATTGGTTAAAATGTAATTGGTTTGCCATTAAAACGTATCCCTGCGTTAATGGTGGTTGTTTGTGGCGCCATCATAATACTATTTTTCAAAGTTATTCTTGTCTATGATTACTAAGTTCACGCAAGTTTTTCCATTTCCATTTTTTATAGCTTGTCGGACTTCTTGCGTAGCAACAGGTCACATGATGAACATGGCAATTACAAACACCACAGTGAAGTTGTAGTATTTTATGGTTTACCTGTAATAATATTCCCATTATATATTCTTCCTTCATATATGTGTCGTATGTAATATTTTGCAATAATTGAAACACCTGCTGTCTGGTGTTGGAAGTAGACTAAGTACTGTGATCTATGTCTACCTACGTACATATCGAAAATTGAATACAACGAACTGATCACGGGTGATTTTTGTTACCAGGGCGAGAATCGTTTCATCGACTCCATCTGCCAGAATCTCTTCAGTATGACTGACCTACTCGAGGTGCTCACCGACAACTCTGTGGCAAATGTCGTGAAGATGCCGTACGCCCGCTTCCTGCACTGGGTCTATCTCAACGCTACCATCGAGGACTCGGAGGTCTCCCATTTGCCACACCACAGGTGTGTGTGTGCGTGTGTGTGTGCGCGCGCGTGTGAGTGTGTTAGTATGTGTGTGAGTGTGTATGCGTGTGTGTATATGTTAAGACACAAAGGCATTACCTTGGTGTAAGTGTAAGGCGCTTTGAGCAGTCCTGAGGACTGGATACTGTTGCTATATAAGAACTTACCTTTACCTTGGCTTACGTCCGTATTTCGATTTGAAATCCACTATATATTAAAATGTAACTTTCGAGGAACCGTAAGTGTATCTCCTCCCAAGCGCCAAGATCCTGTCGCCTCGTTCTACGTGCATTCACTTACGTTGACCAGAGGCCTCCGATCTGCCTATAGGCGATGCATTTAAAATAAACACGAAGGTAGTAATTTCGAATTATGCACGCAGGAAGATGTTGTGTATTTGCTTTGCCACGTATGAGAGAAATATGGAAACTGAAGGGTAGTTTAATTGTGAGTGGGTATACTGTAATATACTGTAATTGCATTAACCGATGTTTTTGGTTTGTTTTTGCCATGGGTGTGTGTATTGTACGTTTGTTCACGCCTTTTTCAACTTATATATTCGTCATTGTTTCAGTTCTTATACAAATACATTATAATAATACTGTTACTTAAATGTATTTTCTGTAACTGAGTGTTGAAAATAAATGATTCGTTGATTGATTGATTGTTCTTAAAATGCGTTGTCAAACCATATCAGCATGGTAAATCAAGCATGTAACACACACGTTGCTTCAGTCCACTCAGTTCACTGCTTCAATGCTTGGTTATAGACAGTGGTGGGTATGTGTGCATAAATAATATTTTAGCGGAAATTGCGACTTGGCTGAATGCTTCCTCGAGATAGCGCGTAAATGAACACGTTGACCAGAGGTTGATGTGTAACACGCTTTGTACAGTCTTGAGACTGGGTACCTCTCTATATAAGAACTAACATTTGTTCTGTTGCAGTCTCATGTGGCAATACCTGAACTCGCTGGTGGGGATGTTAGACTCGATAACGTCATACGCCGTCACAAACACTGAGAATGTCAGGCAGATTCTCAAGAAAAAGCCTGCCTTATATGCGTACGTTGACATAGCTAAACAAATGTTATCAAGCCATCTACTTACTTACTTACTTAACCGACTTGTTCGTTGTGGGGCATAAGCGACGCTGCAGCTACGAAATTTCGCCATTCTTGTCTATCAGTGGCAACAGCCGTCTAACACTAATAAATTGATATGACATTATGTCTACAAAACGAATCATCTTGCTTATATATGTGAATAAATGTGTTCTTCAAAACGAAAGGAAGATAACAGAACTAGAGTGTAGTCAAATAGTGTTGGTAGGAGATCAGTGTGAGTTGCACATGTGAAACTTATTCTCGCTCAATACGAAATATGAATAGAACAAATGAACTGTTCGAAACACAGCCAGTTTAACTGAGAAATTACAAATCCTTGGTTAGTTTTTCCATGCACCAAAGGATTCTAAAACGCATTAAAAATGCAGACATCTCAATGTCATTACTGCCATTCTTACTACATAAAGTAAATCAATTGGTGCTGATCATAAATCAATGTATTTTTATAAAGGAAATAACAGAAAATATCCCAGAAGTGAAGCCATATTAATACGCTGGTTAAAATTGGCGCAAGCCGTTGCAATTGCGGCCTGTTCGCTATAGGTGAAATACTCGGTGCTGGTTATGAAGATTCTGACCAATGCGTCACAGGCATCGGTGCTAGTGTGCTGCATGGAATGAGGCAAATGAACGTGTGAATGGATGTGTTGCAGAGACCAGGGTGAGACGAATTGGATGTGGTACCACGGCAGTCTCGTCTACACGCTGGATGCCGTACTGCCGCTACTGCAGGTGTATACATAGCAACGACATCTGCATAGCAACGATATCTGCATAACAACGACCTCTGCATAGCAACGACTTGTGTTTTTTTAGGCAAACTATGTCAGTTATATAAACATCTGACGATGTAAGGTTTACAAAATATTAAAATGAAGTCTTTATAGGAATCGTAATATTGTACACGTAATGTATATGTATAATACTAATAATTGTGCCTATAAATCATCTGTAAGTAAAATAGCCAAGCTTTACTTATAGAAACTTACTTTTAATAACTACAAGCATAAGTGAAATTGAAAGTACATACGGGGAATTATTTATGATCTTTTAATTTTTTTGGTATCTGAGAATTTATTAAAAATATTTATTGTGTGGAATTACCTGTGTAGGTATTCTTCCTGAACTACTTTCAACCAAGGAACATAAATTACCCGAAAGAATCAGTTATCGTGGACATGCTTGCCGGTACATTGCTGGTAAATATCCTATACATCTGTATAACTGGTAAGAAAAACACACTGGCTGAAAATGCGACGTGTATATCTGAAATCATTGAAGCACGAATACATAATATATTTTAAATGCTCATCCTCAAAACGCTTCAAATGTCATAACCACATAAATTGAGCTAATGGTGTTGTCATCAACTGTATAACGTTGTGTTGCTACAAAATGTATAAGACGCCATGAGACTGAATGTTGAATTACTGGTTTCCTGTATATCGCAACAGCTACAGGAAATATGATTTATTTCGAGATGTGTATGCTGGTTTTAATACATTCTCTGGCAATTCACTTTAAATTTATGGTTTACGAAATACTCAGAATTCGATAAACTTTATGAGCAAGTAAACCAAGGTTTACACGACAACTACAACCTATTTACACTGTACACACGGACATATTAACTGACATTTTAATAATATAATCTTTTGTCTATTCGTACAGGAGTTTGTGTTTGAGATAGGACCATTGGTGACTGAAAACACGCGTCTGATGACTATGACCAATTGCATGAAAGTGATGTTCACAGTCGCCACCCTACCTAGAGATGTACGTTTCATGTCTGGACATATGCATACATACAATAGAGTGTCTGCAAGCGCCCCGAACTTGTAACGCACTTTCAAACACTCTCTAATGTCCTCGTGAATACGTGCTTTATAAATACAATCATTGAAAGGAACACACTCAAAGGGCCGCATGTCCAGGTTGGAACATTATCTGATGTGAGTCGTCAATCCTGCCACTCGCACAGATAACATACTTAATAATAATAAACTCTATTTTAACACTCATATCGACAGTAATCTCTGTTGACAGTATAATGTTGAGACTTACATAATGATTAATATTGCTACTAAACAAATGAGTACTACAAAATAAATACTACATGCTCACTCATTCCCCTCCCCGTAAACTTTAGCCAATCGTGCAATACTCGCATCTTTCGAGGTACCAATATTAGGTTTACAGTACTAAATCTAGGATTTCACATCTACGGACATGGCACGCAGAAAGGGTGATGCCTGTAATGATTTCACTTCTAGATTTGTCTATCCAATTCCTGTGCAGATACGATTCGAATCGCTACACGGAGAAATTCGATCCGTGTAGCGCATCCGCGTGAAAAAAATGCATCAGCATATTGTACTTAAAATATATCCTGTTCATTTCCATTAGGCACTACACTGTTTTGTTGCATCCGCATGCTGTTTCTGTATATATGAAATCCTAGCTTTCTCTAGGTTAGACCTGCCAAGGTAATATTCATCAGTCGGACCGCTGATATGTCGCATTATCAAGCATTCCTGTAGCAGCCATATTTGCGTTTAGTCACTTGTACGTGCAAAGCACTTTAGTGGATTGTCTTGCAATTCTTTGATAGCTACCCAGCTAGCAAATATAATTGGACCAATGATGACAGCAGAAACCATGATTGGGCCAATGATGGTTTGTCATCATTGGTTGGCCATTGAAAAAACCTCATTGGCCCAATAACGGCTATCTTTGGTTTGCCATCATTGGTTTGTCAATGCAAAACATGATTTGGCCAATAATGACTATCATTGGTTAACATGTAATTGGTTTGCCATTAAAATTTATTCCTGGGTTAACAGTGGTTGTTTTGGGCGCCTTCATAATTGGTGTGCCATGTAATAACATAATTGATAAGAAAATACCACTTCTGTACCATCGATACGTGTCATTGGCTACCAATGACATACCTAATGTGGAAATTTTGGAGACGTATTGCTCACCGGTGTGAAACCAGTCCGATGCGGGCGGCAACGATTTGTCCAGTGTCAGCACACGAACGTTGGCAGTTGTTCTTTTGGGGCAGCTAATGTTCTAGCTCGCTCGTGTCGACGCTATCTTCTTGTTTTAGCATCGACTGTCCTTAATTGTTATCAACAGCTTCGTAAAATTGTGACCTTTGGCTCTGGTGTAGTCATTGTACAGTTTGTAAACAAGTCAAACGATCGAAGACTATTTTGTTTGGACTTTGTCGGTTGTCTTATTCAATACAGTTACAAAAGGTAATAAATACTACCTGCGTGTATATTTACAATGTGTTGTATAAAGTATTCTAAATATTCTAATAACACAATAATTAACTAAAAGTTAAAAGTTTACATACAATAAAAGTTAACATATTTTATGGACTCGCACCACATTTTCACCTGATGGTGCTGACAGTCAGTATATATACGACTTAACTACCATCCAGTTAATAAAGGCTTGTGGTTATAAACATGAATTTCACATGTATGGTAAATTGTATGCTTGATTGTTATCATGTTGTATGATTGCAGTACAACTACATCTAAAATACATAAGGAAATCGTTTTGAATGTCAATAGAATTGGCATCTCATTGGCATGATCATTTGCATATCATTGGCCCTTCACTGGTCCAATCAGTACAGGGCCAATGAAGTTATCATTGAAAACCAATCAAAGACCAATGAAAAAGTCCTGGCTTAGCTTCATTGGTCCAATAAGATTTGTTACCTGGGTAAACTCGTAGAAATTGGTAAAATAAATGAATTTATTCTTGCTTTCAATCTTGAAACAAAACATATTGTTGACAATACAGATGTAACAAAATGTCGTCACTGTTATAATCAGATTGTTGCAAAATTCAACGCCAGATACGGGCAACCTGAGAGTTTCACGGACATTGGAGCAAACAATCCTGTGAGAATGGTTAGTATGTCTTCTTGTCATGTTAACATTAACGTTATCTGATGAGTATTCCTAATGAAGTATCGTCTTCTTCGATTTAAACCCATCCTGTTCAGTATGATTTGTCTTGAAGTATCATTGCGGTATCTCGCATAAATCCATTCTGTTCGATATGACCGGTCACGAAGAATTATTTAACCATGCGGAATGTCACATAAAGTATCTTTGTATTAACTAAAAGTATTGTAATGTAACATTATTATCCGGGTATTGATCAAGTAAAACGGGTATGGTAATCATTAAATTACTAACAAAGTCAGTCTGTATTGGTTAATCACAGTATAGGTTGTGCCGTTCAAAAATACTAACGTGTTATTTGCGTCTTTCGCGTATATTCGTCGTAGTTTGAGATAAATTTAAGAAATTGTATGTATCATGTGACGTCTTCCAGAAATACTCATTATACTATGTGGAAGAAGAAGAACTAAACAGGCAGTTCAATATATTCGCACAGAACTTCCAGGCAATATACGGAGGTGCCAACACCGTGCGCACTCAGCTAGGATACCCACTAGACGAACGTATGTATACCAATCATATCCCATATTCAAAAGGTCCAATGAGTTAGAAAAAGTACATTTCAATGTAGTGTTGTTACAGCGAAAACAATATTTACTTTTGAAATGTGAATAAACATATATATATATATATATTGATGTGTGTATGCGTGCGTGTGTGCGTGCGTGCGTGCGTGTTTACAAACTCCGAAATCAATGCTCTTAATATCACAAAAACAATTGATTTTGTTGCAAATAATTACTCATACCCGGTAATATTATAATTATATTTTAATCGTAATACGTGTACTCACAGTTAGAATGTTAAACTAAAACGTATTATTCACGCAACTCAGGTTTAATACTTTAAACAGCCAAGATAACACAATATACCCACAGTATCGTTTAATGTGTATTCTTTGTTTTAACTACAATCTGAAATAACGTTGTACAGGCTGTATGTGTATATATGTTCAATCACAGTGATCACATTTAACCGTTACCTGTAGTAAGTGTCAACAAAGACATATTGCATTGTATTCAAAGAACCGGATTCCAACCACTCGAGGAAGCAACGTTAATATCATTACTTATTCGTCTGCTGCAGCTTACACAGATTTGGACGGTGACACGGAGCTACCTCTGGGTCCGGAGTTCCAGGAACACGTCAACTACTTCATCCAAAGAAAGAAGAGTCAACCAGACAATTACAGTCTGTCGAACCGCCTCTTTTGTCAACTCGGGTCAGTTGTTCTTACGGTGGCTTTCGTTGTGGCACCTGTTAATGCCTTAATTGGAGTGACCATTTACATTTGTTATGTCATGATACAACAACTTCCCGCTACTCATGACGCTGCTGAAGACAAAGATGTTTTCAATTTAATATGTTTTACTTTTTTGACATTCAATTACTTTATTTCATATTATGTATCGTATTTATGTTTTGTAATATTGATGGAATTGGAGGATTTTGTTGTTTATTTCATGTTTGGTAACACAAAACAAAACTTACACCAACTGTATATCATTACATAATATATCAACCGAGATATTTTCCAAGACTCAGAAAAAACAGGTGGATATTTATGATATCGTATTATTTAGGATATCAGGCAAGATATCGGCGGCATCACTGAGCGAAATAGAGAAGCTTCAACAGGAACAGATGGACATCAGATGTCTGCAGGTGCTAAGAGGGATTGTCCACAACGAGATCGTGAAATTGCCACCAAACTGGACGACAGATATAAAAAATAACAAAAGGTCCGTTGTCTGTTGTTGCTGTGATTTTTCCTGTTGTACTGGCAGTCTGTCCTTAATACTGATACACGATATTTGTTTTCTTTCTGTTCTCGCCACTCGAATACTGAATTTCACCTGCTCGATGCATTGCTGAACCCACATTAGAGAGTTTCTGCTGAAACACCGATTTCGATAACCTTTCCCTGCCGTTCGACTATCCAACAATCGAGGACAGCGAGTGGCGCGATTGAGATTGAAATTTGACATCGGTGTGCTTGCAGACACTCTGTAATGATTCATTGTCACCATGGGGAATTTCACAATGCCGTAGCGCGTGCGTGCGTGCGTGCGTGCGTGTGTGTGTGCGAGCATGTGTCCGCTCGCGTGTATATGTGGGTGCGCCTTCGTATACGTACGTGCGTTTGTGACGTATGTTAACCATGACTGTTGTTGTGTTGTACTTGCATAGTAAATATGTTCCTTTGTTCGTAGAGACAAACAAAACAATATAAATGTTAAGATCGGCGGTATACAAATTTTTAATATCTACTTATATATCGGAAATAAAATGTCAAGAAGTCTTAATGTTGCATATCTACACATGTATTATTCACTTGGTGCTCGTAGACCGCTGAAGGCGATAGAGAGGATTCAGAACGCTCTCAATGAGAACGACATAATGAGCAAGATGTTACCTCACCTCTCTCGCAACTGTGATAACATGGTGCGCGAGATTCTCGCCTTCCTCTCCGTCATGTTGTTCGCTGCCAACGTCAACATACAGGTAAGGTGATCTCACAGAATTGGGACCCTTAGTCTTACGTCATTGCCATAATTTTGTGTCCGGTCGTCAAGGTGATCCGCCATATTGCCAATACAGAACCGAATACTGTGCATTTTTCTACCTTGGGGCGGTATTTTGATGGATAATGCCACCGCTAAGATTTGACAGTAATATACAAGTTTTTCAGGTGACCAGCCAAAGATATGCAGCTGAAAAAATGTGGACTACTTCCTTTGTATGATTGCAATAGACGCTGACGCGCCTTCTTGCAGTTGTTGTGTACAGCCCAACAAGAGCCGTTGCTAGGATACGAGACCAGATGTCACGTAATTGCAAATGCTCCCAACGAGAGCGCATTGCTCATTATATACTGGCTAGTTATGAGGGACCATTTCATTAAAATACTGAGCTCGTAGGGAAAAATCGTTACACAGAATATGTTGCCAAATGGAGCGCAGTAGCGCAGGGAAATACATCCGGACTCTCAACTGAGAGAACGCGGTTTCGTATTTTGTGCGGCGGTGTCGAACTTTGGGCAAGTTCATTTACTCTGCATTGCTTCAGTTCACTCAGCTATATGAATGAGTACCTGGCTATAGACAGCGGTGGATATTTGTGTATGAATAGTCTTCCCAGAGAAGTCGATATGGTGTTCGATTGAACAGGTCTGCCAGGGAATAAAGTGTTAAGTGCTTTGAGCAGTCCTGAAGATTGGATAATGCGCAACATAAGAACTTACCTTTTAAATATAAAAAGAATTTTCCAAAATGCAAAAAGGACATATCACCGAGGAACCTATTTCCCAAGACTGAGAATGTGTTCTGGTGCCGTGTCCACTGTTGACAGTTTTCAATACACGAGATCACTGTTAAGGATTAAAATAAATCTATTTAAAGAGCAAAATCAAGCTTATGAGCTCATAATAAAGTAAGTAAAACTGTTCCCTGGTCTGTTTTGACTGATACTAACTGATAGGCGAGCGGCAAATCCCTCATAAGTGCTTAATTTTAGGAGTTTAAATGCCCCCTCTACACATATTCAAATGTTATATAATTTGAAAGCTCTACATCTCCCCGACCCAGCGAGACTAGTCGTAGAGCTCCCAAGTGGTGTAGTATGGTAAGTGTGAATCCAAGGTCAAACAAGGTCACCACCAAATGGTGAATTTTCAAAATTGTCCGCTTCCACAATCGTCTTAACATTACAATGGTCGCATATCTACTTTACTTAATAAAAAAATGGCCGTGTAATATATTTTTTGAAAACTTATTGTCTCCCCATCAGAAAGAGGTACGATATGGCGGTGTTACCTGACATGGTACGAGTGGAGCTAAGGTCAAACAATGTCACGGTGAAAATGATGAATATTCGATTTTTTTGCAATACCGCGAAAGTCATAAAATTACAGTGACCCTGTAACTACTTACTTTATATGTACGTATCATATACTGTGCGAACAAAAACATTTCTCCCCGTCAAAATGAGATATGACATGGAGCTGTCAGTTGATGGAGTAGGTCTGGAGCGACGATCAAACAGAGTCACCGTCAAGTGATAAATTTTCGAAATTGTGTCATTCCGCAAACGTTATACAATATAAATGGTTGCGTATACCTACTTTACTTATCTATTCATAGCAACATCGTATACCGCAGGAACACCAATTGTCTCCCCGTGAAGATGGGATACGACGGGAGCTATCAAGTGGCGCAGTAGGTGTGGAGTGAAGATTAAACAAGAAACGACAAATGTTTAAAACTACGCCACTTCACAAAAGTTCTACACTTACAATAGTTGCATAGTTACTTTATCTACGTACATTAGGCCATGTTACATACCGTTTGAAAGGGCATTGTATCCCCGTCAAAATGAGTTATGGCATGGTGTTGTAAAGTGGTGCTCTAACTGTGGAGTGCAGGTTAAACAAGGTCACCGTCAAAAAATTTATTTTCGAAATGATGCCTTTCCGCAGATAATAGGTTAGCCAACATGTTATCACTACTGCGCCAACTCCACTGGCCGCCTGTCCAGCAACGCATTACCTACAACATAGCAGAACTTACATATAAGGCGTTAAATGCTGAACTCTCGCCACCATATATGCAGTAATTTGTGTCAGTTTATAAACCAGCCAGACATCTTCAATCTGCTGAGGGTAACAATCTTGTCGTTGCGAGAGCCCGAACCAAAGCTGGTGAATGCGCATTCGTCCACGCTGCCACTACAACATGGAATGGTCTACGAACTATTGTTACTTCCAAAACCTCCTTGCAATCCTTCAAGGCAGCCTTAAAAACTCACCTTTTCATTACGGCGTACACTGCTTGAAAGACCATACACACTTTTTTATTTTAAGTTATCCATATTTTTATCTTGATCTTTTTAACAGCCGAAAGAACATTTGAAGTACTTACGTTACCATGAGAATTGTCTTCATTTTAATCCACTCATGTTTACACAGCATAATTATCTTAATTTGTATATTTTTTTATTTAAATTTGTTTAATTAAAATTTTTACTATTTATATTTTAGTTTTATGTGAAGCGCTATGAACGTTATGGATGTGGCACTATATAAAATAAAGATCATTATTATTATTATGTGATCTTATACTTTTAAGTGTATTTTTGTTAATGGCAGGAATTCTTGCTAGATCAATCACACAAGGGATAAGAAAATAGGTGTATGTGGATGCCACCCTCGATTTTGAAGGTTATTTGAATGTCACAAACACAAATTTGTGTCAAAATAGTTTTATTAATTAAGTGACATTTTCACGTACACACAAGTTACATTAAAATAAATATGTTATGATTTATTAACTTATAAATATATGGGATAATGTAACATAAAAAAACGTGATCTTTTCAAATGTGTTTATCGCGTACACCAAAGTTGTTTACACACCCAATTATTCTTTGTAAGCCTTTTTGTGCATCTTCCTATTGATATAATATGCATATTATTTATTACTACACATGCATTTGGTCATTAACATGACGTGAAAGTCAAATAACTTCCCCAAAATGTAGTTAGAATGGTGAAGAAGCGGGATGGCAATCGCAGATTAGACCTCTACTTGCAACACAATCAACGAACTGAACCACTAGGCAGCTCTATGACAGGCCTCGTTGGGACGGGGAGATGTAGAGGTTTCAAATGATATAACATTTGGATGTGTGTAGGGGGAGGCATTTAAATCGGTCTGATAGGTGATTTTACCGCTCGCCTATGAATATATATCAGTGTGGCTATTTGTAAGAGCGTTAATTAAGAACATTTCAACATTGACAAAAGAACTGGAACAAGTCTTGAGAACATCATGTTAGTTAAAAAATAAACAATAAACAAACTGACTCGTTTAAATGCAATTTCACAGTTAATGTGCATTAGATTATTAACACATAGTAATAAATGAGGATCGGTTTTAGGTGTATGTCTCTAAAACGAAACCTCCCTACTGCGCCGTCTTGCATACTTAGTTGTGTTAAAACTGTGTACAACCATACATTAGTAATCAGCATCAATAAAATGCATATTGACACATAAAAAATAAAGTCAATTTTCGGATTTGTAAGGTAAATTCTCTGGATTGTTTCAGGAGAGCATGATTCAGTGTTTCTTGTCAACGAAGGAGGAATGTTTCTTCAACGTACTGAGAAGTCGCATGCAAATGAGCCTGCATGCAATGAAAGAACGGTAAACGGTTGATTATGTGAACATAGACATTTCTCAAATCACTCTTACTTAAAATATGCGCTTTTCATCAAAACAAAACAATTTTGTTTTTAACTAAGCAATAACAAGCATAGACGCACAATGTACGCAAGAATAGTTTTAAGCAAATATTTAGGTTAATTAATCAGCTGCAGCTACTAATGAGTTAGATCAAATATATATCAAGTGGACTAATTTCACCATACTGTCGGCTTGTGTTCAACATGCACACACGCATTTCATATCAAAATAAACCTTAATTAGAATTAATAATAATAAATGTCAAGTCGCTCGTGATAATCGCCCAATCACCAGAGCAAATGTTTTGGCTGTAGTTAATGCAACGCCAGCATGGTGTTTTTGTTGATCTAGATTGTGTGGGTCCTTGACATTAACTACCAGATACGTAATTGATACACAATTGTAAGTATATATAATATTGATGGACACAATTTACGTTGTGTAGTAATGATTAACTAATCATTACGTTAGATGTATGGTGGCTACTACATGAACGACCTAATTTGGTCTTAGTAAGAGTCTTCAGTCCCATTGCTGACACCACATTTAAATTGTTATACGTACTAATGTATTGTTTTTGTACAGTTCGTTTCGTGATTGTTTTTCTTCTGTGAAGACAATGTTATAATTTATTGTATGTCTATGATTTGTGAATATTTGTTATCAATTAATCACTGGGACAAATAAACATATCCTTCCTTCCGTGACAGCTTGTGCACACAGATAAAGCTTTGATGTTAATCTGGTTGTGTGTTTGTAGTCGATCATTAGCCACCCAACAGAAGACAGAAGTAGATAAATTCCATCGACAAACAGCTTTGCTGATGAAAGCTACAAAGAAGTCAAGTTCAGTGTATTATCAGGTTGGCCCACGTTCACTCCTCATGTTCATAAAGAATGTGGTGATGATTTATCCATGTTACTTTTCTAATTTGTTTATATTAGATTTTAAATTGTTGAACATTTATGCATTTGTGTATTTGTTTTTCATTAAATGTATATATATATATATATAGGCGACAATGTTAGTGTACTTTAATTATGGTGGCTGCTACGACAGCGATCATGGGTGGTCTTTGTAATAAGCTTCCTGAATACTTACTTGGATTCGGGAATTATATGCTCATAACGATACATGATTGTTCTATATTCCAAATGTAAATTACTGTTACAGACTGTATTAATTTATGCAACATTGTATATAAGAGACTAATGTGTACCTTGCGTGCGTGCGTGTGTGCGTACGTGCGTGCGTGTGTGTGTTAAGAAACTACTTTTAAAATGTTTTGAATAATAAAACGTTAGTGAGGATGAGAGGGTAAGTCAGATGAGATGAATGCGTGCGTGTGTGTGTATTATATATATATATATATATATATATATATATATATATATATACATACATTATATATATATATATATACAGCGATAGAAATAAGCCAGAATATTTACTTGTCCACCGGACAAGTAAGTTTTGAAATCTACTTGTCCGCAAAATTGTAACTTGTCCGAGTGGTTGTCAAGGGGATTCGAAGCTTCGGAAAAAAACATAAAAAGTCTGTCTTATTTTTATGACAGCAAACACAATGTTCCTGCTGTTTCGTTGCATGTACATCTGAGTGACTTGTGATCAAAGACACAATTTGATTTAATCTGCAAATTTTGAAATTGCTAAATTATATTTGCAACTATTTTTGTCGGTCCATTATCATTACTATTCATCACGAATATTAAAAGTAGACACGTTACATTATTCAATTGATCACCAGCAAACAAACGCATATTTTACTAAATGTTATATTACAATTTCAATGATGTATAAACAGTTTTAACGGTGCCAGAATTACATCTACCAGGTGGAATATAATTTATAGATTTAGTTACATCGTAACGTTGCTGCCGCGCGCAGACCGCCGTAAACTAGTCGTAGTTGGCGGAAGCCGACATGGCAACGGCGGTTGGCTCCCCGGTCGCGCGTCTTGCATAAGTTGGCTTCGAAAACTCGCAATTTATGGTTAGAATAAATGTTACATAGATACAACACTTCTGAAATGTCTTTTTAAATTTCCCTTTATCAACCATCACCATAGATTGACCGGAGAGCCAGCTACAAGTTTTTAAAATGTTTCCCGATCTGGGACAGGATCGGCTAACGTTCGATGACTTGGAAGACTGCGGAATCCGCGTGGGTTAGACGTAATAATGGTTAAAACTATATAATTATTCAAATAACAGGTAGCGATACAAAGTCTACTATTTCCAAAGTTCGTCAAATATGATCCGTGCGTGGAAGCAAGTTGTACATCGGTCAAACTGAACGATTTACGATTTTATGAAATACAGCCTCGATCAACGATGGCTGATGCGGAGTCTGTCCTACGCGTGTGACAGAGCTGTGTCGGTGCGCTCAGCGGATGACCCTGTTAACGCGTTAACGCAGGCACTAAACTCGATCGAACGCTGAAGTACATCACACTGGCGGCGGAACGACAAGACGCCGACACACTAACAAGATTGCAACGTGCGCGATTGCTAGCGAACTTCATTTACGTTTGAATGTCCTCAAATAAAAAGTTTGCAATGTTGCACGCGTCACTATTTACTGTAAATTTGTACTTGTCCACCGGATAACCATGTAGAGTCATTTTACTTGTCCGGGCCAAAAATCACTTGTCCCGGACAAACGGACAAGTGCTATTTCGAACGCTGATATATATATATATATATATTATATATATATATATATACAAATATATATACTAGTTATTTTAGCAATTACTTTAATTTGTGTGCGAAAGGTGACGTACATGAATTGTTGATTACTATCCTGAATGTATTCTGTAGGATGAACTTGCACATAACCGTGTCAGTGCGTATCTAGTACGCAAGTTTTCTGGTGCAAGAAACACACGCGGCGTTCTGCCCAAACTTGACTTCCTTGCCAAACAGGTAACACACTGTTGTCTTCGGGTAACTGAACTTCTTTCGCATCTGGCATGTGTGAACATATTATTTATCAGAATATCTTGTATAAATATAGTATGTAGATACGATAATACATGTATGTATATATGTATTGTTACATAATATTATATTACGATAGGTCACACGGGTTATTCGTCAGCCAATCTCCTTCAAACTGTTCTAATAGTTCCATCCCAATATTTAATTGACCTGACCTGTTTCCTAGCAACACGTTTGTTAAGTCGTCATAAATGGAAGCCGAAAACATGGAACATTTTGACACTGCGTACATTTCTTTGAAGTAATTTTCTTTATGACAAAAACATAAGGAAAACATATTAAAGTGAAAACTGTATGCGGGAATGTTTGAACTACCAGATGTCATAACGCCTTTGTAATATAATGCAGATATATGTTAGTTGTCATATTAATTATGAACATTGTTGACAAGGCAATGCTTGACGGATGTTGACAACCGCGAAGTACAGGATCCGTCAACTATGTCTTCGTCGTCACTCACGTCACAATACAAATTGACATATCCATCACATGACCTGTTGGTAGGGGAAAGATCCATCAAGTCCGTCAAGCCAGCATTTCAGTAAAATGTACCGCGGAATGTCAGAACGCTCCACGTGTGCGGCATCCATTTTGTTAGCACGAGGAACCCTGTTGCTAGGCAACAGGTAACGTGATGGATAAGTAAGTTACGATCCAACGTTCTACTTGTTTTTGTTGCAGAAGCAACGGCCACACAAACAGAAGAATTCGATGGATATAGTTTATGCCGACTGGACAGACATGTTGAAGCCGGCGGAGCGGCGCTATTGGACACGGAAACAATGCGGCAATCTCTCATGTGTCTGGAAAGATAAGCAGGCACGTGTGACGCGCCGCTCTAGTCTCGTATGTCCATCCATAACCTGAACGATCGTCACGCGGCCGGCCACGGTGATCACGTGATGAAGTTTTTCATTCCCCGCAGCAATACCTCATTTTGGTCAATTTTTTCCGTACATATTTGTTTGTACACCGCATCGATCCACCAAGTGGGGATTAAGCGCTTGCAAAACCGGCGAACATCAGAGTTATTAAAAAAATCCTCGGTTCGACATTCAAATTTTCGAGCATTGTTTTGGGCGTATTAAACGCAATTGTATGGAGATATACCTTCAACATGGTTATTTGAAGGTGCGTTTAGTTATGCTGGTATTAAAAGCGTTACATTAATACATAATGAAAAAACAATGTCGTTTAAGTGGCTTATCAAATTTGTGATCACGTGTGAATTCAGGGCGGTGTTTAAAAAATATATTATCATACCAGAATTAACTCATCAACAACCATAACTTATGACGAATTTGAACGAGATATGAGAAGGTGATCATATACTTTTAATAGTTCCGATTATAGCTAAGCAAATCAATACGCAATATCGCAAATTCTAGTATGTTTAATGCGGAGTTACGATAACCGTTTTTTATGTTGAATAGCAAATTACTTTGAAAATAAGCAAGCAAAACTTTGTAAATGTTTGTCTTTTGAACAGTTGTGTCTGCATTGTCCAAGTAAACTACAAGTAAAGAAATTTATGAAAGAATAACAAATCATAAAAGTAAAATGTGGATACTAAGACTGTACGTTATTAAGGCAACATGCTCCTCCTGAAATCTCATATTTTAATTAACTGTCTATCTGAATAACTACATGTTCAATATTAACAAAAAATGTTGTAGTGTAATAAATCTATATGGAAATAATATCAGATGTTAAATACTTGAAAATTTGTATAACGGTAACCATGGTAAGAAAATATTCTTGTAAATTCTGACGGGGGTGGTTTTGTGGATAGTCCCATGCAAAATCTTATTTGTATATTTCCATTTTTGTTATTTATTTTAGCAAACGGTATGCTAAGTTGTGCAATGAAGGAATTTGGCTGAAAAAGTTACTAAGATAGACTTTTCATACTGCAAATTTCGTCAAAATTGATCAGGTAATATTTAAGATATGGCAGTTAATTAAGATATGACATTTAATGAGGAGCTTGTTTCCTTAAAACTGTACTTTACTCATGTTACCTGTAATATAGGTAAAGTCATATTGTACTGTATTATTTGGGACTGTGCTGTAGGACAAGGACGAGACGAGACGTGCGGCGAGTAGCGAGTTCTGCTTCACTGACGCCGACCTCAGTTGGCATGATGACGGGTACATGCAGCTCATCCTCCACATCATGGGGATGATGTGTGATGGACAGAACACGGTGCTACAGGTATCAGTTATCATATGTGTGTGTGCATGCGCGTGCGAGTGTGTCTGTGTTGTTGCGTGTGTGCGTGCGTGCGTGAGTGAGTGAGTGGGTGCATATGTGGGTGCGTGTGTGAGAGTGTGCGTGTGTGTGCGTACGTGGTGCATGTGTGTGCGTGTGTGTATATATGTGTGTATGTATGTACGTGTGTATGCACGTAATCTATGCGGTTGTCTGTCTGTTTGTCTATGGTCCCATATCTCCTTTAGTTTTGCTTGTATGTGGTTGACATTGTGTATGTGATCTCGCTGGCCCATTGGGCTGGTTCGTAGATTTTTTTTAACTCGTCCCATGTTAGGAACATGTTGTTTTAATAGGAGTCTCCTTGATCTTTACATATATGGTAGTTATTTCACTTTGTACAGTTATAGTCAGAAATACATGTATGACTCGTCGTCTCTTTGTGAACGAACAGTCTACACGAATTAATAGTAGCATCGCTGAAAACGTCTCCGTGAGGTCAAGGTGGCGTTCAAATGAACAGCTCTGCCAGATGTCCTGTGAAAAGTGGGTCGTAAGGTGTGAAACCGCTATATCTAAGAACTTAGCATTTAATGGCAATATGATGAACATATCTTTACCAACATTGTAGAGCGCAGTAGCGCAGTGTTTAGAGCACATCAAACTATCAATCGAGAGAACCCGGGTTCGAATCCTATGTTGCCATGTCGAACCTTTAGCAAATGTGTTTGCTCTACGCTGCTCCAGTTCACTCAGGTGTATTAATGAGTATCAAGCTATAGACAGTAATACATATTTGTATACGAATAGACTTTGCGCATTAATTGCAACGTGGCTGAATGCTTCTCATAAAAGAGACGATTCTGTTCGTTTGAACAGGGCTGCCAGGGAGTAAAGTAAAGTGCTTTGAGCAGCCTTGAGGACTGCATATTGCGCTATATAACAACTTACCATTTACTTTACGTTGTTGTCGCAGAATTACCTGCGAGAACAGCCTGACAACATCACGTGGGACAACTTGATCATTGAGACGACCAACTACCTGGGCATGTTGTACAGCTGGGTCGACAGCACAACCATATCTCTACTCACGACACTCTTCAACACTCTCACAGAGTGCACGTCTGTCAGTCATTTGTATACACCCATTCCTTTTGTTGTTGATGATTGTTATGGCATTATTGACTTTGATAAACAATGACATTTCTCTTTAATTTTTTTCTAAGCATTATTTTATATTATCAACAAATAACAAGCCAGTAGGTTGAATAATAATATAATTGTGTATGTACCATGGTAATATAAATATTTAGATTATAGAATTATATATACATATATATAAATTTGCATTATAGAATTATATATATATATATATATATAACGTAAATTGTATGATTTGTTTGTTATTGATGTTAATGATGCGTAATGGAAATTATATAAATACATAAAGTAATTTACCTTCGGACTACCACTACGTAATGGAAATGGTATATCGGGGTTGACGTACACGGTGCTATATAAAATTTACGTTTGAAGTACCGCAAAGAGAAATAGTAAATTACTGTATGTTGATAGGAAAATATTTGAAATATTGTATACCCCTGTTAATACACATTTTGTATTGATTAGAAACAGGACAAATGAATGGAATTACGCTTTTTCTTACCGTTTCTCAACATTTTAACACACAGTATAATTTCCTACTTTATTACTGATAAGAAGAAGAATATTTGCATATCGCCGTAACTCCGGCTAAATCCATTTGGAGTCACATAAAATGCAAATACGTAAACAGACGCACGCGCCGTGTATGTGTGCATGTGTGTGATACATGGAACTATATTAAATTACAAAAATATCAACATAAACATTAAAGACATAATCATAATCATAGGCGGATCCAGGAGGTCCTGGGGACACGTGCCCCCTGTAGACATTTGTAATTTAGCGTGCTCGTAGGCTTTTTTGAATGGGCCACGTGACCGTGCCTGATAATAAAACGCGTAAACATTGATAACCAAAATATATGTACAAGATAATAACAATAAGTAAATATTTGTTTAAATGCTAAATAAACTTTGTAATCACTACCTAAGTGTTGTCTGTTATTGCTTTATTGTTGGAAATAAATATTTGTTCGTTCGTTCATTCATACGTGTGATTTTCATGACACTCCTGTGGGTAGGGCAACTACCAGAACCAACTGGTTGTGTACGAAGGACGGGTGTGTGATTACATAAACTACATCTTGCGTGGAGGCAAGTCGAAGATCAACCAAAGCACAGCAATGCAGGTTTGTACACTATAAAATATTATACCGTATGTTTGTGTGTGTGTTTGTTTATAATTTACACAGCTAATTAATTAATTAATCATGGATGAGTCTGAAGATAGTCTTCTGTTTTTGTGTGTGTATTGTTTAAAGACAGACAATAACATATTTTTGAATTTGAATGTGTTTGTATTGCTTGACTGTGTCAACTAACTAAACAATTCTATTATAATTATGTTTATCTCAAATGTCAATGAAGTGGCAACTTTATATGGTTCTTGATCAGTACGTAAATATGAGTGATTTTGTTAGTTTTATCTTTGTGAATACTCGCAGCTAGGATATAGTAATTTGTGTAGTTTTTGTTCTCTCAATTAGTTGCATGTATTTACTGTTTTGTTTTCAGTAGATAATGCTGTTGGATCATGCCATGTTTTATGTGATTACATAATGAATCACTATACTATACATCGTGTCTATAAAGTCGATCAAAATTTATATTTGCTGTCAATAAAAATAGTCGTTTGTTTCTACCAGGTGATGAAACTTAAGCAATCCATAGTGTCACTAATCACCGTCATGACAGAACAGTCTGCCGAGAGTGGAGTGACGCAAGTGTCTGTTGCCAAGGTAATGCACACCTTACCGTATCTATGACATGGGTTTGAGTTTAGAAACACTAGCAAAAATAATGTTAACGCCAAGTAAGTAAGACGTTATTATAAGTATCATTGTTAAGTATGTTTGTCTTGATATGTAGGTGTGTATGTCTGCAGTGCGCGCGTGTGTGTGCGTGCGTGCGTGTGTGTTTGTGTGTGTGTGTGTGTGTGTGTATAGTGTGCGTTCTCGCGCGCGTGTGTGTGTGTGTGTGCGTGTGTGTGTGTTTGTAAGTGGGCGTGCATAAGCACGTCGTATGTGTATTCGCGCGAGACGGTGCGAAAAAATATGCGGGGTTGGACTGGATTAATGTGTGTGTGTTCCTGTGTAACTTGGTGTAATCGGCCTCGTGTACTATAACCATGTGTTAACACTTGAGAACGTGAAGTCCGAACTTCGTCTTGTTAAATTATCCTAAACCGTTAGCATTATAAGGCAACCTATGAACACTGTTCATGAAGCTAATCGACCTGCCATTCTTTATCATATGTTCCACTGCCAAATGTTGTTGTCCACAGGCTGTCGCGAAAACAATCGATGCCTCCCGCATCTGGCAGGTAGCGACGGAGTGCTATGGAAACTCGTTTGTAAGTATCAACAGACATTGAATCCACCAATCCACGGTCAGTTTCATGTACAATCACACGAATGTATCAGGGGTGAACTGCAAAGTGTGTTGAACAGTCCCTAATACTGGATACCGTGCTATATAAGAACATACCAAACCAAATATTTGTTTACCAACAACATCAATAACAAAATGACATATACTAGTAAAATAAGTCATGGCAATCATATCATTAATTGCATGAACATGATAACTCTGTGTGTAAGCAGTGTTCAGTAGATGTGTGGCCCCTCTGGAAGCAAATCAAACCCGGATTCTATTGCGGCTACAGTCGATACCGTGGCATGGTTTTCCAGTCTTTATTCAGCGCAGCTGTGAGCTGATGGATGTGGGTTAGGTGTTATCGTCTCTGACGAGGCTGTATTTGTAGCCAGTCCAAGGCTTGTTACATGACAGACATGTTTGGGCTAAAGGCAGGCCACGATAGAGCCTGTACATGATCCGTGCGCATATTCGGATGTTAGTGCATGAACGGTACCAGTTCAAGATTAAAAACTTCATCTCGGTATCTCTGGGCATTGAGATTGCCGTCAATGATGACTAGATCGTTCCTGCCACAAGCAAATACGCCATGACTCTCAGGTCACCCCATCTACCACGCTGCGCAACTGCTGTGTCCAACTTCTACTTCTCTCATCGTCACACGTGCACCGCAAGGGAAATGGAAACCAGTTCCATATTCTCGATGTCCCCTCCTGCTCTTGGAGTACTCACTGTTGCCACGGTTACCACCTATTCGGTGTGAGGCCGTGGCCATTTTGCGGTCGGCAGCATCTGAGACCAGGGGCCGGTTTCATGAAGCGGCGTAACTTTACGCACAACTAGACGTTATACTGGTCGTAGTTAAGTGCAACTAGCTGGTGTGACTTACGACCGGTTTCATGAGAACAATTTAACATTCGCGTAACTACGTCGACGTAGAATTGACCTAGTTACGCTGCGATGGGAATTCCTGTGTCCGCAGTAAAATGTAAGCACGCAGGAAATAATAATGAGCCATAAAAGTTCGTATGGTGTAATTTCGAACGAATGCATATTTTATTGCTAAGTTTGGCTTTGCATAGAAAATGTATATATAGTTGTACAGAGTGAAATTAGCACGAATACTGCCACATTTGAACAAACTATGAAAGACGCGAATCACAGCGTCTGACGTCTCGCTTGCCTTTGGCTTTGCTAACCCTACACTTAAGAAGTTACGACGCTGGGAAAATGTCGAAAGTACCGGTAGCGTTCGAGTCGGCAGTAAATAGACAGCGTAAAGCAAATTTTTTTCAGACGGAGAGGTGACAGTGCTATTGGAGGTGTACCAGCAGCATCGGTCAGCCACAATAATATATAATTTCTTCTAAACCTATAATGCTCAACTTGTTCATCGTCATTTAACGAATCAAGAGGGTTATTCCTATCTCTGAACACTCTTTCTCGTCTAATGTGTCTTCTTTGCAGTTCATGCACCAAACACCAAGCTATTGATGATTGTAAATATACATGTCTCGTGTGTGCTTTTATCTTAGAACTTGGGGTGCATCCTGCGAATATTTCAAATAACGTAAGCTTACGCCTGCTATATACCAAGCGCAAAGTTACGACCAACTAGCAACGGCTAATCGCACTTAGGATACTCATGAAACCCAAATAACGTAACTTTACTACGTTCTAAACTTACGACGTCGTAGCGGTCGCTACGACGTCGTAAATACGCTCATGAAACCGGCTCCAGCAGTGCACAAACAATTTCTCACTGGCCGATAGCATTCGCGCAACTTGGCTCCAACTCCAATAGTCGTAGCAGGTTTCCTTCCTTCTGGAGTGTCCAGCTACCCAATAGTGAAAAGAATGAGTGTCCGTCACCTTTACATAAGGGTCTGCGATAATCCCCAGTGCATGTCGTAATCTGGCCTTTATCTGAAACTGATCATGCTAACGACTTGCGATTATCTTCATTGGGTATGTGCTTTGGAACATTTAAAATGATAGACACAACTTGTCAAATTGAATAAGTATAAGCCAACGTTGCAACATGTGTTTCTTTTTTAACTAATGTGTAATATAAAACGTGTAAATAATATTGTATAAACCAATATGGGTAGTATGACATGCTGATAATCATACACACACACACATATATATATATATATATATATAGTGACACATGCAACCTCTATAATAAAAAAAAAGTATAAGTGTATTTTCTCATTTATATATACCCTCAGGATCATTTATAATGTGCTATTAATTGTTCGTAAAACGCCATTTTGTAAAAATGTATGTCTTCTTTGAGTTATTTTGTTTATATATTTCACAGTCAATCTACCACAAAGATATCCGTCTGAGGAAGATTGCTAAAAGCATTCGAAACAACAAGGAAAAAATAAGGTAAACTGACTGTGAAATAAGTAAAAATAGAACTCATTTGAACCATCCAGTCTGATGAATCTCTTCACTTGTCTAACTTTTACATTTCCCCATGCAGCAGTTTTCTGAACGTTGTATGACTTTGGACGCCCTTACAGAAGAGCACACTGAACGACGAAGAGGAACAGTTCGTGCTACAGATCGGCTTCCGCTACTACCACATCCTGTGCTGCATGGAGGACCTGGACGAAGGGCAAAACGTATCGGTTGCAAGTACGACACAGTAACATGCTTTTACGACAGTATCGATAACTCTGGTGTTCTCCTACCCAATAACATTTCTTGTTTGAGAAAATGTCTACATTAGATTTTTTTAGTAATGACATATTTTTTTGTTTTTTTTTGTTTTTAATTTTTATGTAGTATTTCGTATTTTAAAAAACGTCTACATGACTTTTTATTTATATAATTAGGGATGTAATTGAAAATTTCAAATTGAATATATATATATGTTGTTTTATATTTTCATCATATGGCGGAACCCAGCAGTTTAAAGTGAAAACAATATCAAAATCGGTAAAGTACTTTTCGAGATATGATTTTTTTAAGATGTAAAATTTAACAAGTTTTTTTTCTCAAATTGTAAGCGTATCTCTTGAACAGTACCAGTGAACTGGAAGATGGCACCAAAACGCGTGCATATTTTAATTATAACTATAATAAAAACCAGTCCTATTCAATGTTTATCCGTGAAATTTGGCACACTGGTAGATTTGTAGTCCTTCTTTTCAAATATATCAAAATGTAATATTGATTCTATTAATTAAATTGTTTTAATAATAGTATTTAAATTAATACAATCATACTCTATGACAAGAATACTATTATATTATTTCATAATGTTGCAAGAAACTGCTAGCAATGCAATTCAAGATGCAATAAATATATTACATTAGCTTTAACTTGTATGTAACAAAATGTGTGGGATGTTGGTCTCACGTACAATTACATTTTTGGGGAAATGTGTGCCCCTAAACGTGATATGTTGTTTCCCTTTGCTGGTCACCATGTAATATTGACAACAGTAGCCGACGGATGTTGCCGAAGCTGCTCACGGAAACATCCGAACGTTCAAAATGGGAGGGTGTGTGTCTTCTAAGCTCTAGGGGAACATAAGCTGGACCAACAATGTTGTTTTTCTTTACGTTTCTTAAAAGTAGAAATGTAATAGATTATCTTGACAAAACAACATCAAACTTTAGTATGGGAACGCAAATCACCCGACGAGTAGCAGCTTCAAAGCACGCTTATGTACTAACCGTTTCAAATTGCAGCGAAATCAATAATCCTAAAAAAGTAATGATGTCAATGTAATGTTATTCAAAAGAAACAAAATGTATGACCAATGCGTTGTTACGTGGAAACAAGTTGAAAGTCGGCAAAATCTTAACGGATTCTCGTTCGACTGATTTATCGACGCCGTCTGTTGAAATCCCTATTATAATATATTTCTTGTTTTTTAATATTTATAAGGTATTTACTATTTTATAAAATGTCTACATGACATCGATTTATTTTCAATATGTGAACAATTGTATAACTATGATGTGAAGCCCTTTGATTGGTCATAATTTACTTTAAAAGCGCTGTATGAAACATAAGTATTATTATAATAGCCCTGTGTATTATGAATCGGTGAAACTAGTGTATTGTGTAGATTGGTGATTTCGTATCTTATATATGCCAATCAGCCAGAAACGTATCAGGCACTTATTGCGCTTTAATGGTGACGAATAATGTACTTGCATGTATTAAATATAACTGGATCTGAGATTTTCTAAGTTGTCGTCGATAGATACAGTTTCAAATTTAGTGGCTCAGCAGTATTTATATAAGTATTTATGATTTTATATAGTAACGTATTGTAGTATTTAGAAACTGGCGAAAACAACATCAATACAATGCACAGGTGTATATGACAATATTTAACAGTAGTAGTAATAACAATAATGTTAGTATTATTAGTAGTTAGTAATAATGACAATTTATTATTAATCACTACGTTTTATTTGTTTTACTACGATTTAGTGAAACGTGTGTGTGTGTGTGTGTGTGTGTGTGTGTGTGTGTGTGTGGTGTGCGGGTGTGTGGTGTGTGTGTGTGTGTGTGTGGTGTGTGTGTGGTGCGGGTGTGTGTGTCTGCGTTTGTGTGTGTTAATAACCTGCTTTGTCCTGATATATGGTGCTATGTAACTGTATTTATTAGTATTGTATTGCGCTACGACAGAATTGCTTAGCTCAGATTTCGACGTCGAGGCCGTGACATTCTACAGCAGGTCGACCATGTCGATTGAAGTACTACAGGGGGACAGTCTGCAGAAGATTCGTTTCTGGTGCAAGGATCAGGTTCGACCCTTTATTCATCTGACGTGCAACCAGCTTAAACTGAGGCTTAGTACTTGCAGAATGTCAAATTAATTCACTGCATTGTTGGTATTATACTGTGTGTGAGCAATGGCGATTGGTGTCCGATTAATTTTTTGAATTGCATCATCTATCACCAATATGAAGAAACATGCACATCACCAGTGGAATTGCGTAGCAGGGGCTTTGTTCCAATTCGGGAACTTGTTTAAGCATGTAAATTGCTTCCGGATTCGGCTGAATTCATATTTATTTAGAAATGCAGCTACCTGTCTCAATCCTACGTTTGTTCAACGAGCTTTCAACTCACATGTGATACAACAGTTAAATAAAGATATTAATAAAGTACTGGCTTGGATATAAAATATAAATAAATAAAATTATAACTAATTAAAACCTTGAAGTTGCTTATAAATAAATAAAATTTACTAAAATGAATGTCATTCATAAGTATCCACGGATATGAGTTTTAAAAGTATACCTCACTTGTTCAAATATATTTTTTATTTACAATGTTAGCAAACTTTTATAAAGCAACGTTTTGAGAAACGAGGTAATTTGTACTCATACTGTCTATCTTTTCGAAAGTCGAGATTATATAAGGTACGTATACATTTCTACTAAAATCACAAAATTGGTAGAACTTGACTTATGCAGCTATTTTTGGCTCTTGTGAAAACAAGACCTGTACGACTAAATACCAAATTCGCCGTGTCAGGTTACTATTGTGTGCGTCATTTCCCAGAGTGCACTTCGAGACGACGTGAAGGAGAAGTTTAAGTACGAAGTCGACCGGTCGTCGCCGAGCAGCAAACTACACGGGCTGATGACGTGGTCGAAAGACATAATGACGGACATTCGCTACACACGCAAAGTCCTCGCTAACCCCTTCGCAAGTTTCATTATTCGACACTGGTCTGTCTTGGCTTATCATTAAACATTGGTCGGTAGTCAGAGCGTTCACAGTTCTTCTGTAAACTGTATTCCGGTGTTATAACTATGTTAACTCTACTTGAACAATTGTCATCTGTGAAATTTGATCTGACACTGATGTCTTGACTCGGCTCCATGACATTTGATCGTGTCATCTTATTCAAACATAGCTCATTGTTCTACTCTACTGAGACATGATTAAAAAAAAGTCACCAATTACTACAAAATAAACTTTATTATTTAATCAACTGTTGTTAGAGTACTGCTAAAACCAACTGCGTTGCCAGTACACAGTACATTTTATATTATCGTATTTTAAAATGTCACGCTACACGTATAAATATGTTAACCTATCTTCTCAAGATGGCGTCACGAATCTCTATATAATAACAACTCTAACAGTTAAAACTAATTATCCATAATAGTGTTCAGTTTGACTAATCACAGTTTTGTTTAGGTGGAATTTCAACATACTGGTGATTCTGATTAGCATATTGATGTCTGTGATTGTGGTTACGACCTGGCATAGTGCCAAAAGGGATGGTAACATCACGTACGTATATGTCCATGTTTCGTCATTGAATATTACCTCCGTGCTTGCAATTCGCGTGTTTGGCTGTGTTGTACCTGTCCTGTAATTACAATAGGCAAGTAGAACTAATGTATATATAGCGTTGGGCATTAATTATGTACTAGAATTCCTGTTACAATATGCAGCCAACCTAAATATTGACATTTTGTAATCATAACATTAATTCTAATGTCAACATTACTGGTATTTTACAACAGAAAAGTGACAGCAGAAACTGCGAGACTTTGACATTTACAACAAGGTTTGCCGTATTAAGAGTAAGTTGCTTTGACAATTAGACAAATGTTTGACGTTTGCAGGGATGTACGAGATGATTTTGCTGTGAGTGAATGGCACAGGAATATAGGAAAGCGGTAAGTGCGAAAATAATGGGGATATGTTTTGTTATGGTTGTAATCATCGGAGTTTATCCAAATCGTGTTCTTTGTTCCGGTTTCCGACAGATCATCACAAAGTTGAAGCAGTTGGAAAAACTTGGCCGTTAAGAAAGTTCGTGGTAACCGTGCACCTTAATCGAATTGTTATCATGCTTTGACGAGCCATGGCGGCGACATTGTTGACAATGACAACAACGCATTCTTTCGCCCAGTACGACAAGTTATTGAACTAATGCATAATGTGTAGTGATTGTGTGCATTTAGGCAACTTTTCAGATATAAATGGTTACCGAACTGTTTTGAAATAACAACAAATTTCAGTATATGACCGCCGTCGACTGCTGCCTGGCTTTGTCTCTCCATTTTTTATTTCCCTGATGTTTAGTTCATATAAAACTGAAGTGACAATAACACAACACAATTAACAAAGCTAGAATAAACCGATAAACTAAACATCAACAACTGTTTCCTGGCTTCCGCAATAATTGTGCATGTCGGTTCCACTCGCGCGGAATCACGTCATGTATCGTGATACACTTATACTATTGTATAATCAGTGTACCCTTCTCTTCAACACTGCAAACGTGTAATTAAAAACAAAGGCAGAATGTTATTTATTGTTAACATTTGGGTTGTCCTTGCTAATCACAATCATGAAACATGTAAACAAACTTGCGATATTGTAGCGTACAAGTCTCGATGAAATGCACCAAAAGACTTTCATAATGGCGTACTACGAGATTTAGAGTAATTGATGCAATGTTGTCGTATATATGCAGTTATTCTTTCCAGATCATCTGTCTAAATTTTCTGGTATTTTGTTTCAATCACGATGTTTATTCAATGTTTTTTTTTAGGGAACCACTTCCTTTTTACAGATGATCTCGGCAAAACATTGAGCTTTATTTTTATTAGAGTACCGAGCCCCAAGCCCTATCTACTTAGCATATGCATGGCTGTCTGGTCGCATTATGACTACTTTAACACGTCGGGAACTCAAAATCAAACTTGGTACATGCGTTTTTAAAGATACATCTTACTACAAACGAGTTAGGAGCGTAAATACTTGCGTATGGGCGTGTGCGCGCGTGAATGTGGGTTTGTTAATGTGTTTCTCCAACAGAGCTTGCACCCGGGGTGCCAAATTTTTTGGGATTAATCTACAACACATAGGAAGAGAAGTAACGATTAATGTGTTCATAATGTATACCAGTGTAAGTGCGTGTGGGTGTTATATTATATTGCAATTCGCCACTTTTTGCGTGTGGATCGTTGTTTATGGCATTATGCTCGTTGTTTATGGCATAAATTCTGCAGCGTTCTTCCGGCTGTCTACTACGACGCTCGCGTTGTCCATTTGATAACGTTTGCGCTGGCTATCATCCACAACGTCTGCTCGGCGGGGGTGTTCATCAGCTTCTTCGTCACGAATCACCCCAGACTGCCATGTCTCAATGATAATCGCATCTTGTCTGCAGCTTTAAGGCAAATAAAGTAAGTAAATAATCACCCTTGTTTGCCCGTTGTCACTAGTAACACCGTACTCTCTGTAGTTTTAGGACAAATCAAGTAAGTAAATAAAAATAATGACCCTAGTGTGTCTTTTGTCACTAACAATCCTATAATATGTTCTATAGGGAAATAACGTAATCATTACAATAACAAATAATCATATGCATGAGGCATCAAATCAATTTATCAAATCAAATCAATTTATTTTGCAACAACAACAACATAACAGTGTACATAATATTAATACTTTTAATTGATTGGGCGCTGTATAAGTACTTTTTATTTATTTACATACACAAAACAACCATTTAAAAAATAAAGTTGTGTTGCATGGTGGTCAAATGGCATGTTATGTGCCGTCTTCCTGTGACCCCATAAACATATATTTCGAAATATATCTATACATACGTATACGATGATTATCACTAGTGCATGATATCTTCTGTGTGACAACGGACTGGGGATGCGATGGAGAAGGATACGAATTGTTGTAGGGAATTACTTTTAGAAAACAATAATAAAAAAATTGTGCGGATCCAAACATAGATATAAAAAGTAAACAAATATTTAATTGCACTCTGCACATCTGGGATTTAGGCAATGCACGTAGCTAAGATAGCTGTCTAGATATTGATTGGATAATAACAATTTGATTTTTTGTCTGGATTTGACGTTTTGTATCTTATAATCACGATTATTTCATAGTTTTATAAAATGGTGTTTAGGTAATTTAGATGAAAAATGTGTTCTGCTCTGGGCTTCTCTGTATATAAGAGGTTACGTTGTCTGCTAATTCTGGTGTTAGTGGCTAGATTCTTTTTTGGTATATAATGTTTGAAGGATTTAGGCAGTGTATTATGGTGATAGTCATTCATAAATAGTGAGACATGCAACCTGTGAATATCAGTGACTTTAAGGATATTTTCAGATAAAAAAATGGGATCGGTGTGACTTCTGTATCTTTTTTGTTAATTATTCGTGTAGCGCGTTTTTGTAAAATGTATCTTTCTTATGGTATTTCCATTGCCCCATGCTTGTACACCGTAAGTTAAGTGGCTTTGAATTAAGGTATAATAGAGAGTTTTGAAAGCATTGTGTTGCAAAAAATGTTTCATTCTATTAACTACAAAACTTGCTCTAGATATTTTAGAACTGATTATGTTGATATGTTTTTTCCATGTTAAATGTTTATCAATATGTATTCCTAAGAACTTCACTGATTCTTCTTTGTTATCCTTTCCAACATGATTAACAATTTCACTGTTAATTTGAATACAGTTATTTACCTGGTATTTGCTATTCGGTGGACTAAATATGAAAAGGTTTGTCTTTTTTATATTTAATGACCATTTATTGGCACAAAGCCAATCGTACCAATGTATTAATTCTTGGATTATGTTGTCAATTAAGGTTTCAATATGAGGACCTGATTGGTGTACAGTTGTGTCATCTGCAAAAGATAATAAATTCATATACGTAGAGTTAGTTATATCATTGATATAAATTTAAAATAAGATTGGTCCAAGTATGGATCCTTGGGGCACTCCACTTATTATGGTTTTTGGAGACGATTGACATTTGTGTACCTCAGTATATTGTTTTCGATTTAATAAATAACTTGGAAACCATTTATTGCTTATTCCCCCAATTCCATAAAAGTTTAATTTGTACAGTAAAATATAATGGTTTATTGTATCGAATGCCTTTGAAAGGTCCAGAAACACAGCTAATGTAGGGTCTTTTGTTATTTTATTGTTTGCATCTGCAATATCCTTAAGCAGATGCAGTATTGGTTGAATAGTAGAATGTTTTGCACGAAACCCATATTGGTGTTTATACAAAATGTTATATTTTTCTAAGAATATTATTAATATATTGCATACAATGTTTTCCATTATTTTTGAAATCGCGGGTAGAAAACGTATAAGTCTATTATTGTTGAACAGTTTATTGTTACCTGGTTTGAAGACGGGAATGATTCCCGTGACAAAGGATTGGTTTAGTATATGCTCAAGCGGAGTGGCTACTTCATGTATGGTCGCTTGCAGTAGTTTGGTGGATAGACCTTCGAAACCTTCAGTGCTTTTAGTTTTAAGTTTTCGGGTTGGTTGCATGAAAACATTTATGGGATAGTTTTATCTTAGGTGTGTTTCAAATTGCTTAACAGGAAGAGATATTGAGTTGCTTATCGATTTACCTATTCTAATAAAAAAGTATTAAATTCTTCTGTAATTTGCTTTAAAGTTGTATTCTCTGGAAACCAGCAACACAGAAATGACCTGTAACATTCGTGCCCTTTCATCAGCCACCTTACGATATACCCTTGGGAATGAGGATTTGTTAAGAAATACTTCTGATAGCGTTTAAAAGATAATCTATAATACAAACGTTTATGTTGAAGGTTTCAGGTAGTTTGGCGAATTCTTTTTGTTTATATATTGCTTGTCATAGTACAGCCCATGTTTCTTTGATATTGTGCTTACGTTCTTCTAACATTTCTGTATACTAAGCACTTTTTGCTGCTCGTTTAATCTTATTAAAGACTGTACAATATTCTCTATATCTATTTATGCTTTCTGGATTAAGTCTTTTTAAATTCTTTCGAAGTAACGTTGCTTTATTTAGAGATGAAGTTAATATGCCTGAAGTAATCCATGGTTCTCGTTTAATGTATTTTTTCTTAACTTTCACATATTTAATTGGACAAGATATTTCGAAAAGTGATTTGTATAGTGTCATAAAAGGAGGGAGGGAGGGAGGGAGGGAGGGAGGGAGGGAGGGAGGAGAGAGAGAGAGAGAGAGAGAGAGAGAGAGAGAGAGAGAGAGAGAGAGAGAGAGAGAGAGAGAGAGAGAGAGAGAGAGAGAGAGAGAGAGAGAGAGAGAGAGAGAGAGAGAGAGAGAGAGAGAGAGAGAGAGAGAGAGAGAGAGAGAGAGAGAGAGAGAGAGAGAGAGAGAGAGAGAGAGAGAGAGAGAGAGAGAGAGAGAGCGCGAGCGCGAGCGAGCTACATTGCCGTGTATATTACAATTCCCAGAAAGACCCTGAATCAAATGCGAGGCCGGGAAGCTGAATTTGAGGAAGAAGAAAATCGAGTGCCAGCGTCACAACTCCAAATGAAATTCTTCAGTTTCACGACATTCTGGTACATAGTAAGTACACTTACGCCAAACAAACACGGCCACACATTTCTTTGTTTTATGACACTCGTTCGACTAAACACAACATGTTTGTCAAAATGCAACAGCTGGAGCAGCTCACACTGCGCGACAACTGTTGAATAAACCGCACGATTGCATCATAAGCGTTTTATCCATTACGTAAAACTGCTGTGCACTGGTAGACCAGTAGCCACAACGAATGTGTCGTACTCTCTTTAACGGGCACACTGCGCGTATGTGCAGAACGTTTGTTGACACGATTCGATTCACCATTCGAACCAAATCAATAACCATCAGACGAAAGTTTTGTTTGAAATTGGTGGCTGCCTACGTCACAGTCATAATCATGCGCGTGACCGACGCTCAGCTGTGTTTACCAAGAATGTTTACACGTGTGTATTATATCACAAAGGCAGCATGACGTGCGCTAAATTAATCTTCCCAACAGGCAGTTCTCGCTCTCTTTGCTCTATGTTCATCTCGCAAAGAATAACACTGGAGCCAGAATGTAAACAGAATACACGACGCATTTCCGACAGGTGCACAGGTCCTGCATCCATTTGTTGGCTTCATGGACCTTATTTCTAGACAATAGAGAATATAATGTATAGGTCAGTTGCGTCTATAACCTGGTACTCGTTGACACACCTGAGTGTGCTGTATAAATGAGTAAAGTAAACGAATTTACCCATGATGCGAAGCGGCAACATTTAATAATTTAACATCATAACGTAAATGGTGTCTCCTGAGGAATGACTGAAAACTTACTAAAACGTTGAAACTCAAAGTAACTACCATTGTGATTTGTTCTCAAACACATGAATAATTGTATGATCAGAGGCCAATGGGCCAAGGAAACGAATGATGATAGAAAAAGACAAGTGGACGTGAGCGCCTAGGAGCACGTACACCTGCAGTAATAGTGTATTAATTTATACGTGTTCTGTGATTGTGACGACATAGGTTGTTTCCAGTTGCTGTTTGGGACGTCCATCTTGGGGACCTTCTTCTACGGCTATTTCTTCTCTTTCCACTTGCTGCATCTCGCCATGATGAACGAATTGCTGAAGAGGGCCATCATGTCTGTCACCAAGAACGGTAGGTCACAGTCATTGTCAAATACGACTAAAATGATACTTTTTAAACATGTCACCAAGAACGGTAGGACACATCTGGTACTCATACATACTGCTGCTGGAGACTAGACGTAAGACTTAAAGCAATTCTTTGTAAGTTAATAATACACTCGAGATGAACTGCATCAAAACGTGATATTATCTACATGGCTAACGTTCCATACAGGCTTGTCACTAATGGCTAGTGTCCCTGACATACATGTTACTAAAGGCTAACGTCACTAATGGCTAGTGTTCCTGCAGATGTGTCACTAATGGCTAGTGTCCCTATAACAATAACAGCTAGTTTCCCGTACAGGCATGACACTAAAAGCTAATGTTCCTGCAGGATTGTCACTAACTGTTAGTGTCCCTACAGGCATGTCACTCATCTGGGTAACGATCTACGGCGTGTTCATCATCTACGTCTACGGCCTGATCGGATTCGCCTTCTACCGGCCTTACTTCGACAAGTCCCTGGGCCAGTACTGCGACACCATCTATGAGTGCGTCGTCACCCTCACACACTGGGGCATTCTCGAAGGCCCCACGACGGTAGGTGCAACACCGGAGCATCGTCGACGGTCCCACGACGGTAGGTGCAATACTGGGGCATCGTTGACGGCCCCACGACGGTAGGTGCAACACTGGGGCATCGTCGACGGCCTCACCTCGGTAGGTGCTACACTGAGGCATTGTCGACGACCCTACGACGGTAGGTGTAACACTGGGACATTGTCGACGGTCCCACGACCGTAGGTCCAACACTGGGGCATTGTCGACGGCCCCACGACAGTATGTCCAACACTGGGGCATTGTAGACAGCCCCACGACGGCAGGTGCAACACTGGGGCATTGTCGACGGCCCTACGACGGTATGTGTAACATTGGGGCATTGTCGACGGCCCCACGACTGTAGGTCAAACATTTTGGCATTGTCGACGGCCCCACGACTGTATATCCAACACTGGGGCATTGTAGACAGCCCCACGACGGTAAGTGCAACACTGGGGCATTGTCGACGGCCCGACCACGGTACGTCCAACACTGGGGCTTAGTCAACGGCCCCACGACGGTATGTCCAACACTGGGGCATTGTCGACGGCCTGACCACGGTAGGTTTGATAGATGTCTCGCATGAATGACTTCTATGATAGAGACATGTTTGTTTTAATAGGAGTCGCTGACCCCTTTTCACTGGTTTTTTGTTTTACTATATTGCTTTTAATTGGTCATTGCGAGTTTCATTTACTCATAGTTGAAGTACATCACATAGTAATGTACGTATACACAGAACACTGTGTAATTCTAATAGGGGTCAAATAAACGGTTCGTTTTTGTTCTTAAAGTTGCATTCTGAGTAAGTTAACCACAATTTAAGGTAGGCCCTAAGCCAAATTTGTTTTACCGTTTTGTTAGAAAGAGTATTCACACGATGAACAATATTTACTTATTTGATCATACTTGCACCATACAATGCCACTTTGGTATTTGATTTGTTATTCAATAAATTATGCTTTTGCAAAATTACCGGTCGCCAGATCAGACTAGTGGAATAATAAAGGTGTAACACGCGGATATATTGTATCGTCTTTTGTGCCGTGTTATCTTAGAATTGCATATTATATGGAGAAAATACACATGGTGTTGTGGAAAGTGATAATATAATATAGTGTATGCAACATGTTGAGTCACTGGAAATTTATTTGTATAAGATTGACGATCTTCGAGTGCAACTTTAAATAATAAATAACTAACTGTTTTTAGCTCATCAAAAATTGTTTTTTTAAGGCAGAACAATATTTTTTAAATACTACTAAAATTAATCAGTTGTTTACCCACACAAGTCATACAAATCGAATTAAATTAAGTAAATTCTTGCAGGAGATGATGAATAATTTAAATGTTTAAGTAGTACCTTGTTTTCCAATTTGAACTCCTTCGGTCTTGTTTTTCGTTACAAATTTGAACATTATATATTGCTAAATAAATTTATTATCCTGTATCATATTACGAATTCTGATAATAAAGTTGATTGATTGGTTTGTTGGTTGGTTGATTGATTTATTGCATAGTTCTGATTGGTTTATCAAGAAGCCAATTCTTGCCCTGATTGTTTGCTGTGAGGATATGTTCCGACGATAAAAAGTGCTAATGAAGTGTTATTTTACAACTTTTAATAAGATCACCCGCCTGTGAGCAACAAAGCGATGGCAACAAGTGTCTCCATTACATTCATTTGAATAGTTCCCATGACCATCTATTTTTTGGTTGTCGCCAAACATGGCATTGCACGTAGCAGATACTACTGTTAACACAACGCCACTGACACCACTAACACCACCTGTAGAGTGACTGACAACTCACGGACAATATATTATAGTCTCAAAGTAACTACTTTGCGGATTTCTTTTCAAATACATCATCCCTTCGCAAATGACAGGCCAATATTCAAAGGAAGCGAATGGCTATAGAAAGAAGCGAGTGTACCTCACCGTTTGTGACGACATAAACGTACAACGCCCCGAAATTAGTATATTAGTGTACGTGATCTGTGGGTATTAAGTTGAACAATTATATATTTTTGTATTCCACAGATCATAACCTTTGAAATGATACCTCATTTGTTGAAATATCTTCAGTAGTTTTTTCTCCCAAACTGAAGAAAACTTTAAAATAACGACGTTTTGAGAAACGATGTCATTTTGACTCCTACTGTCTGTTGTGTGTTGATATGTCGGATCGTAAATGCAGATTTTATTACTATTCTGTCGGAGAAAATAAAATGGACACCGAAAGGTTATTATAAGATATGCATGTCAGGCAAAATCACAAAAATGATGGGACTTAACATAGCCAGCTATTTTTGGCTCGCGTGCAAAATAGGCCTGTGTCATCCGGCTCGCTGTGGCGGGTCACATATCAGTTATTTTAATTTCAGATCGTGCACATACCAGAATACGGCTCATTCAGCGTCTATTCGTCTATCGCCCTGTACGAGGTCTCATTCTTCGTCATAGTATCCGCAATTGGCCTTAGCATCATATTTGGCATCATTGTCGATACGTTCACTCAACTGAGAGACGAGAAGGTTCGCGCCGTTTATTAAGGCGTGTGTGTGTGCGTGCGTGTGTGCGTGCGCGTGTGTTCGAATGTATGTCCGTATGTGTGCTTGTGCACGTGTGCATACATGCGTGTGTATGTGCGTGTTCGCGGGTGTACGTGCGTGACTGCGTGTGAGGAATCGATCCACACATCAATGATAAATGCACAAAAATGTTACCTTTTATTGTAGGCTATATATGCCTTAATATGCGTTTTAAATTTATGATGCGTTTGATAACATATCTTCAACTACACGGTGCGTAGCTAATTTTACATCAGACTTGTTGTAACTGTCTATACTTATAGTGCTCTAGCCATTCTATGTTCAAGATATATGTTTCATGTCCACTTCCTAGGGCAAGTTTAACTAACGTCGCAGTTATCAGTGGAGGTGATATCTTCATGTTTCCATGACAAACAAAACACTTTCCCAATGTGTGTTGAGTAATGTAGTGGTCGGCCGACAGTGACAATTGAGACTGTCTGGAAGTGCCCCGATCTCGACTCGCCTTGTTGATTGGTGGACAATCAAAGTGTGCGCTTGATGCGATCGGGGTAGGGAGTGGAGATCGCGGCGCTTGCTAACACTCTCTAGTAACTCTCTGTACTCTGGTGTGTTCCATGTTGCATGTTACAGTGGCTCTCTGTACCCTAGTGTGTTCCATGTTGCATGTTATAGTGGCCATCTGTACCCTGGTGTGTTCCATGTTGCATGTTATAGTGGCTCTCTGTACCCTGGTGTGTTCCATGTTATAGTGGCCATCTGTACCCTGGTGTGTTCCATGTTGCATGTTACAGTGGCTCTCTGTACCCTGGTGTGTTCCATGTTGCATGTTACAGTGGCTCTCTGTACCCTAGTGTGTTCCATGTTGCATGTTATAGTGACTATCTGTACCCTGGTATGTTCCATGTTACAGTGGCTCTCTGTACCCTGGTGTGTTTCATGTTGCATGTTATAGTGGCTCTCTGTACCCTGGTGTGTTCCATGTTACAGTGGCTCTCTGTACCCTGGTGTGTTCCATGTTGCAAGTCATAGTGGCTCTCTGTACTCTGGTGTGTTCCATCTTGCATGTTATAGTGGCTCTCTGTACCCTGGTGTGTTCCATGTTGCATGTTATAGTGGCTCTCTGTACCCTGGTGTGTTCCATGTTACAGTGGCTCTCTGTACACTGGAGTGTTCCATGTAATAGTGGCTATCTGTACCCTGGTGTGTTCCATGTTATAGTGGCTATCTGTACCCTAGTGTGTTCCATGTTGCATGTTACAGTGGCTGTCTGTATCCTGGTGTGTTCCATGTTATAGTGGCTCTCTGTACCCAGATGTGTTCCATGTTGCATGTTACAGTGGCTCTCTGTACCCTAGTGTGTTCCATGTTATAGTGGCTATCTGTACCCTGGTGTGTTCCATGTTGCATGTTATAGTGGCTCTCTGTGCCCTGGTGTGTTCCATGTTATAGTGGCTCTCTGTACTCAGGTGTGTTCCATGTTGCAGTGGCTCTCTGTACCCAGGTGTGTTCCATTTTGCATGTTATAGTGGCTCTCTGTACCCTGGTGTGTTCCATGTTGCATGTTACAGTGGATCTCTGTACCTTGGTGTGTTCCATGTTACAGTGGCTCTCTGTACCCTGGTGTGTTCCATGTTACAGTGGCTCTCTGTACCCTGGTGTGTTCCATGTTATAGTGGTTCTCTGTACCCTGGTGTGTTCCCTGTTGCATGTTACAGTGGCTCTCTGTACCCTGGTGTGTTCCATGTTGCATGTTACAGTGGCTCTCTGTATCCTGGTGTGTTCCATGTTATAGTGGCTCTCTCTACACTGGTGTGTTCCATGTTACAGTGGTTCTCTGTACCCTAGTGTGTTGCATGTTATAGTGGCTCTCTGTACCCTGGTGTGTTCCATGTTGCATGTTACAGTGGCTCTCTGTACCCTGGTGTGTTCCATGTTGGATGTTACAGTGGCTCTCTGTACCCTAGTGTGTTCCATGTTATAGTGGCTCTCTGTACCCTGGTGTGTTCCATGTTGCATGTTATAGTGGCTCTCTGTACCCTGGTGTGTTCCATGTTACAGTGGCTCTCTGTACCCTGGTGTGTTCCATGTTAAAGTGGCTCTCTGTACCCTGGTGTGTTTCATGTTGCATGTTATAGTGGCTCTCTGTACCCTGGTGTGTTCAATGTTATAGTGGCTCTCTGTACCCTGGTGTGTTTCATGTTGCATGTTACAGTGGCTCTCTGTACCCTAGTCTGTTCCATGTTGCACATTACAGTGGCTCTCTGTACCCTGGTGTGTTCCATGTTGCATGGTACAGTGGCTCTCTGTACCCTGGTGTGTTCCATGTTACAGTGGCTCTCTGTACCCTGGTGTGTTCCATGTTGCACGTTATAGTGGTTCTCTGTACCCTGGTGTGTTCCATGTTGCACGTTATAGTGGCTCTCTGTACCCTGGTGTGTTCCATGTTGCATGTTACAGTGGCTCTCTGTACCCTGGTGTGTTCCATGTTATAGTGGCTATATGTACCCTGGTGTGTTCCATGTTTTAGTGGCTCTCTGTACCCTGATGTGTTCCATGTTACAGTGGATATCTGTACCCTGGTATGTTCCATGTTACAGTGGCTCTCTGTACCCTGGTGTGTTCCATGTTACAGTGGTTCTCTGTACCCTGGTGTGTTCCATGTTGCATGTTATAATGGCTCTCTGTACCCTGGTGTGTTCCATGTTGCATGTTACAGTGGCTCTCTGTACCCTGGTGTGTTCCATGTTGCATGTTACAGTGGCTCTCTGTACCCTGGTGTGTTCCATGTTGCATGTTACAGTGGCTCTCTGTACCCTGGTGTGTTCCATGTTGCATGTTACAGTGGCAAGCTGACAATGACATGAACTCATCATGTTTCATCTGTGGCTGCCCCAGCAGCATGTTTGAACATCGTCCCGGGGTAAGTTAACCCTGCACCCCCACCAATGGTCACTTGTGTTTGTGGACTTGACGATGCTATCTTGCGTGGTGCTGCAATAGTAACCTACTATTTATCTACTGTATGATATAGTACACGTTGAAATATAATTGTAAAATTAATTATGTCTTAATAAAAGTTACTAATAACACAATCAATAAGATGTTATCGAAATATATTGATTTCATATTCGGCACATGTGAATTATAGCTATAATAAATTTTTGGTAGGACATGTTATGTTTGGTTTAAAGTAATGCAAACATATTGTACGAATTTGCAATAATTTCGTGAGTATTAAAAATGAAATGCTGACAATGCGGTATCACAGTTTAAAAAAGTATTGAAAAATACGTCTCAGTAATCAAACATTAGTATCACAATATACTCCGCGCAAATCGAATCAACCAACCCCGACACAAGCATGCACAACAACAAATTGTGTCTACATACAACCCACACATGCGCCCTCACATTACAACACACACACACACACACAGGCACACACACACACACACACACACACACACACACACACACACACACACACACACACACACACACACACACACACACACACACACACACACAGGCACACACAATCTTATATATAAGCATTTCAGAGAATGATGGACAAGTGATGGGTGGATGGGTGGAATATGAGGGGTGCGAGTGACTAATGAACGAGTGATCGGAAAAGGCAAGGTTTGAAAAAGACAACATACACACACATACACACGCGCGCGCACACACACCGCGCACGTGTTGTAGGGGTTCGAGTCGCATGTGAAGAGGGAACACAACCAGTGGGCCTATCCGTTCTTCTTCATTTATCTGGAAGAGACACGACGAGCCGACTACAGCGCTCTCGAACTCTACATCAGTCGCCAGGTCTGTCACACGCACATACGAACGCACGCACACACGTGATAGTTCCTAGCTGTCCTTGTCTGGATTGATCACAATGTTTCCGTTTTGCCTATCCATATTGCTTATTTTACTGATATATTGATGAAGCTTGCATGGTATGCAGCTGTATTTTAAAATGAAATTGACCTAATATAATGAACTATCCCGAAGAATGTTCAGTAAACCACATACACACATTTTGCATTGGTACACAATTATCTTATATTGACGCACGCATGACTGCAGGAATGCACGCTCAGATCAACCTCTAGACATGGCAGGCATTCACGTGCGTACGCACACAGCAACGTATCTTTCATTGTTTACATTTTACTTATATAATATAACCAAAGACATCTTTGCTACCAATCTGCCTAAGTCATTACCATATACAGGTGTAGACGGTGTTATTATATGTATATATATATATATCGAGGAAGACAGTTATATTTGTCCGATACCATTTTTACCTGCACCATTCAGAACCGAGTGATATCATACTATTTATTTCTTGTGATTACCTATCTGTTCTATACTGTGTTTACAGGCCTATAAACGGACTTGTCCCGGATGTTTGTCGCTCTGCACAAATTTATAATAATAATGATTCTTGCGTATAGGTCGAACAGGGATGCTACGATTTCTTCCCCCTGAATTGTTCCCTCAGCCTTCAACAAGACGAGAGGAGGAACAACTTGTTGCTGGAGACTCTGTCGGGGAAAGTCTCCTACCTCATCAGTCAACAGCAACAAATGGTACGTTCAACACTGATCTTCAGTTAAGTCTCATTCATGTCTCATCAACCAATATACAAACTTCATGCCAGTTTATACTCGTATAATTTAGGTGACGGAATATTGTAGAACCTGCGGAGGCAGCGAGTCGAAACCTATCAACAACAACGTCAGCGGAGGGAGAGACTACTAACAATGACGGCAGAGGACGCTGCTTCAATCAGGGACCACCAATGGCGCACTGCTGACGTCACTGATCACCAATGACTATGACGTCAGTCGTCAGCACTGACTGACGTCATTGTTCATCGCTGTCTGTTACGGCATTGCTCGTCTCTGCCTGTGACGTTATTGTGAACCACTAGCTGCGATGTCACTTTTCATGACTGACTGTAAATTCACACTTCATTACTGACTGACGTCATTTTTCACCATTGACTGTGACGACATTGTTCACTTTTCTCGATTGACTGTGACGGCATTGTTCACCACTGCCTGTGACGTCATTGATTACCATTGACTTGTCGTCTCATATACGATGTAATTTCTAATTACTGAGAGATGACACAAACATGGGAGACCACAAGCAGTTGAATTTGATAAACTCTGCTTCAAGTGAACTCATAAGAGCCACCGACATGTTGGATGCGAAATTGTTTTGTTGTTCATGGACGATTCCCTGGCCCAGACAAGAAGATGGCGATGCCCGAGCAGCAGGTCAAACACAAACAAACAGCATGGTAACTGAATTATGGGAGTCTGCGTCAAGTTGTTAAGTTTGATACAGTTGCGCATTTATGTATTGTAATATGATATTATCATTGTACTTTAATTGTAGTCTTAATATATAAAAGTGGTCCTGTGAGACTATTTTTGTATTACGTTACAACTGACTTTGTATTTTATTCGTTTGTTACGTTTTGCTTTGTATTTTGTACTACGTAAACTTGTGTGTCGAAGATGTGTTTTTAACTTGATTTGTGATTAAGTTGGTAAACGTGAGGTGAAAGAACTTGTCCAAGGTTCGAAACGGCAACAAGAGGAGTCGAGCCCTGGATCTCTTGATTGAGAGTCCGTAGCTCTAGACACTACGCCAACCTGCATATGGATAGCCGTATGTTACAGCGCATCTATAGACCATCAACTGTTTACTACAATATATATTATACAGACTCGTCAGTTAATAGAACGTTGTCGACCGCTGAAAACAACAAGGAGAATAGAAATGGTGTGGCAAGAAAGCAGAATTCATTCAAACCATGTATGCAGTTAGACACCCGCGTACGCTCAGGATTATGGTGACCTGAATTGTTTCCAGTTGTGTCAAGGTGTCAACTTCTTTTGCAACGATGGGTGCAGCAAGAACCATCCCGTTACTATACAACGAAGTCGAGCAGGGAACAGATAGGAAGACCACGGCAACTGACTGAAACCGTTGCGTCGATTTGGTTAAGGTGCGAGAAAACTATTCAATTCCAAAGACACAAGCCAGTCATTGACGCGTACACTGGGAACACACACACTGGAAACACCCACTAGTAGAGAGGCTTAAGTCATATGTTAGTGATATCGTGACACCCAGGACCAAAGTACCAAATTTGGCACAGTTGTACCTTGGGATCATACAAAACTTTTGAGAGGGGGTTGTCCGGTTTTAAAGGTCTAAACGGGAAACGTTTTTCTTTGTGCAGTTGTGGGGCAGACAGCAGCCAATGTAGGGCCATATTTCCTACATGTCTGCTCTACCGGCTCCCGGGGTGGAGGCTCCATATTACTACGGCCAGACGAAACGGGGCCATGGCTGCAGTTAGATGTATGACATTAATAAATTAAATTCAGTCTCAATACCAAAACAACCACTGCAGACATTAGGCCTGATCATGTGGAGCTAGGTGGAGCAGTCAAGGAGAGTGCAGATCGCCGACACCATTGGACACTGGACAGTACCAAGCGTCATGCTCAAACATGTCGAGCCGAAGCAAGCGGCGTCAGTCCAGCAACTCCCGCAGACAATCAAAGACAGCCACTCGCGCTGACAGAATGACGTGGCTTGAGGAAGAGAGAGAGAGAGAGGGGGGGAGACGGAGACAGAGAGTGAGAGAGAGGCAGACAGACAGACGGACGGACCGACAGTGGGGAGGGGGAGGGAGAGAGACAGAAAGAGAGCGAGAAACAGACAGGGAGGGAGGAGAGAGAGCGGGGGGGGAGGGAGGGAGGGCGAGAGAGGAGAAGGAGGAAGATAGAGAACGAGGGATGGAGGGAGGGAGAGAGAGGGGGGGGAGGAGAAGGAGGAGAGGGAAAGGGTGAGAGATTCTCGCAGCGAATACCAGAATGTAAAGTGAATATCTGGCTACAGCAAAACGTCACCCGTATCGCTGGGTGGCACGGAATGATCTAAGATTTGATGCTTGCCCGTCAAGTTCGTCACGAAACGGCGCGCGTCATTATAGCCTGTCGCACTTGAACTGGTCGCGAGACCAAACACACGTGCCGAGGACCGAGACGCAACGAGAGCGCGTGAATGTACGGTGGGTCAACGGTCGCTATGCGAGGGCAGGTTGTAGACTGGGAGGTCCGGTCTGCGACGATCAGCGAGGAGCTCTAAAGCTGCCTGACCAGAAACATCATCAGGGATGTCCGACCAACACAGGTGTTGATGTACGCCAGTCGTCGTTAAAACAGGTAGATAACTGCGTGATTGCGATGATTACAAACACAGTCACGAAGCTAGAGTACGCTGAAAAAAGAACAAACATAGTTGTGATGCCAGCAGACAGCTGCTCTGGAGCCAGCAGTCACTCCGTAGTAACGTCGGCAGTCGCTGGTGGGTCGCTGCAGCAGCAATCAGTACTCAACATGTGCACCCACGCAGCCCACCCTATGCTAAGGGTGATAGTTAACTACACTATTAATACCATACGCAATGTACAGAAGTTATATGGACCAGCTTACTTTGTACCGTAAGAACCTGCAAACGCCCGCGCCCCATATCAAAGGGTAATTCCAGGAAATCCCAATATAATTCCAAGCTCGACCATTCTCACAAGCCAGCGGCAGTGCATTTTAAAATAACTATACATGTTACAGTTCATGTAACACCAGCCATAATTGGCCCAAACCCAAATTGCCGACTCCATATTGGCAACGAGATGACTGAATAACTGGCTCAGCTTAACTTCAGCGGTTCGGCTGCGCTATCTGCCAGGGAATACTGAGTCTGATGTACACATTGTAACCACAATAATACAGACTAGTCAGTTAATAGAACGTTGCCGAGCGCTGTAAACAACTAGCAAGTTATAGAATGTAGCAATAAAAAGGTAATCCTTGCAGACCAACCTCTGAGGCGCATCAAAACAAAACGGTTGTCCAACATTGATAAACTATGCTCCTTAGGCGCGATGATAACGCAGACGGGCAAGAGAGAAGGTGGCGTAGGGAAGGAGAAATCCGCCGTGTATCCCAGTAGCGGCGGACGGTAGAGTTGTAGACCAATGGCTGGTTTACAGACGGGGACGCCACCAAAGAGGCACGGCGGCGGGAAAGGGGTTTTGCCGGATGTGTTTGCTACTGAGCACAAGGATAGGCTAGTAGTCTCCCCGCTGTCCTTGAAGTCAAGTCTGTTTCGGTCACTGGTCATTGGATCTACGTTGTCCTATATCTCTGGCCACTGCCCTCGACTGGGGACGAACGACCCTTGAGAAACTGTGCACACCATAAGTGGAATCAGACAGCGAGATGGTATAGATAGCTGAGCGACGATCTACGCATCGCAAGAGAGGTAGTGGCGCTTGCTGCAAAAAGAATCACGTGGCATAACACGTGGTGAGCGCGTATGCGTACGTAACGCACGTTGAACAACATAACCACGTATGTATGGCGGTTTTTCGCGTAGCAATTATACTTGACATTTAAATTTGTCCTCAGAAGTCTTTATTATGTTATGAACCATTATTGGTGTTTGCCATAATATATCGACAACATAACAGGATTTATATTGCATTGTTTTAAGAGTCCTTATATTTGTTTATAACGATAACATAATTTAATAGCCATAGGCTTAGCTTCGCCGTTAGCGTTACATTCCGCGATAAGACTTAAATAACAATTGAGGAATGGGTAAACTTACCACGTCAATAGTAACCATTGAATATGTTCTTTTATTTTCCGCCAGTTGAATAGGAGAGTTGTATTCCGGGTTAATCCAAAACGAAATCCTTTTATTTGCTAGCTTTGCACTGGTAGAAGCAAGTCTGCAGAAATGGCGCCCGCGACAGTTGCGTACGTCACTTCCACGGTTACGCGCATGGGCAAACCAGCGCATAACGGCGGAAGTAACGTAACTGTCATAAGTTTCCCCAAGCGCCGCTACAAATATTATGGAATCACGCGAACATTCCGCAATTTCTTCATAACTGAAACAAAATCTCTCTTAGTAAATGTTAAATCATACACCCGATATAAACATCATAAAGTGGTGTTCTACGTTGCTCCAGTTCACTCAGCTGAGTACCTGGCTATAGACAGTGGTGGATATATGTGTACAAATAGTCTTTGCGCAGTAATTACAACGTGATTGAATGTTTCACAAAGATGTCGAGATGTTGTTTAAATGAACACGCCTGCCACATGGTGTAGTATAAAGCACTTTGAGCAGTTTTAATGACTGAATACGGCGCAATAAGAATGTTCATTGAAAGTAATGTATGTTGCTTAATTTTACGGATGCTGTTAGTAAATAGATATACCTAAGTATTTCCGATGAATTCCTCAACAATAAACATCAACAATCTCCAACTCATGAAAATCTGTTTAGGTGGGAGATTTCTAATTTGTTAAACAAAGCAAACATAATGTGGCTACAATGTCATCACAACGAATGTAACGTGGTCACAATGTCATCACGACGAATGTTATGTGACTACAATGTCATCACAACGAATGTAACGTGGTTACAATGTCATCACAACGAATGTAATGTGGCTACAATGTCATCACAACGAATGTAATGTGGCTACAATGTCATCACGACGAATGTTATGTGACTACAATGTCACCACGACTAATGTAATGTGACTACAATGTCATCACAACAAATGTAACGTGGTTACAATGTCATCACGACGAATGTAATGTGACTACAATGTCATCACAACGAATGTAATGTGGCTACAATGTCATCACAACGAATGTAATGTGGCTACAATGTCATCACAACGAATGTAATGTGACTACAATGTCATCACAACGAATGTAATGTGACTACAATGTCATCACAACGAATGTAATGTGGCTACAATGTCATCACAGTGAATGTAATGTGACTACAATGTCATCACAACGAATGTAATGTGACTACAATGTCATGACAACGAATGTAACGTGACTACAATGTCATCACAACGAATGCAATGTGGTTACAATGTCATCACAACGAATGTAACGTGACTACAATGTCATGACAACGAATGTAACGTGACTACAATGTCATGACAACGAATGTAACGTTACTACAATGTCATGACAACGAATGTAACGTGACTACAATGTCATCACAGCGAATGTAACGTGACTACAATGTCATCACAACGAATGCAATGTGGTTACAATGTCATCACAACGAATGTAACGTGACTACAATGTCATCACAACGAATGTAACGTGACTACAATGTCATCACAACGAATGTAACGTGACTACAATGTCATCACAACGAATGTAACGTGACTACAATGTCATCACAACGAATGTAACGTGACTACAATGTCATCACAACGAATGTAACGTGACTACAAAGTCATCACAACGAATGTAACGTGACTACAAAGTCATCACAACGAATTTAACGTGACTACAATGTCATCACGACGAATGTAACATGACTACAGTGGCATCAAGACGAATGTAACGTGACTACAATGTCATCACAACGAATGTAACGTGACTACAATGTCATCACAACGAATGTAACGTGTAACGTGACTACAATGTCATCCAATTGTCGTTTCCATGGAACACTGGTTTATAATCAACCAATTGTCGCTTCCATGGAACATTGGTTTATAATCAACCAATTGTTGTTTCCACGGAACACTGGTTTATAATCAACCAATTGTCGCTTCAATGGAATACTGGTTTATAATCAACCAATTGTCGTGTCCGTGGAACACTGGTTTGTAATCAACCAATTGTCGCTTCCATGGAACACTGGTTTATAATCAACCAATTGTCGCTTCCATGGAACACTGGTTTATAATCAACCAATTGTCGTGTCCGTGGAACACTGGTTTATAATCAACCAATTGTCGCTTCCATGGAACACTGGTTTATAATCAACCAATTGTCGCTTTCATGGAACACTGGTTTATAATCAACCAATTGGCAATGCATTATTACAAATTGGTATTGACTTACTATGTGTTTGTTTAGCAGGCAGTATTTGGGCAACCGAAACGAGTTTAAGATGACGTGTGTATTGGTAATAGCTGCCGTGTCTGGTGGGTTTCTCCGTGAGTGGGTATAATCTTAGGGATTAATTTTTTTGTTTTATGGTTTTCATTTACCATTATACAGGTGTATACCACTCAAAGGATGACTCAAGCAACTAAGCGGCAGAGAGAGACAGAACACAAAACCATGCGTATGACAATTCTTACAATGTTTTATGTTGCAATAAAAGTACAATAAATTTTAACAGGATTCTCAACAATGCTAATCTTTAAATGCACCAAAACTTGCAATGGAAACGAACAGAGAACACGTGTCTATAAAAGTCATCAGACATATAGGGCAGCCACTTGAAATTAATCATTGTGATTCAACTATAAATGCAACATTCCCACGTCTCACTGTTCAATATAAACTACGTTATTAGGAAAATAAATATCAACAAATACATTGTATAAAAACAGCTACAAAGGATTTCACTCGGTTTAAATCCCAGACATCAAACTTACCAAACTATCTCTCATCTTATATTATTAAAGGCACAAAATATGATCGTTTTTATTGTAAAAATCATGTTAAATCAGGGGCGGATCCAGAGAAGGTATCATGGGGGGGGGGCACAAAAACCTCCACTGGCGGCCGAACCTGTCTCAGCTTGTGACATCGGAAGGCTGTTGAAATTGTTTCAGCTGATCAGTGGGTCGATTCAAAAAGGTCTACAGGCATGTGCCCCTTAAATAAACCGATGTAAATTATATATTTTCTTATATCTTGACTGCAAAAATGTGTTTTTAATGAACCATAATGTTTTAATGTTTGGGATAGATGTCATGACTTCACTGCACATGGAAGCAGTTTTACTGGTGTTCAACTGAAGCTGTCTTTTCCTCATTGTTTAATATAATTTTCTTAACACAACAATACATTTATTGAAGTTGTCTCCCAAATTGTGTTTACTAAATCCAAAACATTGATCGAAATATGAATAGTCCCACTGTGAAATGTTCAAAGTGAAAAAACAAAACATTCAGATTTTAAGTTGCAAAATTGTGAAGTAGTGTTGTATATTTTGTGATTCCACAAATTGCAAGCTTTAAAGTGATACCTCAAATATGTCTATCTTCAGTAGTTGTTGATTTATTGCTAAAAATGAAAGAAACTTTTAAAAAGTGACATTTTGAGAAAACAGGTTTAACAGTTGGGCTGTGTTAAAAACAATGCCCATAGCAACAATAAATTTAGTATTTTATTAGTTTCGGATTATTTCTCGAGAAAAATTAACCGGATATTGAAAGATGAAATAAGGTATGCATTTCTGCCAAAATCACGGAATTGATGGGACATAATCAAAACAGCTATTTTTTGCTTGTACGACTTAATACCTGGTTCAATGGGGCAGGTCACATTAGGACTGTCAAGATAACAGAATATATACATAGTTAAAACAGCCTCGTCTATTGTACGTTATTTAATATCATGTTCTAAATACTTATATATATTGGGGGTGTACTGCCCAAAAACTGCATTTAATAAGTCGGAAAGATTGTTCACAATTTCAATGCTGTGAAATGTTTAAAACATTCAAATAATAGACACCCAAGACAACAAGTGGGTCGAAGTACAATGATTCGGGAAACTTCCTGATAATACTGTTCCAACTCTGGACTTTATAGGTTGAATCTGTGTAACAAAAAAAGTCCTTTAAAATAACATTATTTTACTACAAAGATAAACGGTCAGACTCTGTGCTTTTAAACGTCTACTAACCTAAACACAAACAGATATATCTTGAAAACGTATATCAAACAAACAGCAACAAAACGTATTCAATATGTAAAAACATCAACAGATACTTTTGACTAGAAATAGTAAAACGTAACAAACCACATTATCCCAACACAGTATCATGTCATCCGGGAAATAAGAAGCGACATAACAGATTGTACAAGCCAGGGTTGTGCCTACTTACAATATCCCTGGCAAATCTCATACGCATTCTATGGAAGTTAGCTGAATCAAACTCATAACAGACTTCGCGCCGGTCGCGACTGTAATACCATCGAAAACAATACGGAACCCTTGAATTCTGCGAATCCCAATTTAATTACCCGTTCAATCATTCTCTTGAGCAGCTGAGCGGTATTGTGTATTGAAATAATTACGTCTACTTCCCAAACAAACTGAATTGAAGACTGTCATGTTATGGACTATACAACATTGGAAGTTTATACCATGGAGTGATTACACTGCGGAGTGAAAGGTTGTGATGGGTACAACCCTGGGACTCCGGGGTACGGGGCGGCACCGCTACGTGCTGTGTATGATGGTTGAATAAATATCAGTTATGTCTCGTTCATACTGACTGTATTATGCTAATACCGAAAGAAGTATTATTACAAAGACCACCGGAACTTGCCAGCAAGCTGAGCTTATCTTCAGAGTTTCGCCTAGGGATATGGAGACTGATGTATTCAGCAGGTTCCCTGGTGCATGAGGATGAAGAAAACCCTTTTATTCCCGAGTCAAAGGGGTCATAGCCCAATGCACCCCCCAACTCACTCTATGAACCAGTATTTACATATGGGCCACACCTTTTACATATGTTGCCAAGTCTTGAAAACCTTACAAAGCACATACCATGGGGCTTCAGTATGTCAGTGAGATTAAAACATAAATATGCAACAATATTCACTGAACAATTCATGAACAGAAGAAATATCTATTAATTGTGTTAATGCTAGTAATGTAAAAATATTTAATAATAAAATAGACAGATATCTGATAAAGGTGGGCACCGCGTAGATAAAAATTATTGAACTCAATGGTGTCAAATATTGCACCATTCCTCTGTGACGACCGCTGAAATGTTGGTGGGTGTCCAGCGGTAGTACCCCCTACCCCCTACTGACTCGTGGGGCTGGGAGGGCGGTCAAATTGTAGACTTTTGCGACTGGTGCTGCCCCCTCTCATCCGTTTCACCACGATCGGCTGCTCAAACTGTGCATTGTTACCGCTGAAACGGCAGCAAGTCATTAGCTTTTGGCCAAGTTTGGATTTCAACAGAAAATATGCTAAATTAAAAAATCTTTAAACAAAAATTAAATTTATGCCAGTGTTCCAAATAAAAAGCTAGATCTTGTCATTTAAAATAACTTAGGTGAGTTTGAAAAATGGAATACCTACATGTATCATAATTTTTCAAAATGTAGAAACGCAAATATGAGCAGATATAAAACTCATTGATGCCAATAGGTTATTGTAACACATAGTCTGCTGGGGCCGATTTCACGAAGCGGCTAAGAACGTTATTAACGCTAAGATGATTGTCTTAGTAAATGACGTGATTTGTTTTAATATAAGCAAGCATAGGAGTTTACGCAAACACGCGACGCTAAGTAATTGCATAACTTTAAGTACACTTCATGAAACCGGCCCCTGGTGTGTACTTTCCTCAAGACAAATAATCGCATGTTATGTACTGGCAGCTACGAGACAGTGCAGATTTTTGGCCGTACTGTCTTTTGGCAAGAAAACATGTTTTCATTGTACTATAACTGTAACTATTTTTCTAAAACATTGTTTATGTTCAATCAATGGAATAATTAGTTGGAATGTTCGCAATTTAAAATATAGATCTCTTATGCTAACATTTAAAAAAAGCATATTCTCTTAAGCAAGGCAGTTTTGACTCCTCCCATTACAACATACTTTTTTTTTACTTTATAATGATTTAACTTATTATTATCTGACAAAAAACAGATACAGATAATTTATTGCCATGATCAACATATATAAACTATATGTCGATTAGGAATGTATTATGGTGTTGCACATTCAGACACATAAATCATGCTATGTACATACAACAAAATAATCTTACCGCATGCAATACACTTTTGCCAAAATCATAATAGCATTGTCTAATATAAACAGCATTGTCTAAAAATTATCCAATAAAATTGCTAGGTTAAGCTAAAACTATATATAAAAGAATAAAACACCCCTGACAAAATTACACTGCGCAGACTGCTCATCATTATGTTGCAAGAATATTATGATGTATGATTTCTGGACATGCACACATGCACGCATTCATGCACGCACGCACACAAATCTTTACCGCTAAAACCTAGGTTCAGTGTCTCATAATGAAGACACGGCACGGGGGAAGAAGCTGCCTCTGAAGCTGATCCAGTTGCAGACAACAGACATCTCACCTGTCTGGAGCAGTGGTAGAGTCGCTCGGCTCCTCAAACTGGAGTCTCTTCTGGCTGCGGGGGTGGATGAGGCCACCCACACCACCCTGGGTCCGACTGACCTCTGGGGACGACAGTCGCATTAGCTCATTGATTTGACGGAACTTGTCAGTCGACTGAAACAGGGTATACTGGCTACTGAGAGATCTGTTACAACCTCGGCAGAGACGGGGGTGATTACATATAGATGTAATCAATTACGATTACTGTGTCACAATTACACATATGATTACGTAGAAAGTGTAATCAATTACTGTTTTATGAGTACAATTAGGGATCATCTCAGAATGTTGATGTTCGTTATCAGACAAATTACTTACCCCTCCCCTCAACCTCCACCCCTCCCCTCAACCCGCACGCCTCCCCTCAGATGAAAGTTTATAAACATTGATATGATGATATCAAGTGTAGTGGGTGGTTGCCAGTGTCCTGGAAGACAACAACATAGCTATATGTACGTGGTGTACTGATGGCACGGTGTCGCCTTCCTACCTCTCATGCAAATTACATATGTGACTGTACTGCAAAGGCCTTTAAGACAGCGATTCAGCATTGTATTGCAGGTCATTTAATCACAGTAACAGCACAGCTTACATTGTCTGTGGCCCTTTTATACCCCAAAAAGGGGGCGTTCTGGGGCATTGCCACGAGCAGCTAATCTGCAACTATTACACATCACGCCTGGGCTGTGTGGCCCATCACACTATATCAACAGTATAGTTTGAAGCATAAATTATCAATGTCCGACACCAGACGAAACTGTCTCTGACCCCCCTCCCCCGTTCCCCCAAAGAAAAGTAATTTCATCTGATATCGGACATCAACATTCTGAGATGATTCCTTATATATATATAAAATCTCCAAACCTCTAGTACTAAGAAAACAGGAATGTTTTTAAAGGTGCTCCTCTGCTTGATTTCTGCTCATCATGTCAATATTTATTTTGCAAAAACTAAGACCTACGTTGTATCCACTATGACCTGTTAGTGTATTTATGCCACTTCGTTGTATAGTATTTTTGAAACAAAACAAAAATGTAACTTTTTAATTCCCTGTGAGGATTTAATTCAAGGGGTTTCACAGTGTGCTCCTGGTGCAATCGGGTGCAATCTTGTAAGTTTGTGATGTCACAATGAGATGTTGCAAGTCTAGAGGCAAACCATCAAGTTCAATGGACTGGCGCTAAATGCCGGAAACACAGTTGGCTTTGGCAAACTACAAGATGTACTGCCAAAGTCATTTCTTTCAAACATTAAAAAACAAGTACGGATTCTTCCGTTAAACAAACCGCACACTTTACTTCTAAAAACTATTTACACACTATATATAGTGGTGTAAACACATCGGATTTATGATGGACAAACCAGCTGAAGAAGCCCCTAAAAGGGTTATTACAGACCATATCTTGGTGAAACCTCAACACATCTTCTTAAAATGTGAGGATTATATAAGTTGAGTGAAGATTGTTGGACCTGTGAAAAATTTTGCAATCTGCATAATTGTTGCCATGGCAATGGTGATTGCAATGGTGATTTATGTTGGTATGCTCCCACAACAAAATTTAGGATAAATGCTAGCAAATACCATCATGTAATTGTTTGGTGGAATGTTGCTTAATGCAAAAAGGTGGTTTTGAGGATCCAACTTGAAGTGTTTTATGACCATACCGAGTTGCACCATTTGAGTAAAGATTATTTGTTAAATTCCTTAAGTGGCTGACCTTTGTTTACAAAACCCTTAAAATAAAGCAATAACATCCCAAAATAACTCATTGAACATTTCAAGTAATAACTGGTGAAAATTTCAATTCTCTATCTTGTGTAGTTTTTTTTAAATAATTTTTCAGGTGCCACACAAATGATCAAAAATATCTTTTTGAGAAAACAGCCAAAACGAAATAAGAATGTCATATGTTAAGAGGTATGGGCAGGTATTTGTAAGCAGCATCTTGAAAAATTGTAACTTCTTGGGAATGTCTAACATGTTAATCCATTGGAAAATGACGAAATGGCAAAAAATCAACTTTAGGATCAGTAGCTACCCTTAATATAGAAACTTCAATAAAAATATAGAAAATAATGAAACGCTCCCATCTTGTGAGTGAAAACAGACGTTAACCCTCTCCTTACCCCAATCCTGTCCCCTACAGTGCAGTAGAGTTTGGCTGAGTTGGGAGTGAGCTGACTGGGAGACTGGGGAACTTGGAAGGGAGAGTCCTTCATCGGGGAGATGTAGAAGTTCTTCCGACCTGCCAATCTGTAAACAAAGACAAACGGTTCAAAGACAATACGAGTCCTGCTACAGTAAAGTGGGTGTTAAATTAAAGTGGGTATTGAGTTAAAAATTAAGTTAAAATTGTGAATATAGTTTTGTACCTCCTTTGATTCCACAGATTATAAGGTTTGCATCGATATTTCATTTGTTGAAATATATCCAGTAGTTTCTGGTTTTAAAATGAAAGCAATGTTTGGTGAAAAATAGGTAAAAAATGGCGATGTGGAAAATGCAATACACACAGGAACAATGGATTTGGTATTTTATCCGTTTCAGATTATTTGTCAAGAAAAAAATGGGACATTGAAAGATGAGATTATAATGTATGCATTTCTGCCCAAATCACAAAACTGATGGAACACAATCTAGACAGCTATGCTTGCTTGTACAGATTAGACGTGTGCAACACTTTGTTAGTATTTACAACCTAGCAAAGTGTGCTGATTATCCTGATGCGAATTGATTCTGAATACTAAAAAAATAGTTGTGATTCAATATCTTAGTAAGGATTCATCTGTAAATTACGTAAGCATAAAATCATAAAAAAGAAGCCCCCCCGTCCCCTGCTTGCACATCATACATTTCATGTGTAACCACCCTCTCCCCCTTATGCCTATATTGTGAGCAGTAAGCCACCCTCTCCCCCCTTATGCCTACATTGTGAGCAGTAAGCCACCCTCTCCCCCTTATGCCTACATTGTGAGCAGTAAGCCACCCTCTCCCCCCTTATGCCTATATTATGAGCAGTAAGCCACCCTCTCCCCCTTATGCCTATATTGTGAGCAGTAAGCCACCCTCTCCCCCCTTATGCCTACATTGTGAGCAGTAAGCCACCCTCTCCCCCTTATGCCTACATTGTGAGCAGTAAGGCACCCTCTCCCCCCTTATGCCTACATTGTGAGCAGTAAGCCTACCTTGTTTATGGTAGGCAAAAACCTACACCCGCCATATTCACACAGCGTACACAATCACATCAAGCACCTAACGCGTAGTCTTAAATAAGGAATGATAACGGCTGAGAATTAACACGTTTTATCAGGACAGTTTAAATGACATGTACAAACTTTCATCTATCTGGAAACATTTTAGAGGTTGAACTCTACAGCTCAATATCTATTATAAACATTTATTGGACAAGTTTTTTTATTGCAGCATTTTCTTCAACTGAGACACATTTAGTTATTTCTCAACGGAATGGTTTGAAATATCTCAACACTTCACCTTCACTTTTCAATGAATACAGAGCAGTTTTGGGAGAAATGTCATGTGATTTACTAAATGAGTCTTGAACGTAAACCAACACTGCCATTTCTGGTAGCAACATTGATAACAAATTCAGTAACATATTTAAAAACAAATTAAACACTCTCTATAGGTACACCTTAGAGTTGCATAAGGTAACTGCATAGCAATTTTAGAAGTCTGTGGGAAGCAGTTACTGAACACTGCTTGTCAATCAAAATAATCTACGCTGTTGAGTTCGACACACTTCACAACCTCTCAAAGTTTCAGTTCAGAGTCAAAAAGTAAAAGATACGTGATGTTTCATGCCTGAAATAATTATGAATCTCCCATGACCCGTCACACTGCAATATTGAGATGATGTTACTTACTCATAGATAGGTGATGCATTCAACATGCCTGAGGCTGCAGCACGGGGGGACAGACCAGACTGGAAGAGATCAGACAATCCTAGACAGAGACTGACAGAAAGTACATGGTGCTCACTGACATAGATTGACACAATCTGACACCGAATATACATGATCATCATGGCAGACGCAGACTGACACAGAATGTACATGATCCTCATGGCAGACGCAGACTGACACAGAATATACATGATCCTATGACAGATGCAGACTGACACAGAATAGACATGATCCTCATGACAGATGCAGACTGACACAGAATGTACATGATCATCATGACAGATGCAGACTGACACAGAATGTACATGATCATCATGACAGACACAGACTGACACAGAATATACATGATCCTCATGACAGACACAGACTGACACATAATGTACATGATCATCATGACAGACGCAGACTGACACAGAATATACATGATCCTCATGACAGATGCAGACTGACACAGAATATACATGATCCTCATGACAGATGCAGACTGACACAGAATGTACATGATCATCATGACAGATGCAGACTGACACAGAATGTACATGATCATCATGACAGACACAGACTGACACAGAATATACATGATCCTCATGACAGATGCAGACTGACACATAATGTACATGATCATCATGACAGACGCAGACTGACACAGAATATACATGATCATCATGACAGACACAGACTGACATAGAATGTACATGATCCTCATGACAGACACAGACCGACACAGAATATACGTGATCCTCATGACAGACAGACTGACACAGAATATACATGATCCTCATGACAGACACAGACTGACACAGAGTATACATGATCGTCATGACAGAGACAGACCGACACAGAATATACATGATCATCATGACAGACGCAGACTGACACAGAATATACATGATCCTCATGACAGATGCAGACTGACACAGAATATACATGATCATCATGACAGACGCAGACTGACACAGAATATACATGATTCTCATGACAGACGCAGACCGACACAGAGTATAAATGACCCTCATGACAGACACAGACTGAGACAGAATGTACATGATCCTCATGACAGACACAGAATATACATGATCGTCATGACAGACACAGACCGACACAGAATATACATGATCGTCATGACAGACACAGACCGACACAGAATATACATGATCATCATGACAGATGCAGACTGACACAGAATATACGTGATCCTCATGACAGACGCAGACTGACACAGAATATACATGATCATCATAACAGACAGACTGACACAGAGTATACATGATCCTCATGAGAGACACAGACTGACACAGAATATACATGATCCTCATGACAGACACAGATCGACACAGAGTATACATGATCCTCATGACAGACACAGAGTATACATGATCCTCGTCACAGACACAGACTGACACAGAATATACATGATCCTCATGACAGACACAGATCAACACTGAGTATACATGATCCTCATGACAGACACAGAATATACATGATCTTCACGACAGACACAGACTGACACAGAATATACATGATCATCATGACAGACACAGAATATACATGATCCTCATGACAGACACAGATCAACACAGAGTATACATGATCTTCATGACAGACACAGAATATACATGATCATCATGAGACACAGACTGACACAGAATATACATGATCCTCATGACAGACACAGAATATACATGATCCTCATGACAGACACAGACTAACACATAACATACATAATCCTCATGACAGACACAGATCAACACAGAGTATACTTGATCCTCATGACAGACACAGACTGACACAGAATGTACATGATCCTCATGATAGACACAGAATATACATGATCGTCATGACAGACACAGACCGACACAGAATATACATGATCATCATGACAGACGCAGACTGGCACAGAATATACATGATCATCATAACAGACAGACTGACACAGAGTATACATGATCCTCATGAGAGACACAGACTGACACAGAATATACATGATCCTCATGACAGACACAGATCGACACAGAGTATACATGATCCTCATGACAGACACAGAGTATACATGATCCTCGTGACAGACACAGACTGACATAGAATATACATGATCCTCATGACAGACACAGACTGACACAGAATATACATGATCCTCATGACAGACACAGACTAACACATAACATACATAATCCTCATGACAGACACAGATCAACACAGAGAATACTTGATCCTCATGACAGACACAGAATATACATGATCATCATGACAGATGCAGACTGACACAGAATATACATGATCCTCATGACAGACGCATACTGACACAGAATATACATGATCCTCATGACAGACGCAGACGGACACAGAATGTACATGATCATCATGACAGACGCAGACTGACACAGAATGTACATGATCATCATGACAGACACAGAATATACATGATCCTCATGACAGATGCAGACTGACACAGAATATACATGATCCTCATGACAGACGCAGACTGACACAGAGTATACATGATCCTCATGACAGACACAGACTGACACAGAGTATACATGATCCTCATGACAGACACAGACTGACACAGAATATACAAGATCCCCATAACAGACACAGACTAACACAGAATATACATGATCATCGTGAGACACAGACCGACACAGAATATACATGATCATCATGACAGACACAGACTAACACATAACATACATAATCCTCATGACAGACACAGATCGACACAGAGTATACTTGATCCTCATGACAGACACAGAATATACATGATCCTCATGACAGACACAGACTGCCACCAACCTTGAGTGTGGAGCATTGCAGGATGTGAGACTTGAGAGCCGGCATGAAGACTCGGTTGTAGAATGAAATGATTGTGTCGAACTCCCCTGGCATCACCAGCACCTGCTTGTACACCTGACAACACAACGCACGGCCTTAATACCAGACCAGACCAGACCAGACCAGACCAGACCAGACCAGACCAGACCAGACCAGACCAGACCAGACTGCAGTATTCACTACACCGACCAACACAGACAGCACAATACTGGAAGCTTGCATGATGTCATAATAAAAAACGTTCAATTACAACATCAATAGCCCCGACTAGAATCAACGTAGAGGAAAGTTTTCAAGTTTACGTGATTACAACACCACACCAGCTTCCAGCGTAGCGCAGTTGATGCTGTTCAGTGGAGTGGATACATTGCAGTCAGAGGGAGTCTGGTGTGCTCTGGTCTGGTAGGGCATAAAATGCCAGTGTCTTCCAGCCTTTACACTGACAATGTACTAAAAACAGGCAAGTTTTTATATGGCACAATAACATGTTCTCAGAACTGATCAAAGTGCTGTACATTACCCAACACCCCTGGCAGACCGGGTCATTCCAAAATCATCACGTGTCTGGGAAGCATTCAGCCATGCTGCAATTGATGGATCCGCTACGTTGCGGTTTGACAATCAAAACTATGCATGTGACATCTGTCAAGTTTTGCTTTTGCCAACAATGTTAATAAAGGTACATATGTAAATTACTTTACTATTGCGGCATGACATGTCATAGCTCAAACATTCCTGTGTACAGCTGTCACTTTAAAAATGTTGCCTTATGTTTCTGTCATTAAAAAAATGTTTGAGTCCAGAATTTTAACAAAATATACAACAGAATGTTCAAAGGCACCATGTGTTCGGCATCCATTTTGGATGGCAGGCCGGAGCTTTTGCTAGGCAACAGGTCACATGATGGACAGGTCAATTATTGCAGCAAGACTAAATTTACTGTACACCCATCCTGTACCAATGTACATGTACACCCACCCTGTACACCTGGTGTACACTCACCCTGTGTACATGGTGTCCAGCATGCAGCAGTGTGCGGTACATTGCCACTATCGTTTTAAACTTCACCTCCGTGTGAGCCACTTTACAGACAGCGTAGATGGAGCACATGACGATCTGTAACAAGTAAATGTAAGATGCTGAAACTGTCAAATTTGTCAACTGATTTGTCCAGTAGGTCGTGGTTTGCCGAGGTCACAATCCAAATTTTGCGCGTGACCTCCATCAGGCTTTGCCTTTGCCAACAATGTTGGTAATAGTTATATTTCTTACATTCCTGTTTTGATATGACATCTTATAGATCTAACACAACCACATAAACCTGTAAAAATGTCGCATGTTTTTGTTTTAAAGAAATACTTCTGGGGCCGGAATGTCAACAAAATATATGGCTGAATGTGCGAATGCACCACGTGTGCGGCATCCATTTTTTATGGCTTGACTGACGTTTTGCTAGGCAACAGGACATGTGACAGATAGGTCTTTTGTTACCACCCTGGCCCTGACCTCTGAAAGGACCAAGAAGAAATGTACCTGGTCGAGGTGTCTGTCTTTAAGGAGTTCTGCCTTGCGCGTAATACAACATTCCAGACACGTCCACACACGAACTTGCTGCAACCAACAAAAAAGTTAAGTAAATGTAAGTTCTGATATAGCGCAGTATCCAGTCCTTAGGACTGCTCAAAGAACTTTACACTTTACTCCCTGGCAGACCTGTTCAATCAAACGCTGCAATTAATGCACAAAGACTATTCATACACGAGTGTATATACCAATGGCTATAGCCAGGTACTCATTCATACAGCTGAGTGACAACACTGTCACTACGTCGTAGGTCACTATCATTACACAATACCTGCCAAAAGCCCTTCCTTCAGGTAACCCGCCACACACAGACAGAGAAGACGGTTTATTCGTATTGAATGATTGTCACCAGGCCCTTAGCCAGAAATAACCTTTTGCCAGTCTTGGATTAATCAAGTGTCCAATCAATTCACACACATAATGACACACAAACAAGCATACAGTAGCTCGATTATAGTTTGATTAGGGAATCACCAATCTAGCCTCCGTGATTGGTGCGTGAATTCCCTATGTACTTCAGAATCAAATTACGGTTGAATCAAAATAATTTGACATTGATTCTTACTGACATGCTGACAAATCTTAGTAGCACTGGGCAAAGTACATAAAAAAGTGAGTTTTAAATAAACACTCTTCATGTTGTCTGTTGCTGTAATAAACTATCGTAGTGAGCCATCGCATTGTAAACCAACACTATATTATAAGCCAAACAAAGCAGTCAGTTGAAATGAACTGCATGGGTAGGAAATGTTGCATTCTGTTCACTGTTGCAAGTACTCTGACATGCATTAATCTACCAGCAATTTGCGTCGCTTGTTATATTAGCACATGAGACAAACACTACTTTATTCCCATTTACCAGAACGTTTGCTTAGTGAGACTGGATGAGGAAGAACAGTAAGACCACTTACAAACTCTCAAATGACACAGGACCAACCTTGGCTGTGTCAATATGTCAGTTAGAAGTCTTCCCACATATACATTACTATTTCAAGGGATCCACCACCTAAAAAGGATGCATTATGTGCTCTGAATGCAAACAAATATTCTGTATAAAACAGATAATTGTCGGAGTTCGGAAATATTGTTTGTGGTATGGCACATAAACGTGATTATTGCAAAGACAGATGCAATTGTTATGTTGTCATAACAACACAAACTACTAGAATGATACGTACAACATCCTTTGGTATTGAGAGAAGGCCACAGAGCGCCAGCATTCGGTGATGGGCCAGTCTACAAACTGAACACACACTACATTGAGACACACTTGACAGAAGAGATATGTTACATAACAAGTATAGAGGTGACATGGTAGTACGTGGTGACATAACAAGTATAGAGGTGACATGGTAGTATGTGGTGACATAATAAGTATAGAGGTGACACGGTAGTACGTGGTGACATAACAAGTATAGAGGTGACACGATAGTACGTGGTGACATAACAAGTATAGAGGTGACACGATAGTACGTGGTGACATAACAAGTATAGAGGTGACACAGTAGTATGTGGTGACATAACAAGTATAGAGGTGACATGGTAGTAAGTGGTGACATAACAAGTATAGAGGTGACACGATAGTACGTGGTGACATAACAAGTATAGAGGTGACATGGTAGTATGTGGTGACACAACAAGAATGATGGTGACGGTGACATAACAATGACTATCACAAGACAGTATCTAACTTGGAACCCCCAAAGAAAAGAAGGAAACAAAGGCCAAAAACAGCTGGTGAAGGGTTACAGATGCAGAGGTAAAGAGCTGCAGCTATGCATGGAAGGAGATGGAGTGGGTTTCTTAAAGTTGTGTGCACTGGAAAGTCATCATGGATGGCCTACGCTCCTCCGCAAGTAAGTAACAAGTATGATGGTGACATAACAAATATAATGGTGACACATCAACTATGATGGTGAAACAACAAGTAATGCGGTAATACAAGAATGATGGTGACACAACTAGTATGATGGTGACACAAGTATGATGGTGACCCATCAAGTATGATGGTGACACATCAAGTATGATGGTGACACAAGTGTGATGGTGACACAATAAGTATGATAGTGACATCGTAATACTTGGTGACACAAGTTTGTTGGTGACACAATAAGACGTTATAATTATGATAGCATCGCTGTCCCGAAATGTGTCCACTGACCTTTGTTGAAGAACATGTTGAGAGACGTGGAGCATGCGCGGTGTCGAGGACTCACTGGTGACGTATCAGGAGTTGTTGATGGTGATATGCCGTGGAGAAGTGACATGCCCGAACGAAACCTCACGGGTGACGGACAGCTATGACACAAAGTGAGAAAGTCACTTTTATGTGAAACGATGACATGACGTAAGATTCATGTTCTACCTATACGAAATGATGCAGTAAGGTCAGCCATATGCCACGTCAATGTCAAATGACACAAGAGGTGATTTGTCTACCTCTTTTAATAAAGAATCTAACTACAATGTAGCTAGCATGTGTCCATATAAGATGTTTGTCTGTGGAGGTATGTTAAGATTTTCACCCTAGATAGTTTCCATCTCCGGTGCCAAACTTTCCAATATTAATCTACAACCTTACTGAACAAAAATAACACTGCAGTGTCATACATTGTAGTGTTGAGATAAAGATACATTCTTATGTAGCACAGTATCCAGTCTAAAGGACTGCGAGGGATGGATGGAGGGACAGACGGAGGAAGGGGTGGAGGGAGGGAGGGAGGGACAGGTGGAGGAAGGGAGGAAATGGGGGAGGGAAGGAGGGATAGGTGGAGGAAGGGAGGGAGGGAGGGAGGGAGGGTAGGGTAGGGGAGGGGAGGGGAGGGGAGGGGAGGGGAGGGGAGGGAGGAAGGGAAGGGAGTGGAGGGAGGAAGGGAAAGGAGTGGAGGAAGGGAGGGAGGAGGAAGGGAGGGGGTGAAAGAGAGGGATGGAGGGAGGGAGGGAGGAAGGGGAGAGAGTGGAGGAAGGGAGGAGGAAGGGAGGGAGGGGGAAGGGAGGGGGAGAAAGGGATGGGGAGAAAGGGAGGGATGGAGGGAAGGGAGTGGAGGAAGGGAGGGAGTGGAGGAAGGGAGGGAGGAGGAAGGGAGGGATGGAGGGAAGGGGAGGAGGGAGTGGAGGAATGGAGGGAGGGAGGAAGGGAGGGGGAGAAAGGGAGGGAGGATGGGAAGGGGGAGGGAGGGAATGGAAAAGAAGAGAAGGGAAGGAGGTAGGGAGGGAGGGAGAAAGGGACAGGCATAGGATGGGAGGAAGGGAGGGAGAGTGGAAGGGAGGGACAGGTGGAGAGAGGGAGGGAAAAAGGGACAGGCAGAGGATGGAAGGAAGGAAGGGAGAGATGTTCTAAACACTATGCTACTGATATGTTCTCTGAGAAACAGAAGATATAATGTTTACACTTACACGTGTGATTCACCGTGGCCTCTCTCACTAGGAGGAGTTATAGGAAGTAGAGACACTTCACATCGAGTCAGCTGATCAAACAGTGGCGAACCCTGGTACAGAAACCAATTTCAATAAAATGACAAATCACGACACATTTTGGAAATCGTATCTTAAACAATTTGTTTTATTCAATAACAAAAAGGATTTTGTCATGACTAGTGGACAGTTGTCAGTTTTCACAAATATTTACTTATTTAGTAGTTCAACATGATAAATGTGTGAATGCGTGCGTGCATACAACTTATACAAGTGCCCAGGAAAGGAGTATACAATGTACAATTCAGTGAGAACAACAGTATGTATACTGTAAATGAAACCTTACACATCAAGTGTAACATTACTTTTTAAATGTCTATTATCTAACACATTTAACTACACAGTGTTTAACATTTATTTAATATTTATTATTATTATCAACTATTATATATTATTTAATATTTATCATTAGTATTGATAATACAACGGTCATAAATACTTCTATTATTTTATTTGGATCTAAAGTTTAACGAAGTGTAACAATATTAAGCACATGATAAATGGCGTATCCCACTTACTGCCTGCCAGGCAAGGCTGTCTAAGATCCGATTCTCAATGTGCTGTAGGTGCTACAACAGAAGTGGACACAGAATGAGTAATTATAAGAAGCTCGGTTATATGACTAGATGACATGAGAGCTCATTACACACCACCATCTGCTGTCTGATGGATGTCATCCTCTCAAGCCAGGGGGGTGACTATGCACCCTACCCCTGGCAGATTTCCTACGCCATGCATGGAAGTCAACTGAATCGAACTAGTATTTGAATTCGCCTGTCGCGACTGTACCACTCATAATAACAGTACAAACACCCATCCGACCTGCGCCTCAACTGAAAGACGAGGCAAGCAACTTCAGGGAATCCCAACATTGTCACGAGCGGCTGATCAGCATCGTGTATTTAAACAATGACTTCTACTCCCCAAACATTACACGTAACACAGGCAAACTTGCTGGATGAAACGAAAACGAGCCAAACACTGGCACACTTGGCTGAGATTAACGTCAGCATTCTGCAGTGATCTGCCAGTGGGTGTTGAGACTGGTGTAATCAACAGCACCCCCTGGTGCATGAGGATGATGGATGCAGGAGATACTACGTATGGTTTTGTGCATAACTATAAATAGTAACAAAAATACACAAGAAATGCCCACCCACTCTGATGGTCACAAGAATGAGTTTCACTTCAAAAGCCTGTAATGGTGACAATTGATGCATTCAGTAGGTCGTGGATTGTGTGTGTCATTATCAAATTTGTGCACGTGAGCTCCGTCAAGCTGTCTTTGGTAACGCTTATACATGTGAATTACATCACTATAGCTGCATGAAATCTCATAAAACACACATTCCCACCTACAGCTGTCACTTTTAAAACTATGCCTTATGTTTTAGTCCTGAAGAAACACTTTGTGGCCAGAATTTCCAAGCAAAATACACGACAGAATGCACGAATGTACCATGTGTGTGGCATCCATTTTTTGATGGCTTGACGGAGCGTTTTGCTAGGCAACAGTTCATTGATGGATACCAGCATGTTGCGCCATGGGAGGGCATAAGCTAGCATAAAATGTATTCCTGACCAATCACTCATGTCCCTTACAACCATCATTTCCACCCTACCTGACTTCACCTACCTTGACGATGTCCTTGCTGAAGCTTGGTTCTGCTGTGACGAAACTCTCCAGGACTTTGATGACATCAAACGGTGTCACATCAAACACTGTCAGTATCCATGGAAACACAATGCCTTCACAGTCTTCTGAGCTGGCGTAGTTTTCTTCAGGAAGCAGCGAGACCCCTGGTGGCGACAAACGTCACATGGAACACGTCTTTAAAAACTTCTTTCCCAATAAAATCTTATGAATGTCTCATTCTGGAATCATTTCATAAAAACAGTATAGGGTTGGAGGAACATCAAAATTAGGATAGAAATTGTGTCAAAAGAGATCTCGAAAGGGGCTCAATTACACAAAACATTTGTACCATATGAAGGTTCATGTCATAATGTTTTAATGTAAGATACGTAATTTGAAACAAACACAAAACCAGACCCTGGGGAGAATAGCCAAGAAAGGGTGAGAATGACAAAGGATTGTGTTTGGTGGAGATGACTCTATGCAAGCAAGGGGAAGAAAAGAAGGTCAGTTACGACGTAACAATCAATTTGCAATAAGCATGGTCAAAAAGTTTCTCATAGAAATGCTACTGGTGTATTTGCAGGAAGAAAAAATATTTAAAACATTGTTGAAAGTTTTACTAAACACTGTCTAATGATGACTGGGCACAATGAGTGATATTGAAACAAATTCTAGCAGACACAACAGAAAATGCTAGTGGGGGTAATTATAAAATAAGAACAATCAAATAATATTAAACAACATGTTTTGTTATGAATAAAATACAAACTGTTCAACCAAACTACTGAATATGAGAATTTATTTTCTAAAATAATTTTTTTTTCAGATGTAATATTATAAAAATATTTTTTTTATCGTTTCATGATCTGGTTAACTTCATTATGATGTCATCCCGATACATTCGATTCTGCCGTTACTCACAAGGGGTTCGGTAAGTTGCCATGACAACCTCAACAGCGCACACGAGAAGACACTTGTGGAAGACGGAGTTAAGAAGGAGACGGGAGAGATCTTGCTGGGGCACCCGAGTCTTCTCCTGGCAACAGAGACGGAGGAACTGTAACAAATCTAGACGACTATACCACACATTATACTGTAATACAGCTGTGTGCATGTGTGTGTGCGTGCATGGGCGTGCGTGCGTGTATATTTGTGTTTGGGCAACTGTATCCACTAAAATAAAATAACACAACTTTCTCAATTCACAACTAGAAATTTTAAATTCACAATCGATGTTTCAACATCCTTCCGGCGGGAGGCCGTCAAACGTTGATTGCGAGTTGAAAATTTCTAGTTGTGTTCTAAGAAAATTGCGTTATTTCATTTCTTCCAACTTGATGAATATTTTCACGAATGTATCCAGTAACATTCCCTTCTTACACAACTATCAATATGAAACTCACTTAGATGTTTCGACTGACGTTGGCAGGAACAGTTCCTGATGAAGATTGATGAAGATGATCCAAACATCAAAGTGAGTTTCAAATTTATAATAAATTTTTTTTTTATTCCAATCAGATTGAAGAACATTTTCACGAAAATCTACGTACAATGAGTTTTGTGTGTGTATATGTGTGTGTGTGTGCATGAGTGTATGTGTGTTTGAGTGTGTGTGTCTGTGCGTGTGTGTGTTTGTATGTGTGTGTGTGGGTGTGCGCACATGTGTGCATATCCTTGTGCATGAGTGAGTGTGCGCACGTTTTTATGCATATGTGTTTGTACGTAATATGTATGTTATGCAACTAATCTAGACATTCTACATCTCGGGCACCAAAATTTCAGGTGTTCATCCGTCAAAGACCCCAGGAAAGATCCATAAAATTAAAATTTTCTGAAGATTTCAAAATTGTTAATCAGTTGTAACAATACACATGTTCAAAGGTATGTAAATATGTAATAACTCAAATTATGGTTACATTAATTGCTTTTGTAAGACATCACTAACTGTATTACACACCTGTGTAAGTAGTTTCTCGAGCACCAGGTGATAGAGTCTGAGTGCGAGCTGCCACCTGTGTCGAGCCGTGTGTTGACTCGTGTCACCTTGCGTCTGTGTCCAGCGTGTCACAAACGTGTCACCAAGGTCACTGACTCTCTGCTCCACCGTACGCATCGGGTCAAGGACACAGCCCTGCGAGACCATGGTTCCGGATCAATAACCATGTAGTCGCACATGAGTAAACAGGTAAAGGTAAGTTCTTATAGACGAAGCGTGTTTTATACTTTACTCCCTGGCACACCTGTTCAATCGAACACCATCTCCACTTCTCTGGGAAGTATTCAGCCCTGCAGCACTTAATGCGTGAAGACTTCGTACACAAGTATCCACCGCTGTCTGTAGCCAGGAGTGAACGATCTTGCCCAAGATATGAAACGGCAGCAGATTCGGACCCAGAATCTCTCGATCGAGGGTCCAGTGCTCTATCCACAAAAAGCCCCCCAACAAGCTGTTCTTAAGTCAGACGATCAATGGTAGTTGTTTTTATTTAAGTAAACCAAAATTAACAATAGCTTAGTTCCACCACTAGTCACACATGTAAATTATTAAAAAAAACATTCTATTCAACATCCATGACACCCTAACTGTGCAGCATTTACGTTACCAATCCACCTTAGACACTTAAAATGTTAGTTGTCTCATTGGAAATTCTAATCGAGTCATCAACAGTGTACGTTAAAACGACACTCTTGCTTATAATAAAAAAATACTTCCCACTGCATCAATCTACGAATAAAAAAAATTAATTACTATACGGATTAATTTAATTTATTTATAAATGCACATATCCAGTGGAAATGTATGCAATTAATCCCACCGTTGGCGACTGTTCGATAACAAAATACAATCATCAGCGGGACAACTCACACTGAAGTGTTGTCGGAGTGTTGGTGACAGCTCAATGGATACAGCAGACAACAAACTCTTCAGTTGACACACGCTCGTCACGGCAGCTCTGTCATGACAAGTAACAACTGTCACCAACATTCTGCCACAAGTAACAATTGTTACCAACAGTCTGTCACGACAAGTAACAATTGTCACCAACAGTCTGTCACAATAAGTAACAATTGTCACCAACAGTATGTCACGATAAATAACAATTGTCACCAACAGTCTGTCACGATAAGTAACAATTGTCACCAAGTCTGTCATGACAAGTAACAATTGTCACCAACAGTATGTCACGATAAGTCACAATTGTCACCAACAGTCTGTCATGATAAGTAACAATTGTCACCAACAGTCTGTCACGACAAGTAACAATTGTCACCAACAGTATGTCACGAGAAGTAACAATTGTCACCAACAGTCTGTCACGATAAGAAACACTTGTCACCAACAGTCTGTCACGATAAATAACAAGTGTCACCAAGTCTGTCACGACAAGTAACAACTGTCAGCAATAGTCTTGTCACGATAAGTAACAATTGTTACCATCAGTTTGTCACGATAAGTAACAATTGTTACCAACAGTCTGTCACGATAAGTAACAATTGTCACCAACAGTCTGTCACGATAAATAACAAGTTTCACCAAGTCTGTCACGACAAGTAACAATTGTCACCGATAGTCTGTCACGACAAGTAACAACTGTCACCGACAGTCTATCACGACAAGTAACAACTGTCACCGAGAGTCTGTCAAGACAAGTAACAAGTATCAGTTTGTCAGGGGTGTGTTTCTGTGATTCTGTTGTTTTGTGGAGTTTTTGTGTTCCATTATTCTTAAACAATCATCTACATACCACTATGCTAACCTTGGGGTGTTGTAAGTGCATCCCCACCATGTTGCCGACGTCCACTCGTCTCTTCCTACATTCATTCCTGTCCTTGGAACATTCGTTTCTCATCCACCAACTGGTGACGTTTTTGATAAAACACTAAGGCAGTTATTAAGAATTTTTTACTTTTTCCGTGAACAAATTGAGTTGTCAGTCATTTCCCACTAGAGCAATGATAACATTATTATCTGAAGCAATGTATCGCCGTATTTGACGACATCTGAATTTTAATGGTCAACGAGAACGAGTTTAAGTTCCAAACACTGTAGTGGTCACAACTGGTGCCTCTGGTTTAATGCCCCTTGGATGGGTGTAAGCTAGTTCTATTACTACATCTTGATCAATCATATTCATTAGTTTTTCATACAAAAATCACTGAAACCCACCTGATTGGAGTGACAGGCACCTGATTGGTTGAGCTATTGCCATGGTTACCTTGACTCTCTGCCTCCGTTCGTTCAGTCCTGTAACAAATGTAAAACACTGCAGCATAAGATTGATAGATAGATACGTTTTATTTCAGATCAATTATGTACATAATAATACAGTTTATACATTATTATAAGTATACATGATGATTGATCTATGGAGACCTGCACTAAGACCTTAAAGATCGTTGACGTGCTGGCCACCATGACGAATATATAATAAATATGTCTGTATAAATATAACTTACTGATGTTATATAAAACATATATATATACATAAAATTTTTAAAAATAGTAACTGTAAATTAATTGAAGTACAAGAAGAGTAGTAGACAAGTAATACCATCATTTACAAATATTAATATCAATAATTATCACTACTGTCTCTAAACCACCTGACGTAATTATTGTCAGTTAATGTTAACCGAGACAAAACCAGCCTAACCTACATTTACAAACATAATCTAACACATACTAGAGTATAACTAATAACAATATTTTTATATTATAAAATGTCTACTGTAGATACGGTCCATTTGGCTTGCACATATAGGGCGCAGTATTGGTGATGAGTAATCCCTATCTGCCATGGGTGTGCCTCAAATGATGTAGAGTGATGGAATAAACTTTAGGGGTCGTCACAAAGTGAATATGTTTCCACTGGTGTATGATCTGAACGGTGAGCCACCTCGCTGTTTTATTTCTGCTATCTCGTCCAACATTTTCAAAAATTGTATTATTATTATTCGCAATGACATCTTTGTCTGATGAATTCATGATTAAAAAAATAGAAACAAAAGGGAACTGTGTGGACCTACACACCTGAGAGTTAGTACAATCCAACCATTTGTAACTACAATCAGCAATATCACGTCTGCGGTTTAATCAGAATTTATTTTTAATGTGAAGATTTTCAAAGTGGAAGTTTTCAAAGTGAAATCTTACAGGCGGCTGATACACGGAACACACGATCTGATGATTCACCAATAACTGCCCTGAACTACGTTGACCAAGATGCTGTGGTGACGTGTCAAATGACCGTTTCCTCGACATACATATATACATATCGGGGAAACAGGGACATTCATATAGGAATATGCCAACTAAAATGTTGGTTTCTCGTATTCCGTTCAATTCAGAGTTACACTTGAAACAACTGTTGTAATGACTTACAGGGCACCGTACGGACGTAACATTTTAGTAGTTACAGTGCCAAAGGAAATTTAGCAATATAAACTAGAGTAACATTAGTGTATTTTTGAATTGGACAAGAATTACTAGTTTCATGCAACAAACACGTACCCGGGTGTGATTGTCATCAACTGTGCGTCATCATCGAGAAATAACATCTCGTCAATGTCACCAAGTTGACGGTACTGCAGTTGACACAACTTGACAACGACGTCCACCTGAGAATGTTGACAGAGTACTACTGAGGATAACTATCAGTAGTTACATTTATTATCACGAGTACTACCTCATCACGTCAACATTTGCGATGCATTCACAAGTCAATGTACTGTTATCCCTTAATTGTAGCACAAAGTTATATATTAATTCCTTTTTCATCAGCTTTTTTATGTATTATAAATCGAAAATAAACTCTCTTTTTAAAATATATTGATGCACAATGCTGAACTTAACAACAGTTAACACCCAAATGAAATCAATGACATTCAATTTGAAACTACAATGTTTTGAGATTACCCCTTAATACCTTAAGTATTTTTGTGAAATAAACAAATCAGGTGCTGCCATCTGGTCCAGCAGTGATGTAATTAACATTTACCGTAACAACTCCGTGTTGCTGCTCGACCGAGTTGATGACAGGGGTCACATGACTAGCCTGCAGCGACTTCACCTGGGAAATAAAATGGTTCGGCTGAGTCTAACACATAAAACGTCTATTATGCCAACTTCTCAGGAAAACGAGTTCAGCAGGTGTATCAACATTGGCATACAATGTGAAATGTTGAAGAGAAGACCTGGGCTCCAGAGAAGGACTGGATATATGATGCCATGGGCTCCTATTGACACTGCAGTGCAACGCAGAAGACAGCCGAGGCTGGCGCAGACACTGGACATTGTAATCATACTGGCAAAGGGATGAATGTTACGTTAAAAAAATGAAATGTCTGAATTTTTTACTTTTATATTGCAACCACGGAAGCAGTCATTCGAATGTTTGTTTCAACAAAAACTGTATCAGAACCTGCTGCTGCTCGAACACAAACTGTAAAAACAGACATAAGAATTCAAGGTATGGTCGCATACGATCGCAAATGTTAAGCATTATTGAGGGGAGACTAGATTGTCACCACATATTGCTGGGAAAAAAGTGCAAAAGTAGTACCAAGTAAAACATGTAAAATATGTTAGTGCAACTTGACAATAACACCAATTCTGGATTGAAAACATCACAAGTCTTGCACAACATATTGGTAGTTTGAACCTATGCTAAACTCTTAATTTTGTCAAACTGTGCAACCTTATGAGACCGTCCCTAAACGTGTACCTCGTCCAAGCAGACATGGTAGTTCTCACAAAGTGCTGCCAGTAATCCATTCTCCTCATCCGTAGAGTCTAACTTCACGCCATCTGAAAGTAATCAAGGGAGAATAAAATACACTTTCTTTTAATCCCACCGTCTGGAAATACAATCACCAAATGTAGGAATAACACTGAAATATAAAAATAATAAACTGTGAATTTTTAATGATACTCACGAAAATTTGGGGCAGGTCAAAATTTGTGGCACTGAAATCTTGTGTTCTAACACTCTAGGCCTATTTTAATACACTGCGTGGTCTCGCACTGATTCACGTGACACGCGAACAATTTGCACAGCGTAGATAGGACCCATGATTTTTGACACATGCGTCTTCAACGAGATTTGGATTTTGCCGGTATATTTTACATAAGTACTTCACTCAAAGCAACTTTTTTAACAGTTTGTTTACACAAACTGTAAGCAATGTGTTAGAGATTAAGTTTCAGTACAAATAGGAAAACACGATTGGACCAACGATTATTGCCCACACCAGTATAAAAGAAGTTTCTCCAGTCGTTTCAAGTTTCAACTTATAAAGAAAATTTCAAAATCAAAAAAGAATTAAATACAATTTTCTTGATGTAAATAGAATGTTCGTCAACCAGATCCAATCAAAATTAATTTAGTATTTTGTATGATGATTTCACTAAAAGTCTACTGTAACCATGATACTTAGAAATGCTGGCGAGGTTTTGTGGAACGTACCATGGAAAATGTAATATATTTCCATTGTTTTTTATTTTTTCTAAGAAATAATATATTAAGCTATGATGTAGTTTTGCTGAATAAATATAAATTATTTTGATAAAAATTGTTTAATATTTTTGATAAAAACAGATTTTTAATACTATCTTACAATTTTTATTAAAAAAAACCATTTTCAAATATATGTAATCTTCCGTGGGAAACTGAATCACAAAACCACCCATCAGCATTTCTTCAGATTATCTGGTCAAGCAACTACAAATTTATTGGTATGTCATATATGAACTTCCTTTTGAATAGTTATTATGTCAAGACAGGATGAGTAGTTTTTAAGATGTGACAGTTTATTAAAATATGACACTTCATGAGTAGCGTAGATGAGCGAACGATGAGTGAAAAATAAACAAAATAAACATTATGCAAGCAACAATACAGATATAAAAAGGCCAAATGGGTGCTGTTTATTTATTACGGGAAACCAGTGTATAAGCCTTTTTGGCACACTGTGATATCTAAGTGAAAGAAATGTTGACTCTACAACCCAATGCCAAGCCTCTGACTGAGCCCATACTAGTCTCCTGAGCATCAGGCTGTTAGAGCCCACATTTCAACATATAAAGCAGCAGTGGTATTCCTAGAACAATTGACAGGAATGACATGTAAACACAGTAGACCTAGTTAAGTATACTGTTAACTTAAAGCCAACATGATTAACTAAAAAATGTCTTTGCATATTGCCACAGTGTCTGAATACCCCACTACCATATACACTAAATCTAAAATTCTAATAACCCCAAATGCGGAGTCATCTCGCCATGGGTCACCGAATAAATGATACGTAACTTACCGTAGGGTGGCTTCAGTTGGAATAGAGGGGTGTTGGACATGACATGGAGCACACAACACAGTAATAGGTGGAAGCTTTGGAGCAGCTCCGGGACTCCACTCACAGTTGTGCCTGCAACATGAGCAGATTCAACATCAAGTAAACAATTCTGTTGTGTGCGTGTGCATGTGTGTGCGTACGTGCGTGTGTGCATACGTGCGTGTGTGTATGCGTGTGTTCGTGCTTGTGTTAATATCTTCTACAAAAACAGCTTACACCACAGGTGCCAAACTATCAGGGATTACTCAATTAAATTTGCCCCTGGTTAAGGGTTATTACTGGTTTGATGGTGAGTATCTGACATTAGAAGGATGTAAATCGATTGTTCATAGCATGACGCAGAGACAGGAGAAGATACAGGTAGCAGAAAACAGCAGTTCCAACGAATATACAAAGTAAAGTAACCTGACAGGAAGGAAGTTGAAAGTATTGAGAGAAGAGATTGGCATTAAAAACACCTAGACACTGAATTAGTCAAAAGCAGAACGAGATGGGCAGTACATGTGCACAGAATGAGCAGACAGATTGTCAAAGAGCATGGAAAGTAGAAGAGGTTGGCAGAAGACGAAGAAGACCAAAGCTGAGATGGAAAGGCAGTTTGAAACCTTGAGGGGGCAGTTGTGAACAGCCAAGAATGGGAGACTATTACAGAAGACAGAGGGAGACGGAGAGTATTAATAGCCAAGAATGGGAGACTATTACAGAAGACAGAGGGAGACGGAGAGTATTAACAGCCAAGAATGGGAGACTATTACAGAAAACAGGGGAGACGGAGAGTATTAACAGCCAAGAATGGGAGACTATTACAGAAGACAGAGGGAGACTGGGAGTATTAACAGCCAAGAATGGGAGACTATTACAGAAGACAGAGGGAGACGGAGAGTATTAACAGCCAAGAATGGGAGACTATTATAGAAGACAGAGGGAGACGGAGAGTATTAACAGCGAAGAATGGGAGACTATTACAGAAGACAGAGGGAGACGGAGAGTATTAACAGCCAAGAATGGGAGACTATTACAGAAGACAGAGGGAGACTGAGGGTATTAACAGCCAAGAATGGGAGACTATTACAGAAGACAGAGGGAGACGGAGAGTATTAACAGCCAAGAATGGGAGACTATTACAGAAGACAGAGGGAGACGGAGAGTATTAACAGCCAAGAATGGGAGACTATTACAGAAGACAGAGGGAGACGGAGAGTATTAACAGCCAAGAATGGGAGACTATTACAGAAGACAGAGGGACACGGAGAGTATTAACAGCCAAGAATGGGAGACTATTACAGAAGACAGAGGGAGATGGAGAGTATTAACAAGCAAAGCAGAAACTACTGAATGACGTGGATCCACCTGCAAGGGGAAGGAAACAGGTTAGCTGAAGCTGCCTGTAAAATAAAGTACCACGTACCTTTGATATAGACAAACAAAGCCCAAGTGAGTGTCTTTCTGTCACTGTACGAGTCCACATCCACACTAGCCTCGTCCATATCACTGCAAACACCAACCAATCCACTACACTACCAAGTTGCATCGGGAAATATGTGTATGATCCTGTTCCCTATCAGGACAACAGGTGGCAGCACATAAGTTTCCCAACAGGTGGCAACATGTTTAGTCATTCAAACTTCCTCGAAGACTACATTTTATACACTTTATATCAGACCTGGGGTCAATTACATTGCAATGTACTATTGCATTCCAAATAAGCGTATATGTACAACTATTTATTGGGACAAAAAATGCTAGCCTATACGGTCTTTTTCGGGTCTGTACATTTATTTAATGTGGGCAGTTCCACCCTATATGTTTTTTATTTGGGTCTAAGGTTATTTACTGTTGTTAGTTCCACCTTATACGGTTGTTATTAGGCACTACATGTATTTATTTGCATCGATACAATGTTCTGAGAAATGTGTACAGGTGTATATATAAAAATTATTCTTGCCGGTGAATCGACGAAGCCGAACGCGCAGTGCTCTTCGTTCTTACGGCGACACTGTTTACGCCAGTCACCGCGCCAATCATGGCAGATAACGATCTTTCACTAACCAATTTTTTAAATACACGTATGCACAAAAAGAGCACTTAGGGAACCTGGGTGCTAAATATAAAGGTCTGTTATGGTCTGGACATTAGAACTATGGCTAGTAAACTGCAAATCTCGCAATCTAGGACTGGGCAATAAAGCATGATTAATGACATTTCGCGGGCAAATTTGCGACATGACCAATTCATGTGGCGTGACGTCACCAGACAACCCTTACTGCAGTAGTGACCTCGATGCTATGCGGCCGAGCTACATGGTTAACAAGCCATAGATTTATGTATTTAGGAGTGGCAGGCTTGGCAGAATTAACTACATTATCTTAAAGAGTACCCCGCAGAATTTGGTTTTGTTTCTAGTAGTATTAAAGTAATACTAACAATTATAGATATATTTCATTTGCTGTTTTCAACAGACATCAATTAGTGTTAAACTACTAATCACTGAAACAAACTAAATGTAACATTATGTTTGCAGTTTTGTTTCGATGTTTGATTTAATATACAGTATTATTGTTTGTTTGATGTAGGCAACTCCTGTTTGCATATAATTATGTTGTTGCATTATCAAAAAGACACCAATTAAAATTATAAATACACATATTGCAACTTAAGGCCAGACACGGCAGGTAGATATGATTCTTTTTTAATTTGTGCAAACAGTTCAATTTTTCTGCCCAATGCATGAATTGGGTCTTACTGAGTAAAATAAATATTGCACTTTTTTCAGCCAGACCCCGCGTTTCCATGGTAACAAGCAAGATGGCCACCATTTTTAGCAAATATTGACAAATTTGGAAACACTGCCATTTTTTATTGAACCCATATATAGTTGTAATTCTCAGAGAAGAGAAACCAGTGGAATCTACAACCTAATCAAATGGAATTGTTATGTAGTTGAAATATGGTTGAAATGGTCAATAGTAACATAAAAGTAATAGGTCAATTACTATTACATTGCTTACTATTACTATTACATTGAGTTTTTGCTCAACCTGTTACTATTACTTCAATATAGGTAATTGTTACTATTACTATTAGCCCAGGCCTGCTATATACGCGTAAATAACTATGATAAGAATAACTTTATAAATTCCAAGTATTCGCTGGGTTCCCTGGCGTATCGATCCATATGTTGATGACTTTAATATGGCTTATCGATTCTGATACTGACTAACCCTTTTGTATTGATGCGCCTCTGAGCTTGGATTCCGAGGATTTAGGTGCAAAAGAAGTTACCTTATTATTATCCGCCCGTGCTTGTGAATAAATATAACAACAATAAGCAACAAATGCATGAAAATAAGGCTGTAATAATCATTTGTAGAATGGCCAATTTGTGGGAGATTTAGAGGTAGCTGCATTAGATGGATGCTAAATGCGTGAGTCTCATGCCAAATGCGTGACACTTACTAGCTCTAAATCCATCCCCCTTACAGTTATATAAACAGTGTGCCGTGTTCAAGTTGTTTTCAAACTGTGATTGTACAATCTAGCGGCTCTGAAAAATAGGATTTTTTTCTTTATTAAGCTGAAGGTGTTTATCTTTTAAGTGTAACTTTTTTGTGAACTAATCAAATTGTTGTAGAGTATTTTACATATTGATCTCTGCAGTTGTTCTATAACTATGGTTTATGTTTGAAAGGTGCCATTCGTAGTAATCTCGTTTCTACCCTCAAGGTGACTATACACACATTTATTTCAGATAAATGAGCAGCATCAACGACATGTCCAGTTCATCAACAGCGCAAAGTTCTGAGTAACTAATGATAATTAATTATATGCAAAAATGGACAAATGAAAACCAACGAACCTGTCTTCTGCAAATGGCCGATCTTCTCGTAAGAAAATCTCATCAAACATTCTGGAAAGAAAGGATATTAGTGACTACAATGATTTGAAAATAAAAAACACATGTTTATCACTCGCTATCATGTGATCTTATTTGCCCAGTTGTCTTTCAATTAGTCTCTGGAATCTCCATCTAAGCCAAACCTCACTTCGTCACTATTCATCCTCTGTAATCATTACAGCTTTATCTAGACCCGTCCACCCTTCTTTTGGACAGGCCGAGTTTGTTTTGGACGGAGGGAAATCTGAACTGACAGTCTATCAGACAGGGTGTCCTAGTCAAGAGTTCTTTTAGACTTCTCTACAAGGTAAAAAATCACATATTGGATGTATCTAAAGGAACTCATTTGCATGTACTTGTAAATGAACTATTCTGAAGAATGTTCAGCAGTAGGGATGTCCTAGTGTTTGTGAAAATAAATATTACCAATTCACTGTTATTTACACGTCGATTGATCATACTTTTAAAATATCACACTGGTGTATGCAGGTATTACTGTATACATATATATGCACGTTTGGACTGGGTTGTTTGTGAGCGCGCAGATACAGAGTATCTACCAGGACAGTTTTGGACAGGTAAAAACGTGATCCTGCCTAAAGGCATGTAATCACTGACCATTTTTGGGTAACTACACGCAATCACATCGGGCAAAAAGACAAACACGATTACATCATGAAAATATTCATACTGCATGTTAGTATAGAAATAGAAAATAACTCAAAATTGTTCGAACAGTTTAATCTGTTCACCAAAAGTGAATCCGAACGTCAATTTTAAATACGTTGATGATGTATCGATACGTTGTGTCTTAAACTGATATATCAAGTCGCAGGATGTGTATTGCAATATACCGATACATCGATTAATTGTTGAAACCCTACTTGGCTTAATTATACTTCATCTTCTGATTTATTAGAATGAAATAACAAGCAACATACGTCTTAAACTTGTGAAAGAGTGGACAAGTGACAAGATACTTCCGCTGTAGCGACATCTGGTGGTGAAGAACAGCATCACTGACATGGCCGTGTCGAGTGATCTCGGTCAACTTGCGGAAGAACTCTATGATACTGCGAAAAAAACATGTTCATAGGTGACAGTTGACAGATATGGGACAAGTCATTATTTCTGTAACTAGCTGAGTTACCTCCGAACGATTTTCGAAAAAATTGAAATCCGAAAAAAATGTATATCTGCAAACCATCCCAATGGGATCTCTAGACTGCACACAAACTTTCAGTCCCATACATGTAAAACTGATGGAAATAAATGCCATTAAAATATTTGGACCCCTCAAGATCCCCACCCCGGACAAATTCGAAAAAAATTTAAAACAACGAACCATGCCAATGTGCCCGCTAGATCACATAAAAAATGTCAGCTCCATATTTGTATGCAAAACTAACAGATGTGGGTCCATTGACGGACAGACGGACAGATGGACAGTCAGACAGACACAGAGACAAAGAACCATATTTTTTATAATATGGTTATATTACGTTTACAAGTCAATACAATAGATTTATCCTCAAATAGACAATTTGTTAATTATTGACTCTGCTGAAATTACAGTGCCAATGTCATGTAGCATATGCACCCAGATCCATTTTCTATAATTCCGTAAGCATCAGTCCACATCTAGTAGAATATGTATCCCCAATTCCATGGGTCCATAGTCTACCTGACACTGGTATAGTGTGTTTAAAACAAGTACACCTTAGGTAAAAAATTATCTTACCTGGTTATTCCAAATGTCGTGCAATAAATCCTCACCAAAATGCTACCATTGCAAAATGACTATGTCTCCCAAGAAGGTTGATGTAAAATAGTGACCTGACCCCACTGGATGTTTTTGTAGGGACAGAAAGCTGACCAAATGGAGACACCCATCACTTACCTGATGCCTGCAGCCCTGAGCAGCTGGGTGACAGTGACTGAGGGGTACTCCAGTGCCCCACACTGGGCCTGGGGGTCCATCACCCCATAGGGCAGTCTGAAAATAACATTCAAAGTACTAACAATCACGGATAAATCAAGTCATGCTAGGTGTAAATTAATGTTGTGATTTTAGAGGAAGACTGGGGAGGGTGAAAAGATAAAAATGTTTCCCTAAAGTACTGTTGGCTCACTTGGTTGTATCCAAGAGAACCCTCAACTTATGTACACCTATTACATATAATTTGTAAGTATTTATTTTTTATTAACTTATGTACATAGATGATGTTTAACTGTCAGTTAACAGGCATCAACTTCCATCATTACAGCAGCAGATTCTTCCTCGTTCACAGCGCCATCTGGAGAGACACTAACCACTCTACAGTTTCCATATTTCTCCAACAGGTGGCAAAGGGAATACGTAACATCGTAAGCAAATAACTCAAAATAATTGTGTTTGTGTTTCCAGAAATACATCACCAACTGGCAGATTAGAAGCCACTGCTGCAAGGTAGAGGATGAATATGGAAGTAGGTAACTGGACCTCAGCGGCTTGGAGATACACTTACGACACCCCCAAATTAGGAACTTATTGAGAAATGCAAGGCATGGAAGGGTTTCACAAGTTGTGACACAGACCGGGTTTAAAAACTAGACCAGGGTACTGCTTGGCATGGCTGTCCAGCTAACAGACAACATAATAAAATAATAGTAGTTTTATATTGCCTAATTATCTGCCTATATCTTCAGGAATCTGAACTCATAGGTATAACAAACTTCATTCTAAGGCAAAAATCATCTAAAGCGATGCGCAAGAGACATCATTAGAGCAAGGGACCGCTGGAGATTCAGAGTGGGAATGCAAATTCAAACAAACAAGTCTTTAGATTTTTGTTGAAAAGGTAGTTATAGTTTGAGATGATTTTAAAGTAATGTAGAGTTCATTCAGGGTTTTGGATGCAGCTTAGTTTTAGGGACAATAAGTTGTGGTCTGAGCTTACCGAGATATATACAAGAAATGGAAGAGACTTGACAGAGTAAACAGTTCGGCCATTCTGCGCAAGGTTTTGTCAGTGTTGTAGTTGCTGGGTCCAAATATTGTATGAAATTTGAAACTTGGACGAATGATAATTGGACCCACCCTATAATAAAAGTACCCATCCTACTAGTGTCAATGAACTTGTACAAAGTCAAGGATTGTACAGCCAAATGTTATCACAGTAATGTATGTCCATTATCCTCTCAGGCTGCTTTTTTAGCTACAACTTTCAATAAAAAAAATATGTTTCTGACGGAAACCCTGGGTCCAAATATTGTATGAAATTTGGACCCATGGGAGAAATCTTTTTATAAAAATATTTGAACCCTTCATATATGCTGATTTGCCTGTAGGTGTGACTCACCTTGTGTCAATGGAAGCGACATAGAGGAGGCAGATGTACCAGGCCACAGCGTCACCCTGAAACAGGTGACAGAGAGTAAAGCAGGCGCTCAGCCAAAGACCAGCCTGCTGGTCTTTAAGACAGGCAGATGACTGGTCATTACAACTGATAAGACAGGTGTAATTAAGACAGGGTCAGCTGGCCACTAGATTAATTAATAGTTCCAAGTCTAGGGGCCCACATTAATGACTGTCATTAGCTCAACTGGTAATGAAACAAATCAGGTTTAATTATATAAATGGCTCAAATTACACTGGTCTGTCAATGAAAAAAACAATCTGGGCAATAATGGCCATGGTTAACCCAATCAGTTCAGGTGCTAATTTTTGTTAATTCAAGTCTGTCATAAAAATATATATGGCTGCGGGCCTGAAATAAAGACTATGTTGTGATACAACACTGCATCCAGTCCTTAGGACTGCTCACAATGTTTTAGACTTTACTCCCATAGTCCCAGACCTGCTCAATCAAACACCAGATCTCAATTTCTCTGGGAAGCATTCAGCCATGTTGTAATTTCATGGAGATTATTCATATACAAATATTCACAACCGTCTAAAGCCACCCATTCATAGTATGAATCATACAGCTGAATGTACTGGAGCAATGCGATCTTATGTGGAGTGAATTAACTTGTTCTAGGTTTGAAACGGTAATAGGATGATTCAAAAGCGGAATCTCTGGATTGAGAGTCTGTTGCTCTGACTACTACGCTACCATGCCCCAGTTAAATACAAAGCTAACCTTCAATTTGGTGGCAGTTGTGTAGCCAGTTGCTGCAATGCTGTAGGGCCAACTAGCTGTAGTGACACACTTAACAGAACATGTTGTATGGCCAGTTGCTGCAATGTCGTAGGGCCAACTAGCTGTAGTGACACACCTAACAGAACATGTTGTACGGTCAGTTGCTGCAATGTTGTAGGGCCAACTAGCAACAGTGACACACTTAACAGAACATGTTGTATGGCCAGTTGCTGTAATGTCGTAGGGCCAACTAGCAACAGTGACACACTTAACAGAACATGTTGTATGGCCAGTTGCTGTAATGTCGTAGGGCCAACTAGCAACAGTGACACACTTAACAGAACATGTTGTATGGTCAGTTGCTGCAATGTTGTAGGGCCAACTAGCAACAGTGACACACTTAACAGAACATGTTGTATGGCCAGTTGCTGCAATGTCGTAGGGCCAACTAGCTGCAGTGACACACCTAACAGAACATGTTGTACGGTCAGTTGCTGCAATGTTGTAGGGCCAACTAGCAACAGTGACACACTTAACAGAACATGTTGTATGGCCAGTTGCTGCAATGTCGTAGGGCCAACTAGCTGTAGAGACACACTTAACAGAACATGTTGTATAGCCAGTTGCTGCAATGTCGTAGGGCCAACTAGCAACAGTGACACAGTTAACAGAACATGTATGGCCAGTTGCTGCAATGTTGTAGGGCCAACTAGCTGTAGTGACACACTTAACAGAACATGTTGTATGGCCAGTTGCTGCAATGTCGTAGGGCCAACTAGCTGTAGTGACACACTTAACAGAACATGTTGTATGGCCAGTTGCTGCAATGTCGTAGGGCCAACTAGCTGTAGTGACACACTTAACAGAACATGTTGTATGGCCAGTTGCTGTATTGTCATAGTGCCAACTAGCAGCAGTGATACACTTAACAGAACATGTTGTATGGCCAGTTGCTGTAATGTCATAGTGCCAACTAGCAGCAGTGACACACTTAACAGAACATGTTATATGGCCAGTTGCTGCAATGTCGTAGGGCCAACTAGCTGTAGTGACACACTTAACAGAAAATTTTGTATAGCCAGTTGCTGCAATGTTGTAGGGCCAACTAGCAACAGTGACACAGTTAACAGAACATGTTGTATGGCCAGTTGCAGCAATGTTGTAGGGCCAACTAGCAACAGTGACACAGTTAACAGAACATGTTGTATAGCCAGTTGCTGCAATGTCGTAGGGCCAACTAGCAACAGTGACACAGTTAACAGAACATGTTGTATGGCCAGTTGCTGCAATGTTGTAGGGCCAACTAGCAACAGTGACACACTTAACAGAACATGTTGTATGGCCAGTTGCTGCAATGTTGTAGGGCCAACTAGCAACAGTGACACACTTAACAGAACATGTTGTATGGCCAGTTGCTGCAATGTCGTAGGGCCAACTAGCAACAGTGACACACTTAACAGAACATGTTGTATGGCCAGTTGCTGCAATGTCGTAGGGCCAACTAGCAACAGTGACACACTTAACAGAACATGTATGGCCAGTTGCTGCAATGTCGTAGAGCCAACTAGCTGCAGTGACACACTTAGCAGAACATTTTGTTCCAATTATGGGTCTCAAGTTTACAAGTTATGTAATTAAGTAAGTTTAGGTAACTAGAATGATTTCAAGACATTTTTAAAATTTTGGCAAATTTTTACTTCAGACAAAATGGCTACGGAGAAGAAAACATGTTATCTTAACTAGAGTCAGCACGGGAAACAGGTAGTGTTATTCGTCAATATAAATGTTTTTATTTGATGTAATTTATATTAGGACCAGGAGCTTAGCCAGAGACCTGTCTGTCCACCTTCAAGACTGGCAGATGACTAACCAAGACAGGTAATTACAACCGAAAAGACTGGTGGAACTTAGAGGGGGCCAGCTGGCCACTAGATTTTAAACTAATAGTTCCAAGTCTAGGGGCCCACATTAATGACTAGATCATTGGTACAACTGGTAGTAAAACAAATCAAATGGATCAGTATTAATTAAATAAATGGCTCAAGACACTGGCGATGATACCGGTTTGTCATGGAAAAAACTAGACTTGTTAAAACCGACTGTGATTGACTTGAATCATGGCTGCCACGCTGACCATTCATGCGCTAGACACACTTTTTATTAATTCAAAACTGACAAAAATATGTCTGGCTAAGGGCCTAGTCAGGAGTACTGTCCACTCTTACCTGGAAGTCCTCTGGATTGTCCAGTCTGAGTTTTGACCACAACTCTGTGGCCATGCTGCTGACATTGGCAGGTATCTTGAGCATGTGACAAACATCGGCTATCTTAGTGTCCTCTGAATGCACAACTACTTCCGTAGAGGTCAGCCACTCATCACTGGAATGTAAAGTAAAAAGTAAAGGCAAGTTCTTATAAAGCGCAGTATCCAGTCCTCACGACTGCTCAAAGCACTTTAAACTTTACTCCCTGCCAGACCTGTTTAATCAAACACCATCTTGACTTATCTGGGAAGCATTCAGCCATGCTGCAATTAATGGGTGAAATCTATATTCGTGCACAAATGTCCACCATTGTCTATAGCGAAGTACTCATTCATACAGCTGAGTGAACTGAAGCAATGTAGAGAGGTTTTTTCCCATTTCCCTGACCCGTGGGATCTTTTACTTCCCGTGGCACAGACACCAAATAGAAGGGACCAACGACTTATTAGAGTGTCGCTTCCGAAAGATACAGGCAATGTAGGGTGAACAAAATAGCCCAAGTTTTGACACAGTGACTGAACCAGTACTGAACCACTGAATGTGCAATATGACTGAACAGCGTTGATGACCAGGTGCCTTAACTTATGGGAATTCTAGTATACTACACTAAAACCTGTCCATAACGGTCATCGTCGGGACTGCGCAAAATTACCGTTATAGGCAGGTTGCCGTTATGGAGAGTTTCATAACTTGCATACTCACTAGGTATTTGTTGACGTTCGCTAGTTGGTACTCTCGTGAACAATACAAACTTAGCGTTAACAATAATATTAAATAATACACTATACAACTTGCTATATTTTATTGATGTTCCTTTTTCTTTTGGGCCATGTTGAAATCAATCACGCCCTCCAAGTAAAGATGAGCGGAAAAAGCTTTGATGTCCAAAAGGAAACACGAGGGTGTGAACGCATGCAAGGCAAGCGTTGACCCAGATTTACTTGGGAGGATTATCAATACAATTTAAGCTACCCCAAGTGGTAGGTAACTGGCCATTTTAATATTTACCTAAGCAGTCTCTCCAGCTATGCCAAGCTGTCTAGGTAAATATTACAACAGCCCGCTTCAATGGCTTCTCTTATCAATACAATTTGTGCTACAGACAATTGTAATATTTACCTAGGCAGTCTCTCCAGCTATGTGAAGCCACCTAGGAGGCTAGGTACATATTACAATGGCCCACTTCCATCTGTTGCTACATGCTCATGGTTTCTCAGAGCTCACTTTGGACATCAAAGCTGATTCTACTCCTCTGTGCTGGAGTAAAGGAGCAGCATAGCACCTGCAACAAGCTGATGATGCCAATTGTGACTTGATTGCAATTTGATAGTTCCGCATACATGCGATGACACCGATTGGATGATTTTTTATTCAGGGAAATTATGGATTCCCTTGACTATGAATGGTTCGGTCCAAATTAACTGACTGTTATACGCAATAGACAGGTTATCGTTATGGGCAGGTAGTGGGCAGTGCAAACTAATAGGAAGTTATTCGGGACTTTCAAAAGTGACCGTTATATCCAGGTTATCGTTATGAAGAGGTGGCCGCTAAGACAGGTTTTACTGTATTAGTTAGAGAATTTTAACGTGAACAGGCCGGGGGCCTATCTTATAATTTCATATCTGAACTTATGCCTTATGGTAGGCACTTCAATTAATCCTGCTACCGCGATGTTTTTACGTGAGCGCAGTGGCGTCGCAGCAGCGCCGTCTCGTTTACTCGGCACCTGGGTAGTGTTTTATTTCAACCTCTATTTTCGCGCTCTTTTCACGGTCGTTTACGTCATTCGTAGCGGGATTCCTTTTGCGGGTAAGTCGAACTTTCTGTACGTCCTTTTCTTTTTCAAATTTGATCAAAATTATAATAAATTTAATCGATTTGATGACATAGCTGTGTTTCAGTTGCAAAATGTTTAGTCTAGTAATGATTTGTATCGAACGATGATGTCTGTAGGTAGATCTATAGGATTAAATTAGTATGTGTTGAAAATTTCGTTGGCGTGTATGCTCGTGCAATGTGGTTTTTGCGCCATTCAAAACATGTGACATTTGAGCGATCTGTGTCAATATGACCGAGAGCGCGTCACCGGGGCGGAGACGCGGACCGAGATCGTGGAGCGCCTTGATTGGGTTTAGCTTGGCTTATCATTATGCCATTATTTATGGTTATGCTTTTATTTAGACTTAGAAATAATATAAATTTAATTATGCAATAATTTTAAATAATTGTTGTTACATATTAAATCAACAATTTGTTAGAATTTTTTTACATCAAATACGTAAATTATCCGACTTAATTTGTTTTAAAAAGTGTTTCAAGATAAACAGTCACTGCACAACTTTTTATTTCAGATATTCGCAATTACATGCAGTGACACTGATCTTACACTGATCTGTGTCTGACTGTGAAGGTACTGAGCCACAGAGTCGTCTGAATATGACATTCATCACATGCCTGCATACATACACATTTAATCTTGCTGATTATATATCTGATATCTAGATTGAACGGTGTCCATTCAACACGACATGAACATTACTTATAGACATCATGTTGACGAACACAACGTTTTTCTACAAGATACTGAAATATGAACCAAGCTGCACAGATCTTGCAGTCTACTGGCATTAAACTATGAGACAATCAACTGCCAATATTACAAAAAGACTGCATTGTGAGCACACCAGACTTCTTCTTCATGACTTGACTCCTGTGGGGAGTAACACAGAAAGCAGTCTTGCATTTGGCGCATTTGTTCACAGCGACGGAATACTGTGAACAATTTATGAACATTACTGCAGAACATTACATTATGAAGCAGTGACAATTTATTATTGGACTGTACTGACCTGCAACATTCATCCAACCTGTCAGGACACAGTCACACATAGACACAGTGAAGTATGACTACTGTATTGATCTGTTGAGTTTGTGTGCTATTTAGCCAATATTTACTTATTAATAAAGTTATTGTTAATGATATATATGACTTGTTAATGTATATTTATTATAATGTTTAATGTGGTGGTAAACATTGCATAAATTATATAACTGTCTTCATAATTATGGACATTCCAGCCTTTTATCGAAATGTAGTGGTCAGTCATTAGCGTGCTAATATTAGCCAATATTAACTTATTAATTAAGTTACTGTTAATGTGAAATGACTGGTTAATGTATATTTATTACTATAATTAATGTGGTTTACCGCTTTCATAAATGATACAAATATCTTCATAATCATGGACATTATGGCCTTTTAATTAAATGTGTCGGTTTGTCGAGGTTGCGCACTAATTAGCCAATATTGACTAATTAAATAAATTATTAAATAATTTGTTAATGTATATTTATTACCATTATTAATGTGGTTATACACATTGCATAATATGTATAAATATCTTCATAGTCATGGACATTATGGCCTTTTACTGACATGTTTTGGTCTGTCGAGGTTGTGCGCTAATTACCCAATATTGACTAATTAATGAAATAATTATTATTTAGAAATTATTTTTTAATGCATATTTATTACCATTATTAATGTGGTTATACACATTGCATAATATGTATAAAATCTTTATAATCATGGACATTATGGCCTTTAATTGGAGCGTTTCGGTCTGTTGAGTTTTGCATGCTACATAACTAAAATTAACTAATTAATTTGGTTATAATTAGTACTAAAAATATTAAATATTATAAATTTATTACTCTTGTCAATGTGTTTGAAACCCTGAAGACAGTATTTAAATATCTGTATAAATAAAAAAGTTATTACATTTTAAAGCAAATATTTACCTATAGAAAACACAAAAATGAGTTCATTTTGCCATTGTAAGATATACACAAAAATGACGCTGTTTTTCCATCTTAAAATCGCAATATCTTTTGATCTATTAAAGGTATCTTAATAAAATAAACAGTTATGTGATCCTTAACATATTACCTTTAATTTAAGCCCATTCTCAATGTTCTAGCATGATATTTAATTTTTTGTTGAAGTGCCTACTTATGGGGCAATCTAAGTTTAACTTATTTGCAGCATCCGCCTTGTATGTATTCCCCTAGGGCCGGGTTGATGCATGGAGATAGAGTTAGACCTAGTCTAGGGTCAGTAGGACAGATAATTTGGGCGGACCGTTTAACAATTTAACTTAGTTTCCAAGACAGAAAATGTACTTGTGTTGTGAGTTGCGACTTGTGCGTAGTCGCGCGTAGTCAGAGACAGAAGTAACTGGTGTGCCTAGGTTTTTTGTTAAAACATTTATTTTATATTACGTACAGCAGAATTGGGAAGTTATAGTACAATTTACTATAATTCAAACGCGGCCGCAAATGCCTGTATCTTGATGGAATTACCTTTGGCTTTGCCTGCGATTTTCATTTTCATTCTGAGACTGAATAGGCTCAACTTGGATTGCATGAAAAGTAAAACTTTGGGCCGCTGGATTTCTATTTTCAACCTGTGAGCCTGTCTCATAAGCGTCGTCGGTCTCCATCTTTACGAGTTACATGTATTATGTTGCTGTGTGAAATTAAATATCATTAAAATCCAATCGAAAGCAACAACGAGCGAAATGTATTCACGAATAAACAACGAAGCCGATTCTGTCAAACCACAAATCCCGCCTAATATCGCTGACGTAATTAAAAGGCGCCGCCTGGTGGGAACTCTCCGAATCGCATCCAGGGATCGTTTCTTTCTCCATTCGTTGACATTCGTGAAAACGTTACATGCGTTTCGCGGCGACAACATACAAGTAATGTTCAAGGCTAAAAATAAGATGTTGCCGTATAACTTTGAAGAATTGTTGGTACTTTTGCAGTTTTGCAGTTTAGGCCCGCACCTCGAAAAAAACATGATAACGGTCACCTACAGTCACAAAACTTCACATCATATATCTACAACACCTATTCTACACATACACTTGTCACGTGATCAAACAATTAAATTTACTGTCTTTTATCGATCAAAATGTACAATATATTCACTTGTTTTGGGGGGTATTCATTAGTTCCACCGTAAACACCGGCAAGTGGCGCCACTTTATGGCTAAATATTTTATGGGATTTAATTCTGATCCATTTCGGTTATAATCTTAAAATGGCGTATTTATGTGGGCATTAGGCCATGGATACCCCTTTTCGGAAATATGCTCTTTGTAATTATTGTGAAACCATACAATATTTTATTTTATTTATTATAAATTATTCCTGTTGTTAATATTTTATTTGTTAACAATGTTATAATTTTTTTATGTGGATTAAAAAAATAGCTATAAAAAGTACTTTAGTATAATATTGACATGGTATTAATGATCATGAAAACCTTTGTATGACAAATTATTGTATTTATTGGTAAAACATAATAATGTTAAGTTGTTTGTTAAGTTCTAATTGATGTGTTACGTGACAATGTGCTCTTTTCAAAGATGAATTATTGTTGAATGTTTGGAGAACTTATACTTATGAATAAACTATCTACATGTCTCGATATATTTTGTAAAGTGTTGGTCGGCTATGAAAAGTCCACCATGTTCGTGTAGCTGGTCAAACTGGATAAACCCTTCAGATGTCCAAGAGGATGGATGTCCTGGAATGGATCCATCCCGAATTTGACATCTCGCCGTTCCACACTCTCGCTTGTTTCGACATTTCACCTTCATCCACATGAAGTTCAAACCTTATATGTTATTATATTCACAGCTTTATATGATGGCCTGAAGTGCTGTCCACGTGTAACTACAGACTACAACCGAAGCAGAGTCATAATGATTTTGGTGGTGCATTATTTTATCAACTTGCATATGCAGGCCCCCAAAAACCTCTCTTGAGACATCATACTGCACCCCCCATTTAAACCTCAAACGGAACTGGTTTCCCATAACTTGTTATTATATTCACAGCTTTATACGATGGCCTGAAGTGCTGTCCACGTGTAACTACAGACTACAACCGAAGCAGATCGAGTCATAATGATTTTGGAGGTGCATTATTTTATCAACTTGCATATGCAGGCCCCCAAAAACCTCTCTTGAGACATCATACTGCACCCCCCATTTAAACCTCAAACGGAACTGGTTTCCCATGGCATAAGGGAAACTCTTTTACCTTAGCGAGGTGGTGCGTATGCACCCATCACGTTTCCCAACTTATGGGCCTTTTGGCAGCCTATGCTCAACACTGAGCGTGAATGGCCACTCCACATTATACTTATTGACTTCACCCGTTTTTTATTTTTACAATAATAGAACTCAAAAACACAAGTCCAACAACCAGAATTGGCTCATTTGTTCCTTTACACAATTTCTTTATACAATATTAATTTACATATACAGTATACCTTTACAGTGTACTTTTGCACAGTATATTCACACAAATTATCCTTTAATCAAACTAAAAAATGAAACACGTGTATGCTCGCACAACTTTGAAATATATGTGTACCTATATCGGTATAATTATGGGGTTAAACTGCTATGAAGAAAGAATAACTAGTTCAGCCGTTACAGTTCAAATACTCAAAACAAGACTTAAGCACTTGTTTATTAATAATTACCATGCACACTAAAAAACGGAAATTATGAATATACGTATGTGTATATATATGTATGCGCCCCTGACACACACATCCTCCTATGCAAAGCAACAATGCAAGACAAGTGTAGATTGAAAAATGCGTGCGTGCGTGTGTGTTGCGTTTGCGGCGAGCGGTCGGCAGGGAAGCATACGCCGATACGGGCACACGCTCACCCATTCAACAGTTTACTACATAAAGAAATAGGCTACAAGTACAACAAATCTACATATAATGTAATTACTATGAACCTCAGAACGTAATTATAGTGGGAATATTCTAAATGTCAGAACGATAAGTTCAGATGGCGGCGACTTATATACAGCAACCGAATTGTACCCGATATACACCGTATTATAAATGTCGGAACGATAAGTTCAGACGACGGCGGTTTATATACAGCAACCAAGTTACTCACCGAGTCTGTTTTCACGGGTGAACTGCGTTGGACGTTTAGTATTTTTCGTAGGGCGCTCGGTGACAGTGCTTCACGAGAAAGGTTCGTACTAGCTCCGGCAGTGTGCCTCAGTAGTCGCCCCCTACACCACTGGCCTGTGTTACACATAGCTCCAGCTTGCATCTTCGGGCCTGTTCCAACAAACAGCTCCCTCGCAGTGTCTGGCTGCATCCTCCAACTGCCAGCCCTGATCCTCATTAAAACCCTCCTTTTATACAGCTAAATCTGAGGCCACGGGACAGACGCTGTACCTTGATTATGACCTTGCATTGATCCATCTAGCAGCAAATGAAACCACGTGTAGATGGAAACATTCCTGGGATTTTTGCATTTGTTTTGCTGTTACCATACACTAAGGAAGTCATATTTGCTCAGCTGACTGAATACGATTACCAAGCAGAAAAGGTGGGACGCGGTGCAGACCTGGGGCCGAGTACATTTTCATGAGTACAAGTACGAGTACTTAGATGATGGATGAGTACCAGTACGAGTACATTGCTAAAAGCTGAGTACGAGTACAAGTACGAGTACATTCTCACGAGTACGAGTACAAGTACGAGTACATTCTCACGAGTACGAGTACAAGTACGAGTACATTCTCACGAGTACGAGTAAAAGTACGAGTACATTTTTTAAATATAAATATTAAATAATGACGTATTTTAAAGTTATATTATAATTAATATAATTTATATAACTCAGCACAAGTGAATATGCAATGGCAGTTGATCACTTTTTATAAGGAAAAATCAACAATGAAATTCACTTCATTGGTATTCATTTCAGTGGCATCGTATGATCTTATCATCTATTTGCCATTGCACCGAATGAACATGAATTGTTCACATGTTGAGTCTTCCAGGCTGCACTGTTCAGGGCAGAATACTTTCTCGGCTATGCTAAATGCCCTTTCAACTGGGGCTGATAAGGCTGGAATGCTGAGATGGTGAGGGACCAACTGAGCCAGAGTTGGAACACTCAGAACTGCAGTGGGTCACTGTGACGATCTGTACATGGTTGGCTGAGGTATTCGTTCACCTCTACAATAAGTAATCTGCTGATATTATAAGTTTGTAATTTATATTTTTTGATCGTAGACTACTAGTTGTTGAGAGGGTTAGCACATGTCCACATAACACGCCATATACTAGTGTAGGAGCCAGTCTGACTTGAGCCACCTTACTTCTACAGAGGAAGACTGGCAGTTCTTGTTCTTAGCAGTTAGCACTGTCAGCCACTGTCAAGTGGCATGGTCTCCAGACAACATCAAAGGCATTTCCTGTCTAACTGGTGGGTTTACTGCTAATTGGCTCTTTAAGGACATCCTGGTGGCTTAATTAAACAAACCTGTTTATGGCCTGAACGGCCTACACTTATTGTTTGCTTAACAGGGTGTTTCTGACTGGGAAAAGATGCTGCCTGTTGTCATGTGTGGGTATCAGAGTCATTGTTATCAGAGAATGAGGATGTACTATGTGTAGAGATGGTAAGGTGGTATTCTATCAGAAATAACAAAGTATTTTTTAAATAGTTGAACATTTAAATATTTCAGGAAAGTTTCATTTTATAACCAAATATTGAGAAAGTACTCAGATGTACTATTATTGTACTCGTAGAATCTGAGTACAATGAGTACGAGTCTATGACCCACAAGTTTTATGAGTACGAGTACTTCAAAAATGTACTCGAGTACACAATTACCGAGTACTTCGGCCCCAGGTCTGACGCGGTGGCATATAGTTATAAAACGTAATTCAACTAGTTGATCTTTTATTGAGATAATTCTGGTTTCGGGTGGTGATATGTACATTACATATTTATACATGTCACTGATAGCCTTGTTCTAATACACAGTGGTAATTGCTCTCTAATGATAAACAAATTATGCCGCAAACTTGTACCATTTGTATATGGTAAAACATTATATTTATTTGACAAAAATTCTACGTACCCTTTATGACTTTATCTTTTACGTAATCGCGAACCAAATAGCCAAACATATGCTTGTCTTAAAAACGATTGAAAAATGCCCATGACCATAACAAAACGATATCAACAACATGTGTTAATGTCTATCACGATGTATTCATGATACGACTGGCAGTTATAGGCGCTATGATTATCAAACATTTGTTGAACACAACTGCTATGCGATGTTCCTAGACCTGTTCGAGGATGTAGATTACACAATCATGATCCGATTCGATCGGTTTAATATATATACTGGGGGATAATGATGCCGATTCTTTCAATAATGACATACGATCAACTTGTGAGTTACTATCAGCCATGGTGTCAACATCTAGCGCAGCGGAACTGGTCACTGGCTACAATTCTTCACTAAGAACATGTATCGACAAACATGCACCAGAGCGACTGACTGCCATGCGGGGTAATATGCCAAACCCGTGGTACAACAGCAACATCGATGACGCGAGAAGACGACGGCGAAAGAACGAGTCATTGTGGAGACGCACAAAGCTGGAGATCCATCGACAAATGCACGCGATGAGTGCAACAAGCTCATTGCCCTCTCAAAAACCAACTACTATCGAGATAAACTTCTGAACGCTGACAACAAAAGCATGTTCAACATCGTGAAATCACTGAGTGGGAAGCCATCACGTTCGTATCCCGAATATGACTCCGTCGTTGCCCGTTGCCATTCATTTTCGGACTATTTCAACAACAAGGTAGCTGAAATTCGACTCGGCTTACATGCTGCCAGACATCGCATGACACCGCCGCATGAAACACGTCGCTTTGTCACACCAATTTACACATTTACACCTACAACAACACTTGAAATAACGGCTACCATCGCTAGAATGTGTACGTCTTGTACACTTGATCCGTTACCATCCGATCATGTAAATCAGAACACTGACGCACTTGTGATCATTGTTGCCGATATAACAAATGCGTGTTTGGCAGAAGGAACAATGCCGGGTGAACTAAAGCGAGCACTTGTGCATCCTCTTCTGAAGAAGCCGTCACTGTGTAAGAATACTTTAAGTAACTACCGCCCAGTCAGCAATCTGTCCCAACTTTCGAAAGTGATTGAAAAGATTGTGGCCAACAGATTGAACAGTCACCTAGCCAATGAATCACTTACGGACACATTTCAGTCCGCATACAAGCGAAACCACTCGACCGAGACAGCCCTACTGTGGGTACTCAACGAGATCAGGACCGCGCTAGATCGTAGACAAGGTACAATCGTTGTATTCGTCGATCTAAGCGCCGCATTTGACACGGTAGATCACACAATACTACTGGATCGCCTACAACGACGCTATGGCATCACCGGAGTGGTTCTCCATTGGCTGGAATCTTACCTAAGTAATCGAAAGCAGAGTGTCGTCATCGACCGCGTGTTATCGACCGAGACGATTTTGTTAACGGGGGTGCGACAAGGGTCAGTGTTGGGACCACTATTATTTTCATTATACGTGCAGCCGATCGGTGATATCATTCACAAACACGACTTAAAATATCACCACTACGCCGATGATTTACAGCTGTTCTGTCACTTCGACCTGGATGCAACTTCTCTGGTGACTGCCGTGCGTCGGATCGAGCGATGTATTGATGACGTGAAGGAGTGGATGACTTGGAATTATCTGCTCATGAATGACACGAAAACAGAAATTCTACCGGTTGTCCCCAAATCAGCATCTGCCATCGTAAGTGGGCTCCGTGTGCGCGTCGAGACAGATGAAATATGTGCAGTTGATCACGTTAGAAATCTCGGCGTCCACCTTGATAGACACCTGGATATGAATGTTTGTACATAACATGTGTGGTCCATCACTCTGTAATCTCGATGTACCTGGCTGTGCACAAGAGGTGACTATTGTATATATTATATGTGCACAGTGGCAATCCCTGTGTTAATAAATTTGATTGCCCAATACCAACCTACCCTATAGTTGGCGTAAATTCAGTACAAACAGAGAAAGGGCTGCATGAACATAACACGGATACACCGGGAATAGGGGGGGGGGGGTACCGAGTAGAGTAGTACACGAAATGACTATGCAAGTGTCACGTACTATCAGCACTTGCTCACTGCACCTGCGCAACATCCGGTTGATTCACCGTTACCTCACTCAACCGACAGCGGAACGCGTAGTCAATGCTATGATTACATCCCGTTTGGACTACTGCAACTCTCTACTGTTCGGAACCTCAACCAATAACATCGGTCGATTGCAGCGACTCCAGAATGCTGCCGCTCGCCTTATTACTCGACAGGCTCGTTGTGAAAGTGCGACCCCTATTCTTCGCGAATTGCACTGGCTACCTATTCAACAGCGCATTGCATTCAAGATCGCTGTTCTTACGTACAAGTCGCTGCACGAAGACCTCTCGCCTATCTACATGCAGAAACTCGTGCGTGTCTACATGCCAGCCAGACGTCTTCGGTCTGCTGACTCGAACGCACTAGTTGTTCCGAGAACACGCAGCAGAGCCGGTGACTGTACATTTGCTCACGCAGCGGCAACAGTGTGGAACGCTCTGCCGTCAAGCGTTACTAACAAAACATCACTGGAATCATTTAAATCTGTGTTGAAGACTCATCTGTTCACTGCAGCGTATGTGTAGCTCGGACCCTTACCAACACTGTTTTACCATAGCTGATTGATGTTTAACGTTTATTTATTTATTTATTTTTCGTATACATTTTAGCCTAATTTATTGATGTTTACATTAATTTTAGTTTATTTATATACCTAAAAATTTTCTTAACCATTTTATTTTATGATATAATACATCACATTCCTTTTCTACTTCTACTATATTTATTGTTTTAATTGCTATTATTATTATTAGTTCATTTTATCTATGATATAATAACTATTGTTTTTATTCAAATGCATTATTTTTAACATACACTTGTATATTGTTGTAAAGTGCTGTGAACAATATTGGATGTGGCGCTTAACAAAATAAAATATTATTATTAATGTATTAGGTTTGAGCTTCCTTAGACACGGAACGCTAATTTATCACAAACTTTATAAATGCATTTACATATGTCTTAAAAACACAAAAACGGATATGTTGAAATGTTGTGTTGACCTTTTGTGGCCTCGTAGAAAGGTCAAATGTATGTGTTTTGTCTATAATGCAACTACTAGAGAGTTGCAGTGATTGTTTGAAACATTCAATCATTATGACACATACATACTTTATTTTTTTATCATTTTGAGATATTTGCCATCTCTATGTGGTTGCATGGGTCGATATTCTGGCCAAAACATTACGCCATGCACCCTGCAAAGTCACGAGTGTCTTTTTTGTTAAACAAACATTCATCAAGGTAACAGTAACATTTCACTCGCATTACATTGTTTATGTGTCTATATGTGTCGCAACAGCAACTGAAGCTAAACTTTAAAATCAGATATTGTTGTGTATGTTTGGCACAAACACGACACTTGTGAATTTACAGAGAGAGGCTCAAGGTGGGTGTAGGTACGTGTTTGCCAGAAAGTCAACAGGTGCACATTCTAATCGGGGCAGAGTAGCTCAACATGAGCAGACATAGCGTCATATGGTGTCACATTTACAAAATACAAATTTTACTTGGCCACAGCTTTACACTGGTGTCGTAACGTGTATCGTGTGAACTTAATGAGGCACTCGTTACTTCACAGTGTGGGAGACTGTTTTGACCACAACTTGAATGATTTACCTAAATTAAGGTGAAAAATAACTCAATAAGACATGGAGTAGTATTTCGAAAGGTGTCATAATATCAAAAACTGTGTAATTTGGCGATATTTGTTCTACTGGTGTCTTAATACGCATACCATAATGACAAAAAGACGCCCACAGCCTCATTGGGTGGTGTAATGTTTTTTTTCTCTCCAGCAAATCAATATATGCACCCATAAAGGAGTACAACATGGATCCAGACATAACCAGAAGCAATGAGTTCCTTAATACCCAAAAAAAAAAAATTTCGACAAGAAAATGTTCGTTCAGTGAGTATTGTCATTGTCACAACAGAAAACACGACCCAACGCGGTAAAAGGGTCACACTTTTTTTATTAGAATGCATTTGTTGTTAAAAAAAATACTCGGGCCTTTATAGTCCATGAGCCAGACAAGATTTGATTCTCAAATTGAGAGACAATTTCCAACTATAATTTTCAGTTACACCAATATCTCAGGTGTCCGAAAATGTGTGATGGGCATTTCAGGAATGTAGCTAAATTAATTATTATTACCTTTTTGGACGTCATCTTTAAACATGGCTGCCATTTTCAAGCGGAAGTCAAGCTATTCGAAACTGATGTCCTACAGCCAAATCTACTGATCGGATCCAAAGTTGTATAGCTGTTCATAATAAAATTCCGGGTACATATACTAACTAAGCCTAATAAAATCTTTCCATTATCATTACTGACAAAAATATAATGGAAAATGTCAGGGAAAACGCAAACAAAATTTCATTTTTTCCACAATATATTTTTACTTCACTTTTTGTAATGTTTTAATAAACTAAATGACCTATGTTTTACTTTCTTATGATATGTTATGCAATTGGCTATACTTCTGTCATTTTAGATGTCTTCTGTACTGCTTGTATGTGTTGTCGGCACATCAAAATATAAACGTACCCCGTTCGGTGTCTGTAAACCGGAACATTACCATACAGACTTCATTTACCTCTTAATGCAAAACGGCTTGGCAGATTTGGATGTAATTTTGTGTGAATTCGTTAGCATATATGAACTACGCATCTGTGATGTCGGAGACAGAAGAAATGAATTATGCATGCGATTTATTAACCTAATAATTACTACAGAAGCCGTGCCAATCATTAGCATATAAATGTTATGTTTAAACATCTGCCTTCGAATATATGAATTCAATAAAATATGTAAATCAAATGATATGATCGCGCAGTTATGTATTGCTATGCACATAATCTGTTTCGAAGTGTGTGGACCTAAACCATGGCCCAACAATACATTTAAAAGTGACGCCGCAGTAATCAACTTTAACCGCTCTTTGCATTAGCATGTGCTTAGTCCAGCTGTTATACTATGTAACTAGGTGTAATTAACTTCTAGTTAACTAAGATTTTTTCAAAGAAATCTTGTATGTAAAACACACATAGAATGCCTCGTATTAATGTTAGGTAGACGTAATCGTGGCATTTCAAAGTGACAAATGACAATGTTAGTGTTCCGCTATCTCTACATACATTTCTTCGAGTCCTACACGATGCAAGTGACAGCGGTTCTGCTCGCGTTAGCAAATTGGCATTGATTGTGAATAACCCCATTCCTTCCAGTGTACGTCGTTCCTTCCCAGCAGTGTTGGCGTTCGACAACGTCAATAGGCAAGAGGAGTCGCTGAGTGGGGGAGGAACATCACAGTCGAGTCAATCAGTCAATGACATCATTCTCCAACCAAAATTGTTTAAGCGCAAGCCGCTTCAGACACCTAGTACTGTTGCTAAAACAGACCAGAAGCAATAAATCCAGCTATTCGAGAAATTGCTTCCAGTGTATAGCGTTGGGAAAAAAGAAGGGCCACCTACAGTCAAACCAGCTGATTTATCTGGACCTCTTGCAGACGCAGCACGGCGGAGTAACCACGTGTAGGTGTTAACACGTTTGCTGGAACCGTCCGATCAGAAAATCAGCTCTTGGATGGACTGCAAAAAAAGATGCATATTGTATTTTCCCATCCTCTTGGGCCGTAGCTATGGTCAGTTGCAAACATTGACGGAAGCATGAAGAGAACTAGCGAACCTGCACCAGGAAAGTATGATGGACCCAACAGATGGTGGACCCGAACAGACGCTAAGCGGAAATAATCGCCCGTTTGAAGAATTATCCAATCAGACCTTTTGATCATCGCTGCACACTGGTCAAGGACGCGGTGTCACCGGTGTGATATTTAAAATCAGTCGATCAAGTCCATTGAGTGTGTAACCCACGGATCATAGGAATTTTTCACATTCAAGAAAATAAGACCAGGCCACACAAAAGATGGAGACGTGTGTTGGCGTGCAGTGAAATAAAAAGGTCTTGTGTTTCGAGGTAGCACTTTATCGTGTGAAGATCTGACCAAAAAGAGCCCGTCACCTGACGGGATTCCTTGGTAGATGACAGTCGTGATAATAATATTTACCAAATGTTAGAAAACACAGCATCGTTACATAAACACCATAACATGCTTGCAGGTTCTCGTCGTTTGTTTAAAATGACGAAGGTCTGAGAGAATATGACGTTCACGTCCACCAATAGGCCATAGTAATCGTAATACTGTAAAATTGTCAAATAATACTCGAATTGCTATGCTATTGACATGACGGTAGACATAAGCTTTATTGTTATTATTCCATGTTGCCAAATATGTGACGCAAAGGCCGTTTTCCCGAAGTAATTGCCGCGCGCACGTTGTTCCTGCGATCGTTATGTTACTTTTTTACGCATTACGTTCATGTTACGTTTTACGTACCGAACAACTGATCTACAGCATTAAAGGTTATAATTTTAACATATATGGAGTATATGAAAAATATGTCTTACGTCCTACTTTAGGGGTGGTATATTAATCTCAGAAAGTTTGGCGCTGTAAGTTTAAGCCGTCTAAGAGGAAAACGTCAACCTACCCGCATATGTACGGAAGCTCGACTGTAAGTAAATGGATCATCACGCTTGCTAAAATTAGATAAACATTGTAGTTCAGGAGCCATGTATAAATGACGAATAACTATTGAAAATTACCAATGTGTGACAAAAGGCGGATACATAAAATGTGGAACATTTTAATTCGTCAGTAATACCAGAGTTCCCTCGCTTGTTTCCGATTATACATTTTAATCAAGTTCATTGCACAGTTCGATTGCAGTAATAATAAATAATAATAATAAATATATGTGTGTGTGTGTGCGTGCGTGCGTGCGTGCGCGTGTGCGTGTATGTGTGCATGACTTTAGGTAGACCACTTAGTGCCTTAAATCGATGTGCATGGTCCTCAAATTAATGTAATGTTCATAACGTTAGAGCACATATCATGAAGGTTTACAACTTCGTGCGTGCGTGTGGTCGTGCGCATGTGTGTGTGTGTGTGTGTGTGTGTGTGTGTGTGTGTGTGTGTGTGTGTGTGTGTGTGTGTGTGTGTGTGTGTGTGTGTGTGTGTGTGTGTGTGTGTGTGTGTGTGTGTGTGTGTGTGTGTGTGTGTGTGTGTGTGTGTGTGTGTGTGTGTGTTTGCATTCCATTTACACACTCGTTCGGACCAGTCACCAGAACAAAGTTCATCCCGACACACTGATATAATGTCGCGTGACGTCCTATACAAATATTATATGTCTTATCTACGTGACAATCTGCACGGCATGCAGTTGACGCATTCAAAATGTGATGTTACAATACACATGTTGTTCATGACCTTCGTCAAACTTCATCTTAACAACATTAGTAGAATTATAAAACATCGACATTTATACGCGCATACATAACTAACCAGCACAACGGTCTCGCTCAAGCACAGTCTTTCGGGTTCTACAAAATAATAATTGAGCCAAAGCGTTAATGGAAAACACGGTGGAGCGTCCAACAGCATATTTTCGGCGGCCATTTTAATAATCCTGTTTACCAGATTGCTAGTAACGTATTCGTCAGTAATAATGAAAAAGCTTTACGCACAAATAAATCCGGTACTGATGCCCCGTTAACGGGTGTTTTAGAAACCGGTGTTCAAATAAACACACAACATTGTGTATAAGCGAACTTAATTAAGTTACCGATTGAACAGTACAAGTTAAACAAAATCCTACCTAATATATATATATATATATATGTATACATACATATATATATAGATGTGTGTAAAAAAAATCCTACCTAATTTATAAATATATATATATACACACATATTTATTTATTACACACACATATATATATATATATATATATATATATATATATATATATATATATATATATATGTAATAAACAAATATGTGTATGAAAATTAAGAGTAAAAGGAACATTAAGTCAAAATAATAGAAAATGTGTTGAAAAGGTAAACATACTGGATAAATAGGTACAGGTAAAAGCTACATTACGTAAAATATATTGAGTACATACTAATATCGCATGCAAAGAGAAGTAAAACCAAAACATAATACAAAATTGTGTGTATCAACATAAATAATTTTAATTTAACGATATTATAATGAGAACAGATATATTCAGTACTTTCTAACTCTGCATGTTGTATTCACTGGCGTGCAGTTTTCGTGGCAGATATTCCACGATACGGGCCCAGTTCAAGGAAACGCCCGGCGACCATAACGTTCTAAGTAAACACAAATTCGTGTCACTTGATGGAGTTTCTACGAAAGAATCTCAGCCACTCCTCAAACGAGTGATCGCTGAAGTGCTATGCTCAAAGGTAAACCGCATAACTCTCGTGACATGACTACGGACTTTATGGAGCTATATAAAGCAGAAAACAAAGACAAACTTCGTAATCGAGTCGACTGTTTCGTGACTAAGTGGGAGACACACGAGAGCCCAAAGGTGTTGTCATTTACTCAAGGTAAGCAGTGCGCGTGCCTTGCCATGCCACACATCCCTTTGTGGTGCACTTTAGACAATAATACCTACACCGAACTTTGTCTTCAGCATAACACATTTTTGTCTTCAGTGTTAGTCGATTTGAACTACTATTCTAAAAAACTTACGTTTCCTTTCATTTACACGATTTATTGTTTTCAGTGATGATCTACTACTCTACGAATTGCTTCGCCAGAATGAAAACAACTTTGTTGGTAAGTAAGTGTACAGTTAACATAATGACATAGTCTTAAACAATAGAACCACACAGCACAATATGTTGTGCTAAGTACTACCAATAAATAGTACGAATTTGGCATAATGATGTTGTATGACTAAATATCAATGTTTCTTGTCTCCTGCAACAGTTTGTATGTAATTATAAACTAGCAATATTTGTGTATTTGCTCGTGAGATATAACAGTATTATAGATTATCTTTTAAACGCTATCAGAGATACTTCTTAACAAATCCTCATTCCCAAGGGTATATCGTAAGGTGGCTGATGCAAGGGCACGAATGTTACAGGTCATTTCTGTGTTGCTGGTTTCCGTGACACCATCCGTTTACTCTACGAATGACATTTACAATGCTCCACCATCCCCGGGTCTGCAACGTTGTCTGGACACGTGTCTGTCCAGGTATCAGTCCTGCTTCAGACATTGCGACATCATTCGGGTAAGACCAACAACTCTCTCTCTCTCTCTCTCTCTCTCTCTCTCTCTCTCTCTCTCTCTCTCTCTCTCTCTCTCTCTCTCTCTCTCTCTCTCTCTCTCTCTCTCTCTCTCTCTCTCTCTCTCTCTCTCTCTCTCTCTCTCTCTCTCTCTCTCTCTCTCTCTCTCTCTCTCTCTCTCTCTCTCACACACACACACACACACACACACACACACACACACACACACACACACACACACACACACACACACACACACACACACACACATTAATGGGTGCATGAATAAACGCGCATACACAATCATGCATTGTTGTGCTATTTTCTCTCGCAAATAATATTTAATAGTTATATATGAACGTGTACTGTTCAATGCAAACTTTAATTATGCATTTACCTGTTTTCCATGTTTTCAGGACAGCCATGTGTCCTTCGAGATGACCTCACGCAGAGAGAGGTGCACAGAAAGGTGCGTTAAGATCACTACACGATGCAGCCATTTTTGTTACGGAGACTAACAGATATTCCGCTAACTGATTAGCTTGTACACTTTGGTATTCATGTGTGCTTGATTTGTTTAATATGTCACTGATGTCGTCGCCATCGTCATCGTCGGCGTCATTTCGCGTATCGTCTGAGAAAGTGTCTTGACGCCTTGCATAATATTGCTGCTCAGAACTGGAAATAAGGACTATAATATATGTGATCTAACACAACATATCGGGCATTAAGTGGCAAAATTGTGAAAGTGAGTTGCGTACCTTTTCAGTATTCCAAATATAGTGAGCTTTAAAATGATACCTAGTTTGTTTAAATACCTTAAGAATTGTTGTGATTTATTGCAAAAAAGCACCGGTTTGAGAAATCATGTCATTTTATCTAATACTGTCATTGCTTTTTAATCTATGGGTTCGTATATGCATATATTTTATAAGTGAAAATGAATGGAGCAAGACCTAGACAGCTATTTTTGGCTTGTGTCCAAAGTAAACCCTTCGACGTAATATTCGGTTTGTTCTGGCGGGTCACACTATTCGGTATAATACGTATACAACGGTTGTTTCTTTTATTACCTCTGCTGCGTTTTTGTATATCACTCATCGCATTTACTAATGTTCTATTTTAACACCACTTGTGTGGCTGTTAATAACTACACTCGTAACATAATGGTGTAGCAAAAAAACCTGTAATGGCCTTGCAACGGTACGTGTCACGTGTTGTAACGTCGAACACTTACGCGGAAAAACTGATTCGCGTCGTTCTAACAGCAACGGAAAGAATGTTTTAATCGACAATAACTTGGACAGTTATCAAATTCTCCTACGAAATACAGCGACATATATGTGTAGATGTCATTATTATATTTATTTACAAAATAACATGGGCAACATTTCGCGGTAGCAGCATATGTATGTGTGTATATATATATATATATATATATATATATATATATACAGTACCGTTATGGGAGCTGATATCTACCCTAAAATCCGTTTGGTGTTCTTATATTCTTCTATCTACCCTCATTTCACTGTGATTTTCTTAAACTCATTATTCTCACAAATGTGCATTTGATGTTGTTGTTGCTGTATCATCGCCACTCGTACATGTTTGATGTTGATGTTGCTGTGTCATCGCCACTCGTACGTGTGTGATGTTGTTGTTGCTGTGTCATCGCCACTCGTACGTGTTTGATGTTGTTGTTGCTGTGTCATCGCCACTCGTACTTGTTTGCCGGTGTTACACTTCCTAGAAACTGATCAGTTTGATTAACTGACCGGTGGTCAATGTATCCACTTTAGCATAATACTAAATAAAGACTATAACAGCACTGTGTTTGTGGTAGTCATGATGTGTTACTAACTGACCGGTGGTCAATGTATCCACTTTAGCAAGCATAGTACTAAATAAAGACTACAACAACACCGTGTATGTGGTGGTCATGATGTGTTACTAACTCACAGCGAATATCCACGAACACGCAAAGAAAGAAACTAAGCAACCGATGGGTGCATTCAGAATCCAGTTCACCATCAGTGCATAACGAGGACGAGCAAGCCGGGCACATATTTGACGTTGTTCACAGCTGCACAAGTCACTTTGAACTTAGACAACAGCAAATATAACTAAGCAAGTTTAAAGTGAACCAGTAATGGAGAAGTCATCGTGAGTGCATAGATTATTTAAAATATATATATATGAAGACACCAAACGTATGTGATGCAGCGTGCATGAATCATAGACAGCCAGATCAATGGATTAACGCAACATAATTATTATTCACAGATAAGGATATTTGTCTAATCCAGGATATTACAGAGAAATGCGTGAATAGGTTAAGTAGTATACGTAGTAGGTTTATGTTTTATATGCTACCAGTTAAGTGGTCGAAATATTTGACATATAAGCCAATACATCTGGTAATTTGCCACTGTACCGGACGATACATTGCCTTCGAACAATTGAAAGTATGGGCCATGTGTTCTGTGAGAGAGAACAAGAATCGCAGAAACACCAACACAGGAACGCGAGAATAATGGCATCAGGCATTCGCGAGAGTATTCCATATTTTAGAATCATTAAAACTACTGCAAACAAATTTAAATATGTTATCAAAGTAAAATGGATAGTTGATGTATATAGCGCGATACCCAGTCCTTACGACGGCCCAAAGCGCGTTTCGCTTTGTAGATGTCCTGAAATAGGTGTGAGATTGGTGGACCATGTGATTTCGTCTTATATTCTTTCATATTATATACAAGCACCACATTAGCATCCCCAGCAGCTAGGCCCATAACGAGGTCGTTTTGGGGTGCGTTTTTAAACAAAGTGGGATTCGTATGTGGTCTGTGGAGATTGGTCCCATTTTGTTGCCTGGTTAAGCCTAATAACCCAATTGTATTAATAAAAGCCAACACGCAGTGATAGTTTGTTGTTAACATAACTTGCTTGAAACCCTTCGCCGTGTGTGCAATTGTTTTGAACATGTTCATATTCATAATATAATAAACGAGGCACCGAGGAGTGTGGGTGTGTCCAAGTTATGTTTCTTCAGAATAAACAGTTAAAGTATGACATTTACAATCTGGTTTTCATTCAATTAATGCATTATATTGATCTGATCTGATGTGCAAAATTTCCATAATTTATCATAAACATAATTAAGTTAGTAAATTAACAAAACTTTATAAATTTGATTTAATTTGAGTTAAATTCTGGGTGTCATACAGTCAAGTACCATATCCTGTACACCACATTGACTCCAGGAAACACAAACCGTATTTTTCAACTGTACGGAACACAAAATGGACATAATAATTAATATTAAAGGCCCTTCACACATTCTTGCCTCCTCATCAGCGATAAGGCTCCCCTTTCTGAGATCTACAAACATGCAACTAGCAACTATAATATTTCGGAAACCATACCGCCACACAATTACACGATTTCTCATCAGCACGCGCATTTCAAAATAGGTGAAGCTAAACTGTATTTATGTGGGACAGTGTTCCCTGTTAGTGTAGTGGTGTTACTGACTCAGAATCGTAGCTAGTTTGCTGTAAATAACAAGGCAGATGTAAGTTTGTACCAGAGCTTTGTATTAAGCCAAACATTAAACCATACAATATAATATATACATGAAGTGCCTTAGCCGATATAATTCTAATAAATAAATTACAGCAAAGGTGAGGGGAACCAACCACACACAGGTGGTGGAACTCACCCATGAATTGCCAAACTAAAACCCTATGCAGAAGGGGAAAGCGTCAAAGCGCAATTACACGATTTCTCATCAGCACGCGCATTTTAAAATAGGTGAAGCTAAACTGTATTTTGTATTGGTCAAATACAATTATTCATCGAAATTCGCGTTCCAGCTCAATAGTTGAAAATGCGTTTTCATAACAGGAGACCCTGGGATAGTGTGAGGTCCTTCTGCATGGCTAATTTGATACAATGGTCCTTTGACACACATTCCTTTAGTGACTGCCCTTTTCACACATGGCATTGGGGACAGACCCCTCAGCCAGGCTCCCATATATTCAGTGATGATCACTTAATAGATAACGCTTTAGTGGGGTTTTTGGAAACCGCATGCGAACATGGGGGCCAGGGGGTTTGAGCCCCCCATTTTTGTATATAGCAAATTGCGGTAAATAAGCTAGCTAGTAATATAGAAGGTGTGCAGTATGCACAGAGGTATCTTTTCCCTTGAATTATATATTGTAAATCTGTGACAGTTCGTATGATGTAAATATGTCTAACAGCATTCAAGGGTTTTTTCAGTCACTAACTAGCTAGAATGGAAAATTATGTTCCCTGTTAGTGTAGTGGTGTTACTGACTCAGAATCGTAGCTAGGTTGCTGTAAATAACAAGGCAGATGTAAGTTTGTACCAGAGCTTTGTATTAAGCCAAACATTAAACCATACAATACAATATATACATGAAGTGCCTTAGCCTATATAATTCTAATAAATTAATTACAGCAAAGGTGAGGGGAACCAACCACACACAGGTGGTGGAACTCACCCATGAATTACCAAACTATAACCCTATGCAGAAGGGGAAAGCGTCAAAGCGCCCCAAAACCCCTTCGCTACTTCATGTAGGGAGATGAATAACAGAAAACGCCCGTGAGGTCAGTTGGAATTGACCAATGTAAACCTTATAACTACAAACATTCTATACAAATATCCAACATGCATATACAATGTGACATGTAAAAACGCCAAACAGAATTCTACTAAAAACCTGCAATTGTAAACATGACATGTTAAGTTGCCAAGACATACTAGCGGTCAGATGCAGCAAACAAATCCCACTAGAAATTAATCACCTAGGTGCAGATGGGGTAGGCGGGTGGGAACAACAGTAGAACATTATTATATATATGTACAAATTGTAGTACATAGCATATGCGGTACATAGATCAGTAATCTTTATGTACCTGTCTGTGCACAGGATGCGAAATACACTGTATAGATTGTCTGTGCACAGTGGCAATCCCTTTGAATTAATAAATTTGGATTGCCCATTACCAACCTACGCAATAGTTGGTGTAACTGTATACAAACAGAGAAAGGGCTGCATGAACAATTCTGTAACACATGTCATCATATATACACTGGGGGTGAAGTGGTGCCGAGCGAAAGTAGCACACGAAAACGGTTCCTCCTTTAACATCTGGACAAATCAGGCTTTCTTGGCATTCCTTGTAATGCTTGAACACTATCCTGCAGCTTTTAGGAGGGGGGAGGTTAACGCTTTTAAGAAACATGGAATACAATTAGTTGTTCACATTTTAAAGATGCAATTTTGAGGAGGGCTCACATTTTGGAGAAAGGGGTTTTACAAAAAGGGGGTTCACGTGAACCCCTCCTGGCTACGGGCCTGTGAATTTGCAATGCATTGATGTCCCTAGAATAGTGCAGCTCCACTCCGACGTGTGTACGTGTGGAAGGAAGCATCACCGCAGACCGTTGGCAAAAGCACATGGCCGAAGGTTCGCCGACGGGCTTAATAGACCAATAGGTCAAGTTCTGTGAACAGTGAACGATCTGATACAAGTGGCTGGAGTCCACTTCGGTCAAAACCGTCAAGGTTAGACCAAAGTGCCCGTTCTATAGGCCATCATAAGCAACACGACCGATGCACAGAGTTTGAAACGTGTAGTTTATTCGAAGACCTGCTTAGTGTTACGTGACAGTGGTGTACGCCGCTCCTTGCACGTGGCATATTTCAAGTTCTAAGCTTGAAGGTAAATAACAGAACCCTTGTGATGTGATTTACGACATTAGCGAGGTATATAACGCCCAGCACACACACACGCCACGCAGTTCCGAAAACAAATCGATAACAGTGAATAGAGGAATAATACTCCCCGGTTGGAACGAAATAGAAGACAATATTCGACTTCAAAGTTTGTGTGCGTTGTGGCGATTGAGAAGTGAGTACGCTAAGAACAAGTAAATATAAAAAGCTAAGTCACTGTATGTATGAAGCACATATTCCAGATGTTAAATGTAGTTAAAACGTTTTGCATTTCAGCTCTGGTACAACAAAATAGTGCGTGCGTCTGTGAATGCATGAGTGTGGGCGTGCGTGTGTGTACATGCATACATCAGAATATGTGTGCGTGTGAGAGTGCGGGATTATGGGTGGGTCAATGTATGCGTGCGTGCGGACGTGCGGACGAGCGGTGTGTATCAATGTGCGAGTTTGCAAATAAATAACACAACAAATGTATATAATAATATTATGGTTTCGTTGTGATTTCATTTTCAGAGGGGATTCTACAGAACCAGTCGCAGCGTCAAAATGAAAATAAGTTTGCTGGTAAGTATTTTGCCATAATATCAGTTGTGGAGATGACGCTGCATTAATTACATGATCGTATGCCACGTGAGATAGATAAATAAATGACAGTATTTACATGATATATGCTATTGGAGGCGGTATAACTAAATGCTGTTTCTACCGTTTGTCTCGTTGTTCTACAGGAACCGTACACATTGTATATGTACCTTGCCCTGACCGACAGTGCCCGCGTGTATGTGGTTATAATCCACGTCCGCGTTGAGATACTGTCAAATGGTGTCAACTAGTCAACTGCCATAAGGTCAGCTGTATGTATGTCACAGGTTGCGTCTCTTCTGCTGGCCGTCGTGTCACCATCCGTTGAAGCCGTGAAAGGTTACAACGATGTGGCTCCGTCCCAGGATCTAAACCGTTGTCTGGACAGATGTCTCTATAGATACCACTCGTGCATCAGTCCTTGCAACATGATGAGGTCAAGACCAGCACTGGTACCTATTGTTTGTTCTGTGACCATTTACACCACCTCACACACGTATGCATGCATGCATGTACGGACGGACCCATGGACGGTCCAACACGCACGCGCACACTCACGGATGGGCGCACGCACTTGCGCATGCACACACACATACACGCACGCACACACACGCACACACGCACACACGCACACACGCACACGCTCACACACGCACACACATATACACACATGCAAGTGCACACGCACGCACTAAATCACTCAATCACACACACATACGTACGCGCTTCATACTTTACATAAATATACATATAAAAAAATTGATGGTAAGATATATTACACTAATCCTGATATAGAAGGACTTGTTTGGCACGTACAACAATTAATGCGTGCTTACCTCTACACGCCTGTATTTATTTGCGTGTCTGCATATAATCACATGCTTAAGTATGCTTACAAAAATGTATTAGTTTCTCTCGGAAATATATTTGTTCTTGATAACAAACCAATCGTGCCTGCTTTCTATGTTCTAGGACAACCAAATGAACTCTGGTTTGTTGACACTCACTGCGAGGTGCATGGAAAGATGCGCTGTGAGCACTACACGATGCAGTCATGTTTGTTATGGCGACTAGTAGGCCGACAGCGTGGAATTGTCTCATAACTGAAGCCCCGTGGATTGTTTTGTGTTTCTTTTTTGGTACCTGGTGGCCGTAACACGTTGATGTTGTTATTGTCAGCAGCGTCGTCTCAAGTTTCACCACTGTTAATTTGGTTAGAAGTGGGACCGTAGCGTGAGCCACGGCTGAATGCAAGATGTGAAGTTGTTGCTTTATATATCATGTTGTGTACATGGAAAAGCTACTTTCATAATTACCGCGTGTGAGTTGTTTTGTTACATTATAGTTTACGTGTATATTTGGTGACCATTTGGTCAATTTATCACTTATACATTACTTTACATTACATTACAAAGACTAGAGGACATGAAGTTACATTAGTAAAGGAGCAGTGTAGATTAGACGTAAGAAAGTTCTCATTTTCACAAAGGACTGTGAATGAATGGAACAGATTATCTGATGATTGTGTGGGTGCTAGTAGTGTGAATATGTTTAAAAATAAAATAGACACATACCTCAGAAGGGCTGGATACATGTAGATAAAAGGGTTGGACTCTCGATAAGCCAACGGGCTTCCTTGTCCACCTGCCATCTAGAGTTAATTCTCTGGATGGCAATCTTGTTAAATCTTGTTACTTGTCAAATGTTTGTACTTTCTCATCGAAAGTACATTAAATTATTCGTAATTAATATACGTATATTATGTTATTATACGTGCCAGCAAATTGTATAACATGTGTTGATTAAACGCCGGCCAGAGGTTCGAATTCAGAACCCTTAGTCACTAAGTCAACACTAAACCAAGCAATGCTGTATTGCATAGTCTGATGTTGGGTGGCGTAGTTGTTTAAGCCCCGGACGGTCAACAACGAGATTCCTTGTCCGAATCACATTTGGAACATGGGGCAAGTTCGTTGACTCCACGTTGCTCAACTGTATGAACGAATACCTGGCTACAAACATGTGTGTGTGTGTGTGTGTGTGTGTGTGTGTGTGTGTGTGTGTGTGTGTGTGTGTGTGTGTGTGTGTGTGTGTGTGTGTGTGTGTGTGTGTGTGTGTGTGTGTGTGTGTGTGTGAGTGTGTGTGTTTGTGTGTTTGTGTGTGTGTGTGTTAGTGTGCGTTTGTGTGTGTGTGTATTTTTTTGTTTATGTGTGTGTTTATGTGCTTGTTTGTACGCATAGTTTGTATGCTGTAATTGTGGCGTGGTTATACTCTTGCCAGATACGTTGAGTTTATTCAAATGAACACATCTGCCATGAGGTGAAGTGTAAAGTTTGTTGGTGATCCTAAGGATTTGACACCGTAAGAACCATTACAAGAAGATACTTATTTAGTACTTACATGATCCTATTATTCTGACAAGCGGAAGCTATTCACGCTATCAAGCATAATAAAACATGAATGACAACACAAGTATTTGTGATGCGTACTTTCTGTTAGTGTTAGTAAAAATAAGTTAGACAAGTTTTATAAAAAGGTTCAGAACACCTCGCACCTCTTAAATACGTATGTGGCACTAGCGATCTAAAACGGCATCCAAAAAGACAGCCGCCAGTTATAGTTGATGTGACAAGGTTTGTAATATAATACGCACCATCCAACCGGTCCTGGTACCTATCATAACGTCAAAATGCGTTAATATCAATATTCAGTCCTTAAGCAGCGTCACTGAACCAATTTATATTCCCGACGATACGTTATGCCGAGCTTAATACGTTTGTGGGACTTGTGCGGTAACTAATTGCTGCGAACGCATGCAACCACGTCTTGTTACAGTGCCTAAGTAAAAGCGTAACTGATACTATGTAATCGGACGTATTCATTTGTAATGCCATCTAGCGAATTGGTCGATGTTGTGGTTGCCAGAAACCTGGAATATTATGCAATAGTGTTACAGTTGAATAGTGTGCAACAGTGTTACAGTAGAATATTGTGTAATTGTATTACAATATAATATTGTGCAATACTGTTACAGTAAAATATTTTGCAATAGTGTTACAGTAGAATATCATGTAATAGTGTTACAGTAGAATATGTCTTAAGTGACCTCTCTCCTGGGTGTCACGTGTATTGTGCGAGCACAGTCATAAGCACGGATTATTTGTAACAGTAAAGCAACTATCTTGAGCGACAACCTGCAAATCGCATAAAAAAACACATAAACCTGTCGTAAGACCGCTATTTTAGCAAGTTGTGAACGATCGTCAGACGCCGATAGTCGGCAATCGTTTACTACTAGAATCCTCAAAATAACCATATTTTTATAGAAAGAAAACTTAATTGTGTGTCTTATTAATTTGCAATGCAACATGACTGGACAATCATATTTTCGGTAACTACCATCGCAGGTGATTGTCTGATGTTTTCAAATCATGTATCATGAGCGAAGTTTATTTACGCAGGGTCGATGACTGTCTTAGCTTAATATAATAATATAATAATAATAATATAATAATTGCTTTATTCACAGACTCCATGCAACATACAAGTACATTATCATGGTTCTATAGTTGTGTTATAACAATAGTTACAATGTACAGAATGAAAAATCACCCGTCAACAAAATGTATGTACAGGGAATTGAACCAATATTTCCATATTCTTGACATGTATTTCACGTCACTATTAATAATGTTACAAATCAATATGTTTTTTGAGAACTGCAGTCGGCATATAAACCTATATGTCAGATTTATAATAACAGCAGCACAGTTAGGTAAATTATTGTTAACAAACATTTCACTAGCACTACAGTATCTGTCATAACCTAACACCATTCGAAATATATTGTTGTAAGAGACATACAATTTCCTGATTGCATAGTTATGAAAATTCCACCATAGATGGGCAGTATACATAGGTGAGCAAAAAGTTGTAAACAATGTCTTCTTTACATCATTTGAACACATATGAAATTTTCTTATGATCATGTTGCCTTGTGCATACAACTGGCGACATTGTCTAGATATATCATTGTCATCTAGCATACTATTTGAAATTATATGACCCAAATATTTTACAGATTCTACCTCACATAGTTTATCGTTACCAAGCATAAAACTTGGAAATTTAACATTCTTACAACTCTTGTTTCTAATTATCATGACCATACTCTTTTTGGCATTGTACCTTATGTCACGAGATACTCCATATTGATCACAGACGGTGAGAAGGGTCTGTAATCCCCTGCTGGACGGACAAAAAACTACAAGATCATCAGCATACATAATAATATAATAATATATTACACAATTATATCCTACATAACATCCTGTATTGCAACTATTAAGTACAGTGGATAACCCATCCATGTAAACACTGAACAAATAGGGGGATATAATACCTCCTTGTCTAACTCCATTACTTACATAAATACTGTCAGATACATGACTACCCCATCTTACACACATCTGTTGGTCCGCATACCAAAACACTAGAATTCTAACAATGTAACCAGGAACCTCTCTGTCTATTAGCTTTTAAAAAAGTACACTATGGTTTACACGGTCAAAAGCCTTAGATGCATCAAGAAAACACATAAACAAACAGCTATTTAAGGCTTGATATTTAGCAATAACCTCTTTTAGTACATAAATGCACATGTCAGTGCCATGCTTCTTTTTAAAACCAAACTGGTTGTCACTGGTTGTTAAAAAGTCATCCATTCTGTTGAGCAAGATTTTTTCAAAAACTTTAGACATAACACTTGCCAGTGCTATTGGCCTATAGTTGTCTTTACTGTTTATCTTGCCGGATTTATCCTTGATTATGGGCACTAATATAACAGAAATCATAGAACTTGGCAGTACGCCATGAACCAACAGACCTGTGAAGCACATTGACAGTAAAGGCAGTATGCGTTCACTGCAGTACTTCAGGTGCTCTGCATACACACCATCAAGGCCACAACTCTTGTTACAGTCAAGGTTTCTTATAGCATCTTTGACTTCTTCAGGTAACACTCTAATGCTGCTCTCATAACTAACATCAAATGCTAGGGTTTTGGCACTACTGTTATTTACACAATTAAACAAGTCACGAAAGTGTTGAATCCACATATTCACAATAGCTTCTTCACCACTGTTACCATTTATATTAGTTGGCAAGAGGATTTTATTATTGTTAATAGTTTTAATCTCCTTCCAAAATTGATCATTTGTATGGTTAGCCATCTTCTTGGCAAGGGCTTCACGCCTCAACTCATTTTCATGTTTTTTAATAAACCTTATTGCATATTTGTATCTAGCATCAGCTTTCTTTTTTAACTCAAAAACAGGACCTTGTTTAGGTTTACCTATACTGTCCCATAGTTGGAAAGCTTCATTAGCAGCTTTATGGATATCTGCCACATAATCAGTCCACCCAGGCCGACATGTATAGTTTCCTTGTTTGTGAGTAGACAAACAGCCACTAGCATCAGTTAAACACCTGGTTATATTATCATACATGTTATTAAGTGCTTTCTGATGAGACTCATCATTGCAGTTGACATCAGTACATATAATAGCATCAATAGGTAATACAATGTTTTTCAGTTCAGTATCAATCTGTCTACAGTAATTGTCAATGGAACCTTTGTTAAGTCTTGACCAGTTAAGACGTGGCTGAGTGTTATTGTTAGTACCGGGTACTACACCTGGCACACTGTCTACATTGACATCGATTATCACAGGGATATGATCTGTGGTAGCAAGATTATAGCACACACTAATGTCATTTATCACATCATTACCATCATGTGTAGCTATACAATGATCTAGCCATGAGGTGCTACCCCATGCATCACTGATGTACGTGAACGAATCAGGTGGTAGATACTACTTACTGGACAGCACCAGATTGTATTCAGTGCAGAAGTTTATAAGGGACCTTCCAAATGACGAAGTCTCGTCAGAAATGTCGGCGTTATAATCCCCTACCACCAGTACACACGTAGTTTCTAAATCTTCTATAATACATATTAATGTGCCAAGTTTTTCCTGATATTCATCATTATTTTGATAACTTTCATATGGCATGTAAACACACAAAATTACAATTTTTTTGTTGCCACAATTATATTCGACACCAACAACCCAGTTAAGGTCAAACTTTAGAGGGGTGATGCCTGCTTCAAGGTCAAGTTTCCACAATATTGCAACACCACCATGTTTTTTCAATATTATGCCATCTCTTTCATCAACACAAGATTCACCAATTCCATGAAAGTTTTCATTGATGCTGTTTAGCCCACATAAATCCTGTTTCGAGAGCCATGTTTCTTGTAAGCACACAAAGTCACATTTGTTAAATAACTGTTCAGTTACGTGTCTGTGATGCTTGTTGTTATAGCCAAGTTTCAAGTTCCTACAATTGTAGCTGGATATATTTAGCGATCTGAACGTTGCTTTTCGTTTATGTCCTTGGCAAGTTCTAGCCGAGACGGCTCAGGATTTAACGTTGTTCGTCGTTGGGAGATCCATAGAGGATGTGTTGTATGCCTTGGTGTTCTAGGCTTCTCGTGAAACCACCTCACATAGGCACCTTCAGGCCACACTTCCGGGTTCATGAAGACCGACGGATCGGGACAGTTGCACTTTACATGGAAACTGTTGTATGTATCACGTCTTGTTGGAAGGGATTCACATGTCACTTCAAGCTTGAAGATGTGCTGAAGGTGGGCTTGGAGGACTTCAGGCTCGACATCAGTGGCAAAGCGGGATGCAAATAAAAAATGACACCATAGCGTATGAAAATTGTAAGTCGTATCCGTTAGAATGTTTTAAGCAGCACAATCGTACGCAGTTCAACTTTCACTCCTTCAAAGAAAACATAGCTAAAATCGGGACCCGGCACCAGCCAGTGGTTATGTCGGCTTCGTGTTCGACCACGCCGAAAATTTGACAGTCCACTTGTTCCAGTCATGAAACGATAAAATACGACAACTTCCTACTGAACAGCATAATAATTACTAAATAAATATAGACATAAACATTGATAAGAACGTACTTGATATACCTTTAATAAAGTTCTTTTATCAGTCAGATGATGCAGGTTTAAATGTAAATCGTTATTCAATTTATTCAGTAAGTTATCCACACATTTGTATACGATACGAAAGCAAACAGTCATTTGCAGTTGCACATCAGCGCCATTATGTTTCAATAAGCACACGTCGCATATCCCTAATAAATTATGTCGATCGCAGTTATTTGATATGTGTCCTGATTGTCACGCTAGTAGGCATGGGATCAATTTAATCAGAACAATCCGCAATTACGAGACACAAACAAAAAACGTCCATCCCCAGGTGGCGCTACGTACACACACACACACACACACACACACACACACACACACACACACACACACACACACACACACACACACACACACACACACACACACACACACACACACACACACACACACACACACACACACACACACACACACACACACACACACACACACACACACACACACACACACCTGTATATACGCAGAAGAAGGTTTCCAGAAGTATTTTTTAATCAATCGTTTGCTATGACATCATTCTGAGCAGTTTTCCTCAATGTGAATTACGTTAAATTCCCCCAGCTGGTGGCTGGACGGTTTACCTCCTTTTTCTCGCTGTTAGTCGCGGTTGCGACTATGACTGCTCGCTTGATTCAGCCTGTGAGTCCTCTCCAGGACGGTTGATCTTGTGCAAATGTGTACCTCTGTGTGGAATATATTCCTTATTTCTTCAGTTTTTATTTCATAATGTCTTTGTATTTTAGTTTGGGGCGGCCGCAATTCCTAGTTCCTTTTGATTATTGTGAAAATATAGATTGTTTTGGAAGTCTCTTGATGTTCATGCGAGCCACGTGACCTGATCATCTGAGGATTTGTTGTATGCGTACGGATGATGTAGCACGGAACAATCATATAAATACGTATTTCGTTGTGAACATTGAACTAACTCAAAACGTGGCCTTTAAATCCCGAAGTACGCTGGCACTTTTCACCCGACCAGACTGACCCAGTTTGGCCTTGTCCGTCCGTAAGACCGCCTCAGTCCGACTGCAGTACATACACTACACCAGCTGACACCGACTGAGACCAAATGGATCGGCGACTACCGAACAACCAAAATAAGGAAACTCATTCTGACACAGCAAGACGAGCCGCGTAGACGCGGAATCACTTAGCATATCATACACCGGCTGGTGCGATGCTTACCAAGTAGAGGCGTTGTACGTGTGTTATGCAACAGCATTATAGCTGTTGCATTTACAATTAACAATACCACGCCTGTGGTTTACTCATAATTTATTGTTAAATTGGGGGATTTTAGTAAAATCCTACAGTTCCGGTGGTTAGCATATTGAGACACGCCGATAAGCACCTAGAGCTTCTTCGATCATGACGCTTCGGTGAAACGCTCAATGCCCCTGTTAATGTTAATTTCTCGTTTTCCCTTCGATTCAGGGTTACATTTGTAACACCTGTTACAAAACCATACAGTGTAACATATATACGGGCGTAACAGTTTTAATTAGTATATACAACGTCAAAACAAATTCGGCGATGCAAACTTGAGTAATATTCTCAGCTTGACGACTGGCGAACTGGGAAGAGTAGGCATTGGTGACGTCATGCTTTCTATCACAATGGCTCTGTCCGTGCAATATAAATGATGTATTTTCAACAAGGTTATTCTAGTAAACAGCTGGCTTAATGTTATTGCCTGCAAGTTGCTAATGGCTATTTTTATTAACCCACTAATTGCCCATGAAGATGCCTTTTGTTTCCCGTCAACGTTAGTTACGTAAAACTTACCAACGGATCGATTGATCGGCACTCTTTATTACCTTGGAATAATTGCAGGACATGCGCATAATTCATGAAAATTTACGTCCGTCTAACGTTCGGTACAAATCAAAAAATGGTAATTAAGAGGAATTTCGAGAAAATATCAAAGCGGTATTTATCTTCCGTACGTTCTTAGATTAATCCCTGAAAGTTTGGCTCCCGATATGCAAGCTCTCTAGGACGAAAACGTTAAGATACATATTTATTATAGTTAGGGTATGATTGATAATTATCAACACAATTTGAAAATAACATGACGGCATTTTATTTTCGTCAGGTAAACCATTCAGAATCCTAGCTGTGTCTGTTGGTTCACATCTTACACTACATTTTACAAAAGGTGTGGTTCGGGAAGTAACAATCAGACGTCTGAAGTGTCGTATACTTCGGCTGTCTGAGTGGTGCGTACGGGAAAAACCTCAAGGTCATGATGGAAGGCACAAACATCTGACGCTTAGCGAGGTGATCGTGTACGTATGACGGACCTAGCTCTGTCGATTCCACTTCTGTTACTTATCAACCCGGTACACTCCAGGATGTAGTACCTACGTTCATTAAGTCCAAAAACGTTATTCGTTTAGTATTTGCTCATCCCCCAGCAATAAATGGTGCGGAACTTGCGATTCTACTATCCAAAATAGCTGTTGGCATCAATTTGCATTAACATTGGGTTTCACTCGTGAGATTAACGTAACTCCACAGTGGCGCCGCCTTGGGAATGACTGACAACTAAATCTGTTCAACGATAAAAGAAAATAACTCCAACTAACTAAGGTTGAGTTTTTCTATTACATCGCCACCTGGTAGATCAGAGGCCGGACACACACACAGACACACGCATCAATACAATTATTTCCTGCGTATAATTTGCCTCTCACTCCAACTAGTCCACACAATATACTTTGCTGTATATATTAAGAACAGTTGCGATATAAAAACAAGTCCCATGTAACCATAGCATGTCAACAATAATATATTACGTATTGAATGTTGCAGACTATGATCCAAACTGCAGTCGACTGTCATGCGCGCAAGGAGGCAGATGCTGACAATGCGCAAAAGAAACGTTCAGTTGCTAGTATACATACAAGTACAAAGGAAAGAAGTGCCGTGGTGAATATCATTCCTGTTGTTGTATATCATATATAATAATTATATTATTTTAATTATTAATAATGTATTACTATTTTATATTAATTTATTATTATTAATATTACTATTAATGCTGTTGTTGTTGACATTACTAGATATATCCTAACGATACATTATGTTAATTACGTATGGCAAGAAGTAAGTCGACAGGTAACAGGGTGACAAGATAGTAGTAGAAGTAGTCCTTTATTTGAGATTTAACAAGTGCGTTTAATGTTACATATGCATTATAAAATGATACTCTGACGTGCACACATGTAGTGATCGCCGAGTGGTGGGTACCTTGTCACACACATATATACCTTTGCAACTCATTTACTCATCATCATAGTTATGTTCATGACACAAATGTCGAATTTTCGTCAGACTGATTTAGGGCGCCGTATGGTCATTTACGTGTCACAAAACAAATAACTTGTCAGATGTCGGTGACGTCATGGCAGTAAGTGCTGCTGAGCGCATGTAGATTTCTAGCATGAGATGCGGCTGTGCAGCTCTTTGTTTCAGGTTGTACATGCAATTACAGTACAATCGCAATATTATATATATATCACCATAAAATAATAATAGTATCTACAATTTTGTCGCTGGATGTACACAGTAAGTATTTGTGTATTCTTTTGGGGTTGTTGTTTGAACATCGCGGATGCTCAACCTTGCATTATATCAGCGGCCTCGTATATACAGCTGATATTGCAACATTACGATTTGCGATGTTTAAACGGCGATTACATTTATATAAAAAATAGTAAATTCCGCGATTGCAATTTCAGGTACAGTCTGAAACACCAACCCGCTCAGTCGCGCACCATGCTAACGCCAAAACACAAGCGGTACTTACTACCATGACGTCACAAACGGTCGCTAGGTGTCGCAACGCTTTGAACAGGGTGACGTAGAGGATTAACGTAAAAGTAAAGGTAAAGGTAAGATCTTATATAACGCAGTGCCCAGTCCTCAGGACTGCTCAAAACGCTTTACACTTTACTCCCTGACAGACCTGTTCAATCAAACACCATCTCGACTTATCTGGGAAGCATTCAGCCATGCTGCAATTGCGCGAAGACTATTCGTACACAAATAACCACCACTGTATATAGCCAGGTAGTAGAGTATATTTCATTAAGACTGGGAATACATAATAACAACTATTCTTTAACATTATAGGCTGTGTACAATTCGCCCGTATTGGTTGTGAATAATCGTTCTTGTAGAATGTGCTGCTATCTCGAAGCCAATTCATAACAAGAAACAACCGATGGAACAGATAAGGTCTGACGTGAAATCATTAAAAACACTCTTCACGTCTGCGTGGAAGAAATGATGAGCTGCCCTGGAATAGTCTACCAAAATGGAGTTTCCATGGTGCACCACAAGAGCCACTACGGGATTGACAAGTTATTCGACAGCTACAGCATCATATATAATAATAATAATATTTAATATTTAGGTCTAAGGTCCAATCACACGAAAGGACCTGTCCCAGAAACTGACCAGGTTGGTTCGTGGGTGGACAAGCAAAAGTTGTTCATTATGAGACGCACTGCTAAACGAAATTTGTTAGCGAAATATTTCGACAGGAGGCAAACGTAATCGTGATCTTTGACACTTTCAGGATTCAAAAACATATATATACTTGAATTCCCAACTTTAAATCTGATGGAATGTCATATAAATGGGTTAAATTTGCACATCTGAGTTTCAGATGTCATACTACGTTACATACCTTACCGTATGGTTCAATCTATCCACGATGTTACAATCGTGGATATGTGATTTCGTATTCACATTGGATGCTAAGTCGTGTTCTAGTTATGAACAGTTGTTGGACCAATCGTCATGTTAATTCGTGTTCTTCTTGTACAATTTGTGTATTGACCCACTGTGACTCATTATTCATGTTGTAATTATACAGGGCAGGGCACTGGACAGCATAGGCTAGTGGTCTTCAACAAGCTCTAGACGACATTGCATTTCACTAGCAGAGCAATAAAGCTGTGTGGATTGTCTTATTAAACCGGTCAAACATGATTCTCAAACACAGTAAAGCAGAGTGAGAAGAAGGGCTTGGCCGGCATCCAGACACTGTCACGGCTATCATCCTTTTGTTCTTTGCCTTGGGACATGTCCATGTATCGAGGGCTTTCTCAGAGGCATACGTCCGCAATTCATCGACTGACAACACACGATGCACTACAACGCTAGCCTGTTCAAATACATTTCGGGTGACATGGCCTTTGAAACTTCACTCGAACCTCACTATTAACCCTATAACAAACCCTCTATCGGGTCATGATAACAAAACTTCTATCGGGTGACTATAACAAACCTTCTATCGGGTGACTATAACAAACCCTCTACTGGGTGATTATAACAGAGCTTCTATCGGGTGATTATAACAAACCTTCTATCGGGTTACTATAACAGATCCTCTATCGGGCGACTGTAACAAACCCTCTATTGGGTGACTATAACAAACCCTATATCGGGTGAGTATAACATACCCTCTATCGGGTGACTATTGCAGCCCTCTGTCAGGTGGCTATATAAGCCCCCATTACGTGTCCCCCTAGACATTTGGAAATTGTGAACATCGCCGCGAAAAAAATATTCAACAGCCCCCCCCCCCCCCCCCCCCCCCCCGCCCAAGCCGTCTTACGATGTTATGCTACGACATGGTGACGGCGGAGTGGTGCTGAAGCTCAGGCAGAGACCGTAGAGTGGTCGATTTTCTGGACTGCCCATCACGTCCCCTTATGATCTTAAAAGGTAAGTTCTTATACAGCACAGTATCCAGTCCTTAGGACTGCTCAGAGCGCTTTACATTTTGCTCCCTGACAGACCTGTTCAATCGATTGAACACAGTCTCGACTTCTCTGGGAAGCATTCAAGCGGAACTCATTTCCATCAAGCGGAACAAGTTTGCCTCAACTGGGGAGGGGCTCATTCGCACTCATTGCCCACCCCCTGCGTACGGGCCCGCGCATACGTATTATTAAAACTACTGAAAATGTTCCCAGTAGCAAAAATTGTGTCTTTGGTCCAGAAAATATTTGAAATGGCTTTAATAGCAGTATAAATAGAATGTTCAATCGGAGCTCAGTGTGCTCTTTCTGGACATAGTTGACTTTCATAGGTGGTATGATAATCAATAGGACTTTTTGTGTACGAAAGGTGCTCAAACTGCCTGTTTTGGTATGTCCACAGCACGAGGGTCATTAAAAATTATCAAAATAATAATATTTACTAACTTTCAACTCATTAACACCTCGTCTTAATCCATTGTACATATGTCCACTGATTTATGATGCTCTTTCAATATCCAAACACATCAACGACTACCAGACGTACTCGAGCATCACCATGCCTGTGGTGGCCTGTCCCATCCCTAACTGCACATACGTGACAGACGATGTTGACGCGATCATCGCCGTGGCGCTACTCAACACCCACGCTATCACTCACGCCCCAACATCTTCCACAAACGCCGCCAGTAGTAATGTAAGGCAAGTACAGGGGATGCTTTGCGCGTCCCGGTGGAAGCCCCATGTTAAGAGATAGGGTTTTGAACCGGACCCCTCATTTCCACCTCATAGACCGCGCCCAGGTTAAAGATAGGGATTTTTAACGTGGGAGAGATACAACACTGGTAAATGAGAAATCTCGTTTACAATTAACTTCCGATTTACTCCGAAAATGGTTTTCGAGAGACTCATTTTGCGCATTACCACTCCCAGGTTAAAGATAGGGATTTTTAACGTGGGAGAGATAGGGATTGCACCAAAACTTGTAAACGAAAACGGCGGATTTTCTCATAGACAACAGCTGGGTTAAAGCATAGGCCATTTTTATCGCAAAGGTATCCGACCACTTTTTGAATAAAATAACATATTCCGAATACCATTTGAATATGTTACACGCGAGATTGCTTGACCCGGAGGCCCAGGCTCTGCCTAGGGATCGAGGCTTTATTTGTTTGACTATGACGTGTCGAAAATGTGGTTTTGTAATAAGGCGTAATGTATAACAAAAGGGGTTATAAATTCAACGGAGACTGTTTTGTCTGAAGTAATGTATACGAAATGTAGATTATGTATATGACTATGTTATGTATATGACTATGGTATGTTTTGTTTTTCGAACAGAGCGAACATTTTGGGGTTAGACCTTTGGTGTATGTTACAAAAAAACCGTACTCGAGAGGTGTCTGGACACGTTTGTTTGTCGCAAGCACGCGCACCCTATATGACGTCATGGTACGCGCTGTAATTTTGTACACGAAGTGAGTTGTTCAAGCAGATAGTGCTTTGGTTAGACCTTGTGTTGAACTTGCGCGTATGTAATGTAATCCCTTCATGTGACGTTAATTAAATAAGTAATTGCGCATGCGCAATAGTGGCTATTCTTATATGTCGTAGGTTGTCGACCCTTTGAATAGGTGTAGGACGCTCCTAGTCTATACATTTACATAGGTTCAAAAACATAGATCCAAACCGGATAAAGCATAGCCATAGCATAGCCATAGGCCATAGCCATAGGCATATATGATATAGTCATAGCCTAGGCATAGAGGCTAAAGGCTATCTGGCCTACAGCACATAACCACGGACAAACAACTTACAAACACTGACAAACAACTTACAAACACTGACAAACAACTTACAAACACGGATATACAACTGAAAAATACCGACATGCTATAGCGAGTGAAAAATTTCCCCGTTAACTGGTATGAACTGGTATGAACTGGTATAAATTAAGCCTCAAGGTTCTGTGTATTTGTCCCGTGTTAAGGAAGTTATACGAGCTTATCAGCTAAAACATTCAAACTACCAGCTATCTGTGTAAAATTTTGGTCAAACTGGTTGTCATGTAACAGTATTTGACAGAATATCATAGTACTTACCAACGGTCACAGTGGGTATCCTGTTTGTAAACTGTTTTGAAGGGGTATTCCTTGTTCAAGTTTCATCTACATGTATGTCTTATCTGTACCTAGACGGCAACCTTTTATCACACTATCATTCTTAACCTATACGTATGCACGTATGCACGTATGTACGTATGCACGTGTGTGTATAATTGCGTTCAAGCCTCATCTATTTAAATAAACAATCACGCTATGTCAGTATGTTCAATGCACAATGGCGACTCGATCGTTTTGATACCAAAGAGCCTATAGCAATAAAAAGACAGCGCAGTACTCGCTATTTTAATTGTTCGAGGAAAGTGAAGCATTATGTTAGAACAGTACAGACCCATAATAACCTCCCAGATAAGATGTACCAGTATCTATATAGTTTACCGTATTAATGGACAAGTGTACACATGTCCATTAGAACGTTTTGATCCTTTTTCGTACTATAGTATTTAAATTCGTGCTTCTTCGGTAAAACCTTCGAAACCGGCTTCTGTCGTAAAACAAATAACCTGGCATGGGTAATCGAAAATGAACTCATAGATTCATACATATAATGACACGAGACAAGAGACGAGACGAGACTATGACCGAGATGTGTCACGAGACTTCGGATGACACGAGACAAGAGATGCCGCGAGACTACAGATGACACATCACACGAGAGTACGGACGAGACAAGAGACGGGACTATGACCGAGATATGTCACGAGACTACGGATGACACATCACACGAGACTAGTTGCGCAAACGAAACACTAATAGACGGGTTATCGCGTCAAATCCCTCCTTTTTCAGGCAAATAGACGGGTTATTGCGTGAGATCCCTCAAAAGGAAGCAAAGCAAAGCAAATAGACGGGTGAGATCCCTCAAAAGGAAGCAAAGCAAAGCAAATAGACGGGTGAGATCCCTCAAAAGGAAGCAAAGCAAAGCAAATAGACGGGTGAGATCCCTCAAAAGGAAGCAAAGCAAAGCAAATAGACGGGGGAGATCCCTCAAAAGGAAGCAAAGCAAAGCAAATAGACGGGGGAGATCCCTCAAAAGGAAGCAAAGCAAAGCAAATAGACGGGTGAGATCCCTCAAAAGGAAGCAAAGCAAAGCAAATAGACGGGTGAGATCCCTCAAAAGGAAGCAAAGCAAAGCAAATAGACGGGTGAGATCCCTCAAAAGGAAGCAAAGCAAAGCAAATAGACGGGTGAGATCCCTCAAAAGGAAGCAAAGCAAAGCAAAGCAAATAGACGGGTGAGATCCCTCAAAAAGAAGCAAAGCAAAGCAAATAGACGGGTGAGATCCCTCAAAAGGAAGCAAAGCAAAGCAAATAGACGGGTGAGATCCCTCAAAAGGAAGCAAAGCAAAGCAAATAGACGGGTGAGATCCCTCAAAAGGAAGCAAAGCAAAGCAAATAGACGGGTGAGATCCCTCAAAAGGAAGCAAAGCAAAGCAAATAGACGGGTGAGATCCCTCAAAAAGAAGCAAATAGAAGGGTTATCGCGTGAGATTTGCTCCAAAAGGGAGCAAATAGACGTGTTATCGCGTACGATCCCAGCGTCAACCCTACGTTTTTAGTGTCGGGTAGTACTCGGAACTTTTTAGTGTCGGGTAGGACTCGGAACTTTTTAGTGTCGGGTAGTACTCGGAACTTTTTAGTGTCGGGTAGGACTCGGAACTTTTTAGTGTCGGGTAGGACTCGGAACTTTTTAGTGTCGGTAGTACTCGGAACTTTTTAGTGTCGGTAGTACTCGGAACTTTTTAGTGTCGGTAGTACTCGGAACTTTTTAGTCTCGGTAGTACTCGGAACTTTTTAGTGTCGGTAGTACTCGGAACTTTTTAGTGTCGGTAGTACTCGGAACTTTTTAGTGTCGGTAGTACTCGGAACGTTTTAGTGTCGGTAGTACTCGGAACTTTTTAGTGTCGGTAGTACTCGGAACTTTTTAGTGTCGGTAGTACTCGGAACTTTTTAGTGTCGGTAGTACTCGGAACTTTTTAGTGTCGGGTAGGACTCGGAACTTTTTTAGTGTCGGTAGTACTCGGAACTTTTTAGTGTCGGTAGTATTCGGAACTTTTTAGTGTCGGTAGTACTCGGAACTTTTTAGTGTCGGTAGTACACGGAACTTTTTTAGTGTCGATAGTACTCGGAACTGTTTAGTGTCGGTAGTACTCGGAACTTTTTAGTGTCGGTAGTACTCGGAACTTTTTAGTGTCGGTAGTATTCGGAACTTTTTAGTGTCGGTAGTATTCGGAACTTTTTAGTGTCGGTAGTACTCGGAAGTTTTTAGTGTCGGTAGTACTCGGAACTTTTTAGTGTCGGTAGTACTCGGAACTTTTTAGTGTCGGTAGTACTCGGAACTTTTTAGTGTCGGTAGTATTCGGAACTTTTTAGTGTCGGTAGTACTCGGAACTTTTTAGTGTCGGTAGTACTCGGAACTTTTTAGTGTCGGTAGTACTCGGAACTTTTTAGTGTCGGTAGTACTCGGAACTTTTTAGTGTCGGTAGTATTCGGAACTTTTTAGTGTCGGTAGTACTCGGAACTTTTTAGTGTCGGTAGTACTCGGAACTTTTTAGTGTCGGGTAGGACTCGGAACTTTTTAGTGTCGGGTAGTACTCGGAACTTTTTAGTGTCGGTAGTACTCGGAACTTTTTAGTGTCGGGTAGGACTCGGAACTTTTTAGTGTCGGTAGTACTCGGAACTTTTTAGTGTCGGTAGTACTCGGAACTTTTTAGTGTCGGTAGTATTCGGAACTTTTTAGTGTCGGTAGTACTCGGAACTTTTTAGTGTCGGTAGTACACGGAACTTTTTTAGTGTCGATAGTACTCGGAACTGTTTAGTGTCGGTAGTACTCGGAACTTTTTAGTGTCGGTAGTACTCGGAACTTTTTAGTGTCGGTAGTATTCGGAACTTTTTAGTGTCGGTAGTACTCGGAACGAGACTATGACCGAGATATGTCACGAGTCTACGGATGATACATCACACGTTATGTCACGAGACTTCGGATGTCACATCACACAAGATTACGGATGACACATAATGCGAGAGTACCGACGAGACAAGAGATTTCACGCGAGACTTCGGATGACACGAGACAAGAGACGAGACTACGACCGAGAGATGTCACGAGACTTCGGATGACACGAGACAAGAGACGAGACTATGACCGAGATATGTCACGAGTCTACGGATGACACATCACACGTTATGTCACGAGACTTCGGATGTTACATCACACAAGATATAACGCGAGAGTACCGACGCCACTCAACGGACACCGATATAATTAGTCAGAGTATCGCCATCTACTGACGAGGATGACCAACGATAGCGGAAGCGTAGAGGCCACCATGACAGATCGCCATGTCATTCAAATAACTTCCGGTACTACGTTACTTCCGGCGTAGCGTCCCTAGTAGAGGCCGCCATGACAGTCAAGTGACTTCCGGTATGACATCACATCCGGCGTAGCGACCCCTAGTGGATAATCGGAGTACTACGTCACATGATGGCGCCATCTAGCGGGTAAAAATATATAAATATGTTATCAAGAGAAAAAAAGTTGGGGTTAACCTCGCGAAAATTTTATGTTTTTGGACAAAAACATAAAATTTCATTTGACTGTCATGGCAATACTCTGACTAATTACATTAGTATCCGTTGAGTGGTGTTGGGAACCTTGATGGTCACCTCTTTGAATGAAGTCCTGACAGGTGGTTGTCCTTACTGTGTTCAATTCGTGTCACGTGTTATTGTCATCCGTAGTCTCGCGGCCTCTCGTGTGATGTGTGATGTGTCATCCGTAGTCTCGCGGTATCTCTTATCTCGTCAGTACTCTCGTGTGATGTGTGATGTGTCATCCGTAGTCTCGCGGCATCTCTTATCTCGTCAGTACTCTCGTGTGATGTGTCATCCGAAGTCTCGTGACATATCTCGGTCGTAGTCTCGTCTCTTGTCTCGTGTCATCCGAAGTCTCGTGACATCTCTCGGTCGTAGTCTCGTCTCTTGTCGCGTGACATCCGAAGTTCCGAGTACTACCGACACTAAAAAGTTCCGAGTACTACCGACACTAAAACGTTCCGAGTACTACCGACACTAAAAAGTTCCGAGTACTACCGACACTAAAAAGTTCCGAGTACTACCGACACTAAAAAGTTCCGAATACTACCGACACTAAAAAGTTCCGAGTACTACCGACACTAAAAAGTTCCGAGTACTACCGACACTAAACAGTTCCGAGTACTATCGACACTAAAAAAGTTCCGTGTACTACCGACACTAAATAGTTCCGAGTACTACCGACACTAAAAAGTTCCGAATACTACCGACACTAAAAAGTTCCGAGTACTACCGACACTAAAAAAGTTCCGAGTCCTACCCGACACTAAAAAGTTCCGAGTACTACCGACACTAAAAAGTTCCGAGTACTACCGACACTAAAAAGTTCCGAGTACTACCGACACTAAAAAGTTCCGAATACTACCGACACTAAAAAGTTCCGAGTACTACCGACACTAAAAAGTTCCGAGTACTACCGACACTAAAAAGTTCCGAGTACTACCGACACTAAAAAGTTCCGAATACTACCGACACTAAAAAGTTCCGAGTACTACCGACACTAAAAAGTTCCGAGTACTACCGACACTAAAAAGTTCCGAATACTACCGACACTAAAAAGTTCCGAGTACTACCGACACTAAAAAGTTCCGAGTACTACCGACACTAAAAAGTTCCGAGTACTACCGACACTAAAAAGTTCCGAGTACTACCGACACTAAACAGTTCCGAGTACTATCGACACTAAAAAAGTTCCGTGTACTACCGACACTAAAAAGTTCCGAGTACTACCGACACTAAAAAGTTCCGAATACTACCGACACTAAAAAGTTCCGAGTACTACCGACACTAAAAAGTTCCGAATACTACCGACACTAAAAAGTTCCGAGTACTACCGACACTAAAAAGTTCCGAGTACTACCGACACTAAAAAGTTCCGAGTACTACCGACACTAAACAGTTCCGAGTACTATCGACACTAAAAAAGTTCCGTGTACTACCGACACTAAAAAGTTCCGAGTACTACCGACACTAAAAAGTTCCGAATACTACCGACACTAAAAAGTTCCGAGTACTACCGACACTAAAAAGTTCCGAGTACTACCGACACTAAAAAGTTCCGAGTCCTACCCGACACTAAAAAGTTCCGAGTACTACTGACACTAAAAAGTTCCGAGTACTACCCGACACTAAAAAGTTCCGAGTCCTACCCGACACTAAAAAGTTCCGAGTACTACCGACACTAAAAAGTTCCGAGTACTACCGACACTAAAAAGTTCCGAATACTACCGACACTAAAAAGTTCCGAGTACTACCGACACTAAAAAGTTCCGAATACTACCGACACTAAAAAGTTCCGAGTACTACCGACACTAAAAAGTTCCGAGTACTACCGACACTAAAAAGTTCCGAATACTACCGACACTAAAAAGTTCCGAGTACTACCGACACTAAAAAGTTCCGAGTACTACCGACACTAAAAAGTTCCGAGTACTACCGACACTAAAAAGTTCCGAGTACTACCGACACTAAAAATTTCCGAGTACTACCGACACTAAAAAGTTCCGAGTACTACCGACACTAAACAGTTCCGAGTACTATCGACACTAAAAAAGTTCCGTGTACTACCGACACTAAAAAGTTCCGAATACTACCGACACTAAAAAGTTCCGAGTACTACCGACACTAAAAAAGTTCCGAGTCCTACCCGACACTAAAAAGTTCCGAGTACTACCGACACTAAAAAGTTCCGAGTACTACCGACACTAAAAAGTTCCGAGTACTACCGACACTAAAAAGTTCCGAGTACTACCGACACTAAAACGTTCCGAGTACTACCGACACTAAAAAGTTCCGAGTACTACCGACACTAAAAAGTTCCGAGTACTACCGACACTAAAAAGTTCCCAGTACTACCGACACTAAAAAGTTCCGAGTACTACCGAGACTAAAAAGTTCCGAGTACTACCGACACTAAAAAGTTCCGAGTACTACCGACACTAAAAAGTTCCGAGTACTACCGACACTAAAAAGTTCCGAGTACTACCGACACTAAAAAGTTCCGAGTCCTACCCGACACTAAAAAGTTCCGAGTCCTACCCGACACTAAAAAGTTCCGAGTACTACCCGACACTAAAAAGTTCCGAGTCCTACCCGACACTAAAAAGTTCCGAGTACTACCCGACACTAAAAACGTAGGGTTGACGCTGGGATCGTACGCGATAACACGTCTATTTGCTCCCTTTTGGAGCAAATCTCACGCGATAACCCTTCTATTTGCTTCTTTTTGAGGGATCTCACCCGTCTATTTGCTTTGCTTTGCTTCCTTTTGAGGGATCTCACCCGTCTATTTGCTTTGCTTTGCTTCCTTTTGAGGGATCTCACCCGTCTATTTGCTTTGCTTTGCTTCCTTTTGAGGGATCTCACCCGTCTATTTGCTGTGCTTTGCTTCCTTTTGAGGGATCCCACCCGTCTATTTGCTTTGCTTTGCTTCTTTTTGAGGGATCTCACCCGTCTATTTGCTTTGCTTTGCTTTGCTTCCTTTTGAGGGATCTCACCCGTCTATTTGCTTTGCTTTGCTTCCTTTTGAGGGATCTCACCCGTCTATTTGCTTTGCTTTGCTTCCTTTTGAGGGATCTCACCCGTCTATTTGCTTTGCTTTGCTTCCTTTTGAGGGATCTCACCCGTCTATTTGCTTTGCTTTGCTTCCTTTTGAGGGATCTCACCCGTCTATTTGCTTTGCTTTGCTTCCTTTTGAGGGATCTCACCCGTCTATTTGCTTTGCTTTGCTTCCTTTTGAGGGATCTCACCCGTCTATTTGCTTTGCTTTGCTTCCTTTTGAGGGATCTCACCCGTCTATTTGCTTTGCTTTGCTTCCTTTTGAGGGATTTCACCCGTCTATTTGCTTTGCTTTGCTTCCTTTTGAGGGATCTCACCCGTCTATTTGCTTTGCTTTGCTTCCTTTTGAGGGATCTCCCCCGTCTATTTGCTTTACTTTGCTTCCTTTTGAGGGATCTCCCCCGTCTATTTGCTTTGCTTTGCTTCCTTTTGAGGGATCTCACCCGTCTATTTGCTTTGCTTTGCTTCCTTTTGAGGGATCTCACCCGTCTATTTGCTTTGCTTTGCTTCCTTTTGAGGGATCTCACCCGTCTATTTGCTTTGCTTTGCTTCCTTTTGAGGGATCTCACGCAATAACCCGTCTATTTGCCTGAAAAAGGAGGGATTTGACGCGATAACCCGTCTATTAGTGTTTCGTTTGCGCAACTAGTCTCGTGTGATGTGTCATCCGTAGTCTCGTGACATATCTCGGTCATAGTCCCGTCTCTTGTCTCGTCCGTACTCTCGTGTGATGTGTCATCCGTAGTCTCGCGGCATCTCTTGTCTCGTGTCATCCGAAGTCTCGTGACACATCTCGGTCATAGTCTCGTCTCGTCTCTTGTCTCGTGTCATTATATGTATGAATCTATGAGTTCATTTTCGATTACCCATGCCAGGTTATTTGTTTTACGACAGAAGCCGGTTTCGAAGGTTTTACCGAAGAAGCACGAATTTAAATACTATAGTACGAAAAAGGATCAAAACGTTCTAATGGACATGTGTACACTTGTCCATTAATACGGTAAACTATATAGATACTGGTACATCTTATCTGGGAGGTTATTATGGGTCTGTACTGTTCTAACATAATGCTTCACTTTCCTCGAACAATTAAAATAGCGAGTACTGCGCTGTCTTTTTATTGCTATAGGCTCTTTGGTATCAAAACGATCGAGTCGCCATTGTGCATTGCACATACTGACATAGCGTGATTGTTTATTTAAATAGATGAGGCTTGAACGCAATTATACACACACGTGCATACGTACATACGTGCATACGTGCATACGTATAGGTTAAGAATGATAGTGTGATAAAAGGTTGCCGTCTAGGTACAGATAAGACATACATGTAGATGAAACTTGAACAAGGAATACCCCTTCAAAACAGTTTACAAACAGGATACCCACTGTGACCGTTGGTAAGTACTATGATATTCTGTCAAATACTGTTACATGACAACCAGTTTGACCAAAATTTTACACAGATAGCTGGTAGTTTGAATGTTTTAGCTGATAAGCTCGTATAACTTCCTTAACACGGGACAAATACACAGAACCTTGAGGCTTAATTTATACCAGTTCATACCAGTTCATACCAGTTAACGGGGAAATTTTTCACTCGCTATAGCATGTCGGTATTTTTCAGTTGTATATCCGTGTTTGTAAGTTGTTTGTCAGTGTTTGTAAGTTGTTTGTCAGTGTTTGTAAGTTGTTTGTCCGTGGTTATGTGCTGTAGGCCAGATAGCCTTTAGCCTCTATGCCTAGGCTATGACTATATCATATATGCCTATGGCTATGGCCTATGCTATGGCTATGCTTTATCCGGTTTGGATCTGTTTTTGAACCTATGTAAATGTATAGACTAGGAGCGTCCTACACCTATTCAAAGGGTCGACAACCTACGACATATAAGAATAGCCACTATTGCGCATGCGCAATTACTTATTTAATTAACGTCACATGAAGGGATTACATTACATACGCGCAAGTTCAACACAAGGTCTAACCAAAGCACTATCTGCTTGAACAACTCACTTCGTGTACAAAATTACAGCGCGTACCATGACGTCATATAGGGTGCGCGTGCTTGCGACAAACAAACGTGTCCAGACACCTCTCGAGTACGGTTTTTTTGTAACATACACCAAAGGTCTAACCCCAAAATGTTCGCTCTGTTCGAAAAACAAAACAAAACGAGGCTATAGGCTCTGGTATAACATAGTCCTATACATAATCTACATTTCGTATACATTACTTCAGACAAAACAGTCTCCGTTGAATTTATAACCCCTTTTGTTATACATTACGCCTTATTACAAAACCACATTTTCGACACGTCATAGTCAAACAAATAAAGCCTCGATCCCTAGGCAGAGCCTGGACGTCCGGGTCAAGCAATCTCGCGTGTAACATATTCAAATGGTATTCGGAATATGTTATTTTATTCAAAAAGTGGTCGCATACCTTTGCGATAAAAATCCCTATGTTTTAACATAGGGTGAAAATTCCCTATGTTAAAGCATGGGATAAAAATTCGAAAAGTGGTCGGATACCTTTGCGATAAAAATGGCCTATGCTTTAACCCAGCTGTTGTCTATGAGAAAATCCGCCGTTTTCGTTTACAAGTTTTGGTGCAATCCCTATCTCTCCCACGTTAAAAATCCCTATCTTTAACCTGGGAGTGGTAATGCGCAAAATGAGTCTCTCGAAAACCATTTTCGGAGTAAATCGGAAGTTAATTGTAAACGAGATTTCTCATTTACCAGTGTTGTATCTCTCCCATGTTAAAAATCCCTATCTTTAACCTGGGCGCGGTCTATGAGGTGGAAATGAGGGGTCCGGTTCAAAACCCTATCTTCTTAACATGGGGCTTCCACCGGGGCGCGCAAAGCATCCCCTGTACTTGCCTTACATTACTACTGCCGCCGCTGCTAAAGTGGAAAGGGTGAAACGACCAACGGTCACATCGGCGGGGAGCAGCGAAGAATGGGACTACTTCCTGGTCCGATGGCGCGACTGCGTGGAAGCAACCAAAGTATCGGGCAAAGATAGAATAATTCAACTACTCGAATGCTGCGACGAACAATTGCGAAAGGACGTCACACGCTCCATTGGCATGGGTCGTACACTCACTTGGCTTTCAGGGAAGAAAACACGATGGTCGCTCGGGTCACCCTGCATAGCATGCGCCAAGACAGAGACGAGACTGTCAGGTCATTCAGTGCCAGGATCCGCGGCCAAGCCGGCGTCTGCAAGTTCTCCCTCCCGTGCCCAAATTGCACACAGACCTTTAACTACACAGAAGAAGTGCTACGAGACGTGGTGATCAGGGGCCTGGAGGATCCAGAAATCCAACTTGACCTGCTCGGCGACAAAAATCAGGACATGAACTTTGAGGAAGCCATACGCTTTGTTGAAGCAAAAGAAGCGGGAAAACGATCAGCCTCACGCTTGGTCGACACGCACGGGGCAGAGACAGCCAAGAGCTCATACACTCGCAAACGACTCGACCGCTTACAACGACAGCATGAACCCAGGGCAGTATCAACCGACCAGAACCCCTGCTCCTACTGCGGCAAAAAAGGGCACGGAAGGAACGCCCCACAGGACATCCGACGCACCGAATGCCCCGCATACAACTCGACGTGCACCGCCTGCCACAAGAAGCATCACTTCGAAGTGGTCTGCCGGGGGAAGTACCGCCGCAAACGAGAAGACACGAAGGTTGAGCTACAGGAAGGCGCCGTGTTTGATTCTCTCTGCATCATCAACAACACCGGCCGACGTCGCAATGAACGCTTCATTGCACTTGATCACCACCTGTACAACCAACTGTCTGACACGTGGCTAAAGCAGTCCTCTAAACCTCAGCCGTTCGTCAAACTTGGTGTGGACGTCCTCGTCGATGACTACAAACTCTTCGGCTTCGACTCTCTCCTCACCCGCACCCCTAGACACGCAGATATACTGTGCATGGCACACACGGGGTGCTAGAGTTGTCTTGCCGGTATCAAGGCGATCCATCGCCTCGGTATCAATCAACGGGAACTGATACCGGTAACGATGAAAATGCATGCTGCAAACAAGCGCGGTATAAACATCATTGGCGCCGCCATCTTGAGGTTCTCAGGTAGAACATCGAGACTCGTCAAATCGTCTACGTCACAGATGTTGACAACAAATTGTTCCTCGGCATGGAGGCCTGTGTTGCGCTCGGGATGATAACCGAGCAGTTCCCAAAGGTCGGCGAGATCACCAGACATACAGCTGCGGATGCCACGTCCGATGTTCCCGATCATCTCCGTAACAACAGCGGCCTCATCGCCCATTGTAACTGCCCGAAACGTGAACTGCCGCCTCCTCCACCCACTGAGCTGCCATGTCCGGAAACTGACGATAACTGCGAGACGTTACGGCAGTTCCTGCTAGACTACTACAAGGGCTCGACCTTCAACACATGCGAACATCAGCCACTCCCGATGATGAGTGGTCCACCCCTACAGCTCATGATTGACCCCGAAGCCAAACCGTTCGCATGCCACTCGCCAATCCCAGTACCCCTACACAGGCAAGCAGATATAAAAGCCGGTCTCGACCGCGACGTTCTCCTCGGAATCATCGAGCCAGTACCTGTGGGCGCCGCACCGTCTACTTTCAGCCCCTCAACAAGTATGCCACTCGCGAGACGCATCATACTCAGTCACCCTTCCACCAGGCGAGATCTGTGCCACAATGCACGAAGAAAACTGTGTTCGATGCTTGGAATGGCTACCATAGTGTGCCCTTCCGCGAAGAAGATCGCCCACTGACAACATTTATCACGCCGTGGGGACGCTACAGATACAGGACGGCACCACAGGGCTACATTGCTTCTGGAGACGGTTACACCCGAAGATTCGACGAAATTGTGTCAAGTTTTCCGAACAAGACGAAATGTATCGATGACACAATCCTGTGGTCCAACGACATAACCGCGGCTTTCCACCTGGCAGTGAAATAGTTCGATATATGTGGCAATCATGGTATCACACTCAACCCGAGTAAGTTCTTTGCTCAGAACACTGTCGAATTTACCGGATTCGAGATCACACCAGATAGTGTCCGTCCATCCCGGAAATTCTTAGAATCGATCCTCGACTTCCCGACACTCAAGACCATCACGGACATACGCGCTTGGTTCGGCCTTGTCAACCAAGTGGCGTACGCGTTCGCCGCTGCGGAAAGAATGCCTCCGTTCCGGCCCTGTTGAAGCCCGGAACCACATTCACCTGGAACGATGAGATGCAATCACTTTTCGAAGAGTCTAAAAGCGTCATCATCAGTGAAATCGAGGAAGAGGTCAGAATATTTGATGCGTCACGATCAACATGCCTAGCCACTGATTGGTCCAAGACAGGAATAGGATTATGGTTATTCCAAAAGCATTGTGAGTGCCGCGGCAACATACCTCGTGGAAGATTACGCTCGCCGGAAGTCGATTCACCCACCCGGCTGAGTCACGCTACGCGCCTGTAGAGGGCGAAGCCCTGGCAGTCGCTGACGCACTAAACAAGACCAGTTACTTCATCCTCGGCTGTGAAAACCTCACCCTCGCCGTGGACCATAAGCCGCTGCTAAAGATCTTCGGCGACAGATCTCTTGAGGAGGTTTCAAGGAAAAGACTCTCGGATATCTCTTCCGTGTAGTCCACATACCAGGTGTAAAGCACCGAGCCGCTAACGCGATCTCTCGCTACCCTATTGGCAACCCCGTCAAAATGCATCTACCAGATGACGTCGCGTCCCTGCAAGACGGTGCTCTTCCTGTAGGATTACCAACACTCCCGAAACTACGCTCCTCCTTCCTGGCCGGCATCCGATGCGGTGAAGAGTTTCAGGACGATGTAGAACACTCAGTTCACGACGTCGCCCACTCATCACTCTGCTCCCTTAAGGCCGTCACCTGGGATGGAGTCCGCATGGCAACCAATAGCGACGAGGCCATGGTCAAGCTGATGGAAATCATCGAGTCGGGGATGCCAAAATTCCACGAGCTGCCAATAGAACTACGCCAGTACCATTAGTATCGCGACAACCTCTACACTGTGGACGGTGTAGTTTTATACAACGACAGAATAGTCATCCCCCGCTCACTGCGCCTCGATGTACTGCAATCACTGCGTAGAGGTGGGGCGCAAGGCTTGATCGCTAGTCTACGGCAGATATTCGACACCTTCGGCATCCCCGATGAGCTATCATCAGACGGCGGCCCCGAATTCTCATCATCCGCCACGCAGACCTTCCTCAGATCATGGGGTGTTCATCATCGCCTGTCTTCAGTTGCGTATTCCCACAGTAATTGTCGAGCGGAAGTCGGCGTGAAAACGGTGAAGCGCTTGATAACAGGCAATACAAGCCCCAACGGCGAGCTTGATACTGATGAATTCCAGCGGGCCATACTACAGTACAGAAACACACCCGACAAAGACACTAAGTTCTCCCCGGCAATGTGCATATTCGGACGCCCTATCCGAGACTTCATCCCCATCTTTCCAGGACTCTACAAGCCTCACACAACGTGCATGGCGTGAGACCCTAAGTGCACGCGAGGAGGCGCTACGGATTCGCCACATGAAGGATGCCGAACGATGGGCGGAACACACGAAGACGTTACCGCCACTCATGGTGGGCGACTTCGTCCGCATTCAAAATCAAATCGGCCCCAACCCGCGGAAATGGGACAAGACGGGGATAGTGATCGAGGTTCGGAAACATGATCAGTACGCGATCCGCGTGGACGGCTCGGGCCGCATCACCATACGGAACCGTAAGTTCTTGAGACGATTCACCCCTGCCATCAAGCGCGCGACTCCTGGCCAACTGGGCATCAACGCCTTTCTTCCACCGCCAGTCGCCTACTCTGTAGCACCAGCGGCGCAGCAGCAATCAGCCTCATCACCGAAAGAACGCGCTCTACCGACACCTACGCCAACCGTACTGTTATCGCCCACTCCACCTGCGATGACTCCAGCGCCTGGGACCAAGCTGCCACCCGCTCCGCCTGCGTCCCCACCCTTGGCAGACGTCTCGCCACCACAGCCGCAATCGTCTGCGTCACCCAAGCCGGCGCCACGCCCGGCTCCTGCTTCACCACGTGCAACTCCTGCCGCCCCATTGCGACGTTCGGCCCGCAACGCGGCCCAGCCAACATGGCTAAAGGACTATGTTTCCACTGTTGACACTCAGTGAACTATGTTATTTCTTGTTCCTATTTTTGTTCTACTAACACAAGCCATATTATTATTTGTCGACATATCAGTCTTCAGTGGTTTAAAGACTTGGGGGGCGTAGAGGGTTATATAGTTACTGTTATTGACTAATCCATGTATCCTGGTTGCAGTTCTCATTGAGTTGCGATCATTCGTGCTGATGTACACAATACATCGTGGAAATTGATCTCTGATCTTATCTAATTAATCAACTTCACTGGTCGTCACAACACATCTAAACTACAGGAAAGCAGCATCATCGTTAAGAATGTGTTCTATGTTATCCAGTTTCTCAGTTACGAATGTTGTCTGGTTTATAATATGACATAGTATATGTAGACCCACTGCTTCTTTCATTAAACAAGGACACTGCTGGCCATACAGACCTAATTTGACATCAGAGGGGTTGAAAATACCAAATGGTCGTGAATTACCTTATTGGTGTTCTATTTTACGGCTAAGAAGAGAGTTTCACTTTCCTCAGACGGCGACGTTTTCTTGCCAGACTCAGACGTATTTCTGCTTGGAGACTCTCAGCTTGCAAAGCCAAATAAGTCTTTATTTATCTCTAAATGCCTGACAAACACATATGGTATTGTGTCTGAGCTAATTTTCGTTGACATTGAGAACTTACTAACATATTTCCACTTATAATGAACCATTTTGGTGTTCAAGCTGAAGTGAAGACTAACAGATTTGTTACCTGCCAAAAGTTGCCTGCCCCTCCGAGAACAAAGGATCAATATCGTAAAATGTAATCGATAACGTAAAATACAAATGGATAACGTAGAATACATTTCGCTGCTATTTTCCCAGAATTTACTGATACTGTGATTAGACAAGCTACCTTGGGTAGTCGCCGTTTATTGTCATCTAAAACTGTAGGAATAATGAACCCTACTTAGGCCTTTCAGAATAATATTTGTGTCTCCTGGTACATTCTCTCAATTATTAGGGTCGGTAGGTAAGACAGATATTTGCAAAATGCCATGAAATTTGGCTCAAACCCATGCGCGGTACTGGAAACATAAAGAATAAAATTATGCGTATTAGTTGGCAAAAGAGATGGAAAACGTGGCACAGTAGTATTTCAGATACATGTGGACAGCATTCGCCAAACACCGCAACATATTCAGGGGTAACTTTGGAATCTGCTTGAAGAGACAAGTCTACAACTCATGCGTACTTCCAACGATGACATACTGCACGGAACATGGGCACTCACCATCCAGGCAAAGAACAAGCTATAGCAGCCGCACAAATAAAGATGGCAAGAAGTATGTTAAACATCACATATCGGTAGAAAAACATCTGGCTAAGACAGAAGACAAAGGTCATATAGACGTGATAGAACAAATCAGAAGACAGATGTGGACACGAAGAAGGGCACATCAGCAGATTACGAGATAACCGATGGACATCGCGCTATCACAAACTGGAGACCTTACGGAGGGAAACTATCTAGAGGAAGACCAGCGAGACAGTGGAGAGACGAACTAGACGAGTACTGGAAGGGCACCATCTGGCAGAGGATAGAGCAAGACAGGCAGATTTGGAAACGACATGCTGAGGCTTTCGTCTAACCACGGGACACTACGGCTGCACAAGCACAATGATGATGACATACTGTACACACACACACACACACACACACACACATACACACACACACACACACACACACACACACACACACACACACACACACACACACACACACACACACACACACACACACACACACACATCCGTCTTTTTTTAATCAAAACACGATATATCCATGTTCAGCCAATCAATTATTTAAAACCACGTTTTGTGTAACAAATGTGCAACAAATATTTCAGCGTTTGCCACCATTCTCTATGATTTGGATTCTAAATAATAGTATATATCAACTTAATATAGAAGTTTTTATTTAAACTTTGAGGATAAAGCACAAAAGTGATTTTTTCTCAAAACGAAGAAAATAGCTATATCGCGTTTTGCCCTGAAACCCTTCATATATATATATACACACACACACACACACCCACACACTCACACACACACACACACACACACACACACACACACACACACACACACACACACACACACACACACACACACACACACACACACACACACACACACACACACACACAAACACACAGATATATATATACATTTTCTTCGTTTTAAGAAAAAATAACTAACTTTTGTGCTTCATGCTTATTTAGAATTCAAAATCATAGAGAATGGTTGCAAACTCTGCAATATGCCAGCATTTGATACGCACTCGATGAAACATTTGAACTGTCAAATGTATGGCGTTCGCATTCGACTACGAATGTTTAAGGTTCGCATTCGAATGCGAATGCGCCGAAAATTGAACGGTTGCATTCGAATGTTTGTTTAACGCAATTAACAATTAATTTCCTGTGGAATTATATTAAACTATAATAAATTAACCAAAATCAAGCTAATTAATTCAGTCATCCTGTTACTTTCGAATCCACTTTCTAAGCCAGCTCTTTGTGAAATGTGCTCAGTACTGATCAATATTATGCAACAGGAGAGAAGAATGCAAACTTAATTAACCTGCATTACAACCGTTAACAGACCCGTATGGCATACCGTACGTTGTGCATTACCTTTTCAATGAGCCAGAATAGTTGTCAACAAACAGCAAGTCTTTGCCACAGTCACCTCACTCTGTCTCATTGACTCAACACAAATGCATGAGGATGTTTTTCACATTTATGTGAGTCATAAGGTCAGCCGTGTGCAGGTAGCCACTAACTAAAGTTGGTATTATAAGATGAAGTGCTGGTCAAACATTCCCCAGCAATTAACCAGCAATTAACCAGTAAATGAATGGGAAGCCATTGATGCATGTCCCATTAGCCTTGTGTGAAAAGGGTTTTTTGATGAGGACTAAGCTTCAAAGGACCATTGAATCCCTTTGGACAGGCAGACACATCAAGCTGTAGCCTATAGACAATGTTTTCCTCTACAATTGTAGAGAGGTTTTGAGAATAAATATATCGTGTTTGTAATGTGTATGTAATTGTTTAAATATGTAGCATTACGCTTTTTTTATATTTCACGCCCCAAAATGTACATATTATATAGACCTATAGCCATACACTAGGCGTAACACAAACAAACATTCGCATTCGAACGCTACCACCAAACATTCGCATTCGAATGCGACCACCAAACATTCGCATTTGAATATGATCATAGAAATAGGCATTCGCATTCGCATAAAGTTGCGCAATCGCATTCGAATGCAATGGCACGCATTCGTTATAAATAAGCCTATATATATATATATATATATTTGCTAAGGGATATATATGTTGTATTATATATGACATAGCGGCATGTAGCGCTCGATCTTTAGGCATCCCTGCTAAAAAATACTAGTTTACTAAATTAAATTTACTATAGTTTACTATAGTAAACACTATAGTTAACTACAGTGTTTTTGCGGAATATTTTACCATGTCTTACCATAGTAAATACTATGGTTTACTATAGTAAATACTTCATTTTATTATGATGAATATCACGTTTTACCATGGTTTATTACAGTGAATACCATATTTTATTATGATTTACTATGGTGAAAGCATGGTAAAATGCAATATACTATGGTTTTCTATAATTCACCATGATTTACTATGCATGTATCATGGTTTACCATAATAAACTGTAGTACATTTTTAACAGGGATGTATGTAGAGTGCAGGCCTACGCACGTCACCTCGCACGTACTCTTGTATTCGGCTTTGATCTGTGGCTCACAGATGTTCATTCCACATTTGAAAGCTCACGCGTTCTATTTAATATTTGCTATATTGATAATCGTTAATTAGTAATTAATATAAAGTAGTTTAGTTATAATTCGTCTAATATGTGCTTTCTTAGTGCTCATATTTGATAAAAAGAGGGACTATTCAATTACCTGAAAATAGTGTGCATGCATCTGGAAGGTGTATCATCCGTTATGGATTTATTAGGACCCCACAAATAATAAATATGTATACTTCGATTTCTAGTGTAAGATGTACACAAGTCAGCTTCAGATCCGCTTATATACACGTGTGCATGTTTACATGCCAACTTTGTCTGTGCAGTTAGCATTGCAATGTTATTAATAAAAAGTCGCCGTGCCTTACTTTTACATACAAACTAAAACTATATTTAATTTCTATGCAGGCCTCTATAAAAAAGTAAAAACACTGAGAACAAATTATTATGTTGTATAAATTAAAAGGTATACAATAATAGTTCACGATGCAAGATAATAGCAATGTAACTCGTGGAAAAGTCTACTTCGTGGCCAGACATATCGGGAAAATGCCGTATCTCGTCCGATGATGTCATCCAGCAATTGCGGGTACCCCTCTAGCACAAAATTAATTGACAGGCGTGTAAACTTACGCGGCACATGAAGCAATATAGTGCTATAAATGTTGCCACCAGAAATAAAATTGTTGATAATGTGATATATAGTATGTACAGTTGATATGGAATCCGCAGCGATGAGTATAATCTTATAAGCATTAACATATGACAGATGGTTTTACCCTGACGCGGAATAATATTGCCTCTCCCCTAAACCTCATCACCCTGTCGGCTACTGACTTCCGTCTTGCGATTCATTCCTTTAGTGAGGTTGGAGTTTTAAGGTGGTGTTCAAATAATTCATCATGAGTTGGGACGCATTTAGGGATAATCTTGTAGCTTCTGGACATGTCACAAAAGCTGCCTTATGTGGATTGGACGGCAGCGTGTGGACGCAGACACCGGGAATGGACGTAAGTTGACCTGGACGATGGCCTCAGAAAGTTGTCCGTGGTCCTTCTGCCTAAATTTAGACATGAAGAGTGCTTGTAATTGTAACATGTGCTGTGTTATTCTTAGCAATTTGCCTGTGCCGTTTCGTTACACAATTGCTGATTGATATACCAATACCAGTGCAAAGCTGTGATACTTTGGGTAGTTGTATGACGTAAAACGTTCTAGATTCTGGAACATCCCGGACGAATGAAGTTCCAAGTCGTACGACCTACTTTTGATCACTGACAGCGTGGTATGGGTGGGTGGACTGTCTATCGGCATTTCTCTCCCTATCGCCCTATCTCAGCACGGACTTCTTAAAAAAGCAATTACTTTCTTTATAAGCTAACACCATGCCTCCCGCATGTCACGAATCCGCCGTCTTAACTTCGTAAGAATTATCACTAGATGAGGGTAGTTTCGCACAACATTTATTTAAATTGATAAAACAAGTTGGGGTCTGACCGTCACTCCGTCAGACAGGGTCGAGAGGGGTAATAGGATGTTGGTGGGTATGGTAGGATTTGCCTTTCGCTTCCGTCCTTCTGGGAAAGATGCTTGTGCACTGAAGTTGGTTGAAGTTATCTGGAACATTCGCCTAGGAAGAAGTAATTATTTACGTCGAATTATTTATCACTGGGTGGGCTGGACGAATCACAGCCACACGATAAGCACTGGGCACGCCCTTATTTGAAATTCTTGTTACTTGCACATAAATCAGACCCCGATTTTGTTCCATGGTAAAATCAACATTGTTGGCCAGATTGTCCATTGAAAATTAATCCACCCTGAATCCAATACTTAAATTTAACCCACTAACATTCAATGAAGTGATCATCGTTTTTGCGACGAAAACATCATGTCACTTCTCGTATTTTTATTGTTTGCACGTTGATTATGGACATTATTATCTCCCAATATTAGATGATAAACATACTCATAATAAATTATTGAGTGCATATTTATCCAGCTTTTTTACGGCAATACACATATAATATGTGATGGACTGCACATGTAAAGTGTTTAGTGCATGTCAGTTTAAAATTATAGGTGTGACGCATAGTTGTGTACTTGTGTTGCAATAGTTAATGACAAGTTATATTTTTACATGAACTTTGTAGGAAGTACACCTCAATTGGGGCCTGGATCAAATCAGATCAGATGTGTATTAGTATCCTGACCCAGCAGAAGTACTGTAATCTCTACTATATACTGTAATGCTTATTGCTTAAATACTATACATATATGGTAATTTTTTATTCTTCACTTTAAATACATGTGTTGAGGGTAGAAAATGTAATGTCGGTTTATAATGGAGCCGTGATTGTGGTTTGTTGTAGTTGAAACAGCAAGAAGTTTCAACGCTAGTGAGTGGGCTGTCGGAATCCTCTGTACTCTCTGGCGGTGGCATCCACCTCGGAGGTCAGAAATTTATCTATCTGCGCTCAGACGACACTCAAATCCAAGGCCGCAAAGGCGATAGCGGTTGTTCCATAGCAAAGGCAAATACATGTAAGTTTGATAATCATTTGGGAAGTGGCATAATTTGCGTTGTATATGGGTCACAGTGTTGTACTCATGCTAAACATGAGCCGATTGGAATGCAGCATCATGACATTGTTAAGAACGAGAGAAACATGTTTAGTTTTGTGCGGTTATCCCAGCAACATTTCTTCACAGATTGTTTTTTAATTGGTCAAAAACTCATGATAACGAATTGCCTTGCATGTTTTAGAAATCAGACGTCAGAAATTCACCAAAATAAATGGGTACCGTTGCATATTACACAGTTTGCTTCAAAATATCGCCAATAAAAACAATAAATGGGTACTGTTGCGTGTTACAGTTTGCTTCAAAATATTGTCGATAAAGACAGTATCATTAATAGTGTCAGTGATTCACTTTCCACGATCATGGCGTTTCCATTTTGAAATGTCAATTCCATTAATTCTATGTTTTTCACGATTGTGGAAAATCCGTGTCCCAACATTGTGTACGTGCAACACCCTTACCTGCATTTTTACTGCCAACATTGACAGCATCACAGTTAATACCTAGTGATGACAGTTTTTTTACGCAAGGTGAAATTGTACACAATAAAATGAACTCAACTAAATATTCCATATACTTTTATTAAAATTTACATATTTTCCGATATCTGTAGCACCAAATAACCAACAATTCATTGCAATAATGCTCAAATTGATAAGACTACAGCTGTCTGTGGTGCGGATGTAGCGGTCCTGCACACTGTGTTGTATGTAACACATGGTTGTCCTGGATGCGGTCGGGCGCGTGTCACCCTAGTGTCATTATAATAAGTCCAGGCAAGTACTGGCCTTTTGTTTGAGCAAAAAAATGTGTTTCATCGGCTGTAGTTTGTCACAGTAAGCATAATTGTCATGCATACGCCATTATAACTGCAATGTCATACTAAGTGGCATGAAAAGTTGTGACACACCACGTAGAATCAGGATCTCTCTTAGTTGGGATGATTCACCCTTAAGATGAGTCATGTCATTGTCAAGTTCTTGCTTTGGATGAGTAGTCTGTAGATTTGTGAGCATCCCCTGTGTTTCTGCATACATTTAGAACAAACTAGATAAGTCTGTCTGTTGTAAGATTTGTTCATTTGCTTAAAAGTGAATTTTTCCGTTTTGCAGAATCTGGTAATATAGTTTATTCTGCTTTTGCTGCAAGTCATTTCCTCGTATTTGTGTTTCACAAATGAAGTTTCCACCTCACTCTACCACAAAGGTGACACATTTAGCAACATATCTGGTGCTGCCATCTAGCCACTGACCTAGTTAACAATGTAGCAACAGTCATACCTATGCTGTAACCTACCAGACCATTAATTGTGGCTTTGCAGTTTTAATGTGGACTATGATTTGATACTTTTGCTACCCCTCCCGTTCAATCAAAGAATGATATCCAGTGGCAGATGGTAGTGTACATTCATGATTACATCTTAGAAACAGTCATCAAAATGATTTACTCGCATTCACAGCGATCTTCCTAGGAAAAATAGCCATGCTGTGGGTCATTTCCACGATTTTTCAGCCGGTTATATTTGTTTACATTCTGGAAGCGTATTTTGCATATCCAGAAAACAACAGTTCTGTGTAGTACATTTAAATCATCTTTTATGTGACAACTTCAAATTTCTGTGACCAAAAATGTTGTGCCATGTGCCATCATTGCTGTCGCCACTGTTTCAGCACCATTTCAAATCTGAGTTCCACAAACTACTCCTTGTATGTCTTAGCAAGATACTTGTCATTTTTGTTCATGCTTTTAAATCTTACTTGTTTTACATCTAACAGTTCATTCTTAGGTTAATGTACAATATGAGTACAAGCGTTGATGACAAAACAACTATAAGATCATTCGTAATGGGAATGTGGCATTTCATAAGCTAAAGATATCAGTTTAATAACTCGAATGCATAATCATTTGATAAGTTGTTCACATTGTCGTCGTTTTCACAAGCTAGTGGCACAGCTCTTCCAGGATTGTATCTCACTCGTCGTGGCAACAGTTCGTTAAATATGTTACACAATTCATCATCTAAATCGCCAACACACTGCAATTTTCATACGATAAAACACTGTATTTACGACTTTGTCCACGTTGTAAAAGTTTTAAGTTTTTATCATCGTCTTTGTGTTTCACTAATTAAATTTCAATAAGTTGATATCGCACATTACAAAGTCAAGCTACTGTCACACATGTTAAATACTACCACTCTGTGCGTGTCCTGACAACTTCGTCGGGTAGTTTCAAGATCAACTAAACACAAGTACACAAAACCATCGTGTGGCCAGACAAGCAGATGACTTGCGGTCAGGCAACTAAGCGTGTCACTCGGGACAGAATAGACAGTGATGGCATCGAAGGATATTGGCATGTGTCTGATTGGGCACCACGACCCTCCCGCATTGCCGATCCCGCGAGCGTTGTGGTCGTCAGTCCCGGAGCCCGGCGACTATTTACGGCCCAATGCACCGGCGTCAGTTATTTTAAAATATGTGTTGAAATAAAGATAAAACAAGATAAACGAACGCTTTCGAGGAAGCTGCTACAAGTTATGAAGCTAGCTAACCTCGTGGTGATCACATGATAGATCATGTGACCATCTGACGGCATCACGAAAGTCGAAAGACAACGAACGTATTCTGTAAACTAGAACAGTGACATGCCACTGCGTATTCTTTAATGATAATAATTCACTAAAATGTTAATTACAATCTAAGTGTATTAAACAAAATAAAGCATTTTAGTTTTAAGATCAGTTCTAGACAAACTGAAATAAATGATACATATTTAAATTGAAAGTATGACATTGGACAACCCACGAATGTTGGCTGTCGGCAGTGTCACGCAACTTCAGCTTCGTTTATCTCGTTTTGTTTATATCAAAGCGTTCTGTCCACCATTTCACGTCGTGTTAGGTACAAAGGTATTAGGTATTACCACAAAAGTATCGTGTTTAGTCTTTCGACCACTTTTTGCAGTCGGAATGGCGCACTGAATTGCAACTGTAGGCCCTATCCGTTGTTTTGTGCACAGTGTATTCTAAATGGGTGGTAAATATGAGCGTTATTTACACCATAAAACAGCCATACAGCACTATATTTGCTCATTGTATTTGCCTTTTTTCTACATAGAACCATGTGGAATCATGGAATAAACGCATTGCGATATAAAAATGAGGTGGACCTGGATTCGAGAACTGCTTTGGATTCGCGAGTATCGGCTGTCGCGTAAACAACTCCGTCAGGCGTCACTGAAATATAATTTATACCTTTCACTAGTTATCGACATTCCAATTGGATATATTTGCGACAACAGACTAATGGAATGGAAATAAATGGAAAACTCACACACAGACGCCTGGCGCAGCGATGAGCAAATTGACGCGCCGGTTAACCAACGCGTTGAGACGTTCGTGGGCCAATTAAAAGTGATATGCACCAATGGCGCGGGTTGCGCTCCTAGGGAGATCCCTGCATTCCGATGTTATTCTTAATGTAGCTAACTGAGTTTACTCGCACTGTGATCTTATGTTCATGCATCATTGTATGAACTCCGTGTATGGCTAATTATTAAAATTAGTCTGTTACACAACTTGTGGCTGGATGAGTTTTTTTTTTTATTCATTGTCTTGGTTGTTCCATTGTTATCAACTGTTGAGATGTCCTTAGGCATACAGATATCGACAGACAGGTCACTGGCTTGGTGTTGTATCACATTCATGACACTGTTGAGATTGTCAAAACTTGCTTATCTTGTTTGATCCATTGCTGGTCTGTCCAGGTTGTTTCTTTGTTGATTGTTACACTTTTTTCTTGCACCCTCTACGCTGCAATTTTAAATCCACATTTTATGGTGTAAAGTAAGTGTGGTGTGTTACAAGAACTGGGCATATTTTAATACCCTAAATGGCATTTGTTTTTGCTGATGATATTCATCAGCACTGTACATGTGAAAGAAATAATCTGTATATGTTCAGATTCAAACATGAATTTGCGAAAAAATGCATTAGACACAACATAGTAGAGACAGTTAACAATACACCAAGTATTGTCATTAATACAATTTACACCCAGTCTATATGGTTTTTTAACATACACAAAAACGTTTTTATTTTAAATTATGAATCCAGTTGTCGTATCTATAATTGCTTTATTTGTAATTCGTAATACGTATTGAAATGTATACCCAAGTATCCATATGTACGTCAATTTGTACACGAGTACATATAATTAATTCTTGTATTGTGTATGCATGTTGATACATTGAGTAATTATCAACTATAAAAACAAGTCAGATGATATTCTGAGTTGTATCATGTAAATTTTGTTGTTGTTTATACTTATAGGGTGGCTCCTGTGCTAGCGATATTATATATCTTAATGGGAGTCTCCCGACCTTATCTATTACTTGCAGTATTCGTTGTATATGTATCGTATGTATAGGTCAAATAAATTGATTCTGATGTCTAATAGAGAGTTATTGTGTACATTGTTAGTGACAGATTGCCTGTGTAGCTCTGTGTTGTCTCTTGCAGGTTTGGTTATTGCTATTTACGGCGAGGGCGTGCACCCTGGAAATTGTAGGTCAGCTGTAGAAAAAATGCGAGATTATCTACTGGGCCAGAATTATTAGGTAAGTGCTTTGTGATTTTGTGTCGGACACCATGGACTGACTGTGTGTCGCTGTTAGGTCAATGTTCACCAAGTATGGAAACAGTGCATGGTTTAACTTTTTGTATTGAAAGTCTTGCTACTGGTTTCGTAAATGTAAAGAATGCCAATAATCCAAACAAGTTTTGGTATATGAATGATCAACATGGATTATTACAGAGGACTTCAGGGTCTTTTGGCCCTTTTTGTTTGCAGCACTATTGGTATGGGTGGGTGCAGTCAAATCTTTCAATTTGTTTGGATTATTGACTTCTTCATATTTGAAAAGCCTAAAAATATTTTAGATGCAGTTGCTTGTTTTGTCATTTTAAAATGTTTCATGTCTCTACTAATACTGTCCAAGACCTGCTTTCAGTTGACAGTGGGATGACACTGACAGGTATTCCATTGGACTTGTGTTTGTGAATGGATTCTAATTGTTGTGTTCAGAAGGGGGAAAGAGTTACTTGAGACATCAGCGGTGTCTAATGTAAGGGGGCCTGTGGGCATAGGGAGTGATATGTTTACCAGGGATTAGGGTTAGGGTTAGTGTATCACATAGCAGGAAGGGGGAAAGAGTTGAGACATCAGCGGTGTCTAATGTAAGGTGTCCTGTGGGCATAGGGAGTGATATGGTTACCAGGGATTCTTTTTATGCACACACAAATATGCTTTGTTCAGGCATCGTTGTGATCTGTGTTTTCTCTTTGTGGTTCCGTTATTAAACAGTGAGGGTGGTTCGTGTACTACCCCGGCTGTTTTCCCTGTCTACACCCTTCTCCCTCCATTCCACGCTCCTCTGCCTTTCTTACATCACTCCCATCGATCTTCCCCGCCACCATTAAGAATTAGTGGCCATGAATCTTTTTTTTTTCTGTATGCCTGGCAAATTGAGATAACTCAGTTTATTTATACCATGAACATGACTCATTTAAATTGAGGTAAATTATTTATTTGATGAATCAAAGTGACAATTAAAAGACCGATAGCTATCTCCAGTGTCGTGGTAAAGCAAGAGCTGTGGCAATTCTAACAACTGCCTGTAAGTCTGCCTTGTGATGACTGATTCAGAGTCAAATGTGTGTGTTCCCAGGGCGGCTGTGAGGTTTACAAACTACTGGAATGTTTGCTGGCTGGCAGCTCAGATTTTTTGTAGGTTTGCTGTTGACGACTTGGGATACCAAATGGGCAGTCGTCTTAATGTTTGTCCACTGTGTACATTTGCATTCAGACCATTTGTGTAAATTCCATTGTTCCAAATATTTGTGATTTGTTGTCCAGTATCAGGACAAGTAATATTGCTCGAGGAGAGGGTGGGGGAGAGAGAATTGGGGACAGTGAACTCATTAATGAAAACTATGGTAAATGTTATATGAGTTTTGTACGTAACAGAAAGTGTGTTTATATGCTTCTGGCTACTGCAAATATTGACATGTCTAATCTTGGGAATGTTACTGATTACCGATGTTCTAGAATGTAAGAATGTTTCTCCTTCTTAGTTGAAGCAAATTAAAACAAAATTTAAGCATCTAAGTTGCTTCCAAATTCTTATATTTGTATAGTTACGTGTCTAAATCCTTGTGTTGGCTCAGCGGAGCTTTCAACACCTTTGTGGCGTCTTTATCAGAATAATGTGCTGCTCTCGGTAGTCATGTGACGTTGGTGACTGACAATATTCTAAGAGAAGAATATACGTGTTGTCACTGGTCGAATCTCGAAAAAGATGTATGTACAGTGCTCGCCAGAGAGAACAACTATCTGACGAAGAAAGATCAGAGAAGCCATTGAGTTTCAAAAGAGCCAACCGACAGAGACACCGGCTGAAATCTTCCCACAATGTTCTTAGAAGTGATGTTATGAAACACTGACCAACAATGTCACATAACTACCGAGAACATCACAGCACAACATGTAACCCTAAACGTAATACAAATTTAAATGTTAGAATACATAGATAGCTTGCTGTGCAATCACCAATGATGACACTTCCCAGCTTCCTGACCCTCCGTGGAGGCAGCATGATTAGTCTTACTGAGGTGAAACAGCGGCTCATCTATACTGTAAGGCCCTAACTATATCCAGGGGTGTCCTTCCCTCATATTTCATATTCCTGTCTGATTAATCCTCATATTTATGGGCTGCTGTTGCAAGTATAATCTTCTAAGTCAAAGAGTGTCACTATCATGCCTTCAGCACTGGAATGCAGATCGCTGCTGTTTAGGGAAAGTCTCAAAACATTGTTCAATACTTGATTAAACCATTGTATTTAACCTGTGAGGATTATACAAAAAGCTTAATTATAAATGTACTAACTAACGTAGTTGCTAACCCCCTTCTCAATGAAACAAAATGTATGTATTATCAAACATTGATATTTTATATTGTCCCTTTCTTATTGCATCAGTATATCACATGCCTTATCTACTACATGCCTTATCTACCACATGATTGCTGCAGTTGGTCATCTCCAGGTGATGTTAGCAAGAACAATATCAACTAATCACTGTTGTTGAATCAAAACGATGAAAGTCCGTTTGAGAAGTTGGTGAATAATACCATTCCTCAGCCAGTGTTGCAGTTGCAAAAACACAGACCCCTTGTGAATGCGGCCTAATCAGTGAAATTTGTTTATCTGATTAAGATTAAATTATGTGAATCCAGCACATCCAACAGTATTGAATAAAGAGCAATGTTTTGGCCATTGAACAGTGTAATATGACAAAATGAGTTCAAGAATTTGCAATCTACCTGTACATTGTGCAATCTGCCTGTACATTGTGCAATCTGCCTGTATATGTACACTCTGCAAGTATGGGCCGATTCAAAATGACATGAAATTTATGTAAACCAGCAGGTATTCTGAAATTGAATACAGCAGACCTGGGGCCGAGTACATTTTCATGAGTACAAGTACGAGTATTTTGACGATGGATAAGGACGAGTACATTGCTAAAAGCTGAGTACGAGTACATTCTCACGAGTACAAATAAAAAAATTAATATAAATATTAAATAATAACGTATTTTTTTATTATTAATTAATCTTAATTTATACAACTCAGCACAAGTGAATGTTCAATGGCAGTTGATCAATTTTTTATGAGGAAAACTAAAAAAAAACTATTTCATCAACAATGAAATTAACTTAATTGGCATCGAATGATCTTATCATCTATTTGCCATTGCACCGAATGAACATGAGTTGTTCACAGGAGGAGTCTTTCAGGCTGCACCGTTCAGGGCAGAATACTTTCTCGGCTATGCTTAATACCCTTTCAACTGGGGCTGATGAGGCTGGAATGGTGAGAGTTGGAAAAATCAGAACTGCAGTGGGTCACTGTGACGATCTGTACATGGCTGACACAGGTATTCGTTCACCTCTACAATCAGCAATCTGCTGATATTGTAAGTTTGCAATTTATATTTTCTGATCATAGACTAATAGTTATTGAGAGGGTTAGCACATGTCCACAGAACACACCACATACTAGTGTAGGAGGCAGTCTGACTTGAGCCACCTTACTTCTACAGAGGAAGACTGGCAATTCTTGTTCTTATCAGGTAGCACTGTCAGCCAGTGCCAAGTGGCATGGTCTCCAGACTACATCAAAGGCATTTCCTGTCTAACTGGTGGGTTAACTGCTAATTGGCTCTTTAAGGACATCCTGGTGGCTTAATTAAACAAACAGGTTTATGGTGTGAACTGATAGCCTACAATTATTGTTTGCTTCCTTGTTTCTGACTGGGAAAAGATGCTGCCATGTTTGGGTATCATAGTCATGGTTATCAGAGAATGAGGATGTACTATGTGTAGGGATAGTAAGGTGGTATTCTATTAGAAATAACAAAGTATTTAAAAAATAGTTGAACATTTAAATATTTCAGGAAAGTTTCATTTTATAACCAAATATATTAATTTTCCCCAGTACGTATTGAGAAAGTACTTAGTTGTACTTGTAATGTACTCGTAAGATACGAGTCCATGACCCATAAGTTTTAAGAGTACAGATACGAGTACTTCAAAAGTGTACACGAGTACCGAGTACTTCGGCCGCAGGTCTGGAATATAGCCTAATCAGCTAAACTTGTTTACCTGATTAAGATATTTTAAACTGACACATCCAACAGTACTATATATATATACATCCTGGTGGCTTAATTAAACAAACAGGTTTATGGCGTGAACTGATAGCCTACAATTATTGTTTGCTTCCTTGTTTCTGACTGGGAAAAGATGCTGCCATGTTTGGGTATCATAGTCATGGTTATCAGAGAATGAGGATGTACTATGTGTAGGGATAGTAAGGTGGTATTCTATTAGAAATAACAAAGTATTTAAAAAATAGTTGAACATTTAAATATTTCAGGAAAGTTTCATTTTATAACCAAATATATTAATTTTCCCCAGTACGTATTGAGAAAGTACTTAGTTGTACTTGTAATGTACTCGTAAGATACGAGTCCATGACCCATAAGTTTTAAGAGTACAGATACGAGTACTTCAAAAGTGTACACGAGTACCGAGTACTTCGGCCGCAGGTCTGGAATATAGCCTAATCAGCTAAACTTGTTTACCTGATTAAGATATTTTAAACTGACACATCCAACAGTACTATATATATATATATATACATCCAATCAGCATTTCACGAATTTTAAATCGAACTGTGTATGAGTACTGTACAAACACAGAAATGTATGCCGACTATGCGACATAGGGGGTAACTGTGGAGTATCACGTCAGAGGAAATGCACAAGATGCCAGTACACTGTAAGCGCTGTCAGACTGTGGACTTGTCATACTTTGGTCCAGCGACAAGGAATGTCTACACAGACTGGCTGTCCCACTCCTGCAGAGGCTCGGTGCAGTAGTCGTGTTCTCCTTGCCAGACAGCCCAGACACTCGGCTAATGAGTCCATGACGGGGAATTTCCGTCTACCACAACTTCCTTGCTATTTCTGGTTACTGATTCACCAGTATACTGGTAATGATCGCTGGTTGAAATAAAATTTGAAGCAGTTTCTGTAAATAGCATTTCCGATGTTTTGATGTGGTGGACTTCTACAACTTACAAAAAACAGTAGTGGCAGTGATGTACCCTGGTCGGTTCAGCAATTAATGTTTCTAAAAATTGAACAAGCTGGTGTGTTGTGCATTTAGAGAGAGATACGGTACTAGATTGTTCAACATCTCTGGCTGGACTATATCGCATAGCATCCAGAGGTTGTGGCTGTTATTATGTGGTGTGTGCGTGTAAAGGGAATGATACGGTAATAGATTGTTCAACATCCCTGGCTGAAGTGTATCACATAGCAGGCAGTGAGGCTGTGGAGCTCTGCAGTTCCTCTGTCTCGTTAGCAGTCTGGCTCCTACATTCCTTGCATGTCCCACTTCTTCCAGGCCTCCTTCCTGCTTTGTTCCCACTTCCTTGGGAGAGAGGCTTGACATGGGCATCTGGTGCAATTCCTCTATATGGTGTCCCGTAAATTGTCCTATCTCGCCATGGTTTTCATTTGATTCATGTGGTTCGATTGTGAGTTATACATAAAATGTGATTAGTCTTGCCAGGATGAGGCCATTGGTACAAGAATATACCAACATGATTGATGTATTGCCAATCAGCTTCAAGGGTAGCCTCGGATTAATTTGCAAGTGGGGTCAGCAGTTGTTTTACGCTAAATGTCACTAATTTTGAGATGGCTGCACTCTTGGATTTGGTTAATGAGCAGTTAAGTAAACTGCAGTAACATTAACTTGTTTTTCGAAAGACCTTTTAACGGTGGAGCAGTTGCCACGTGTAAAGAGAAAAATCTGGTTTTGTGCGTGTTCAGTTCAGCAGAATCAATAGCCTAGTTTCCCCGGTTGTTTCCAACACACGTTCTATCAACTGGCTAGAGTGTGTCGTGGCTACTAGAAATTGATACTTTTTAAGGCCTCATTCAACAAGTCAGTCATTGTTATGTTATCGTCTCCGTGCTGAATTATCTAAGCTGGTGTGGAGGGGGTCAGAGCCAGGATTCATGTTGTCATCAGTGGTTCTTTTAGGTAGACCTGATTGACAAGGCGGAACTGACAGTATCGTTACCGTCCAGATTACACTCCTCAATAATTATATTAAAACTTATAACAGACAGTTTTTTATACCATTGGTTAACACAGATAATTTTCTACCATTTATTCACTTCGGCACTGTCAAAATTGAAAATGAGAATCCTAGACTGCAGTGATCCTTGTGATTCAGGTTGTCAGATCCTGACGATTTCAATAGAAATGTCGTTCAAAGTGTCTGTGTGGCTCTGCAGCCGAACACACACAATCTGTAGTCCTGATGCAAAAGATATCTGATCCAGCACAGCCATTGTATTGACAATAACAGCTGCAGTAAATCCTCTTAAATGGTCGTTGCGTTGCGTGGCTCCCTGCTACTAACTTGCAAATAAAACCTACACCTTCAACAAACCGACTATTGTTTTAATAGTTGACCGAACAAAGTAGCTAATTTTTAATTGTAATGCTTTGACTTGAAGAAACCAGAATTACTGTGTGCTTAACAACTGTTGAAAGAACTGAGGGAATATGAATCATATGAACCCTATCTTTGTGGTCAATACTTCAAGACATCTCACTGACCAGTCACAAGCTACCTAGTGACCCTTTCAGATGAACTTCAAGATATCTCACTGACCAGTCACAAGCTACCTAGTGACCCTTTCAGATGAACTTCAAGATATCTCACTGACCAGTCACAAGCTACCCAGTGACCCTTTCAGATATGTATTTTTAAACTTGCTCTTTTATATTTGGTGTCAGCATGATTTGACACCAATTACATATCATGTACATCATTGAGATTTTAATAACTACATTTCATCTACCATTTTGACCTCCGCTTGCGACATACTCCTTTCAGGTGTGTTGAAGGGGTGTTGAAGAGGTTCTGACACGGTTGACTGCATAAGGAGAATAACCCCTGATCTTCGCATAATAATAAGCCTCACAGCAGCTTTCTTCTTTTATCAGTGAATTCTCAAAAGCACCAAGTTGGTTATCTTCCCAGAAAATCTGTTGGCGGGTAAAGTAGATATGGTGAAAAAGTTGTGATGGGTGCAGAGTTTGGTGGGGGAAACAAAGTTGTGCACCCCAGTGTATTAAGTTGCAAAATTGTGAAGTAGAGTTCTTTCCATTTTTTTTATGATTCAGGTATCATTTGTTGAAATACCTTCAGTATAGTTTTGAGTTATTGCTAAAATTATGCAAACCTTAAAAAGTGACATTTTGAGAAACGAGGTCATCTTGCGTCACACTGGCTGTTGTTTCTTGATCTGTGGGTTTGTAAATGCAAGTACTTTATTAGTTTTGGATTATTTGTTGGAAAAATTTAACTTGACATTGAAAGGTCATATTATATTTGACAAAATCACAAGATTTATGGAGCATGACCTTGACACCTATTTATGGCTCGTGTCCACAGTAAGTATGTGCTGTGGTGGCTCACATGATCGTTATCTTTATAGTAGTAGATTTTCCTAGATTGTGATTCCGCTCGTCAAAGCATACCAGATAAAGTATGTTAGACTACCTTTTTTACCCCATCTGTTAAATGCTTCTGGGGTGTGTAAAAATACAAAGCCGTTTTGTTGGTAGTTGACCAAGAAATTGTAATTAGTTGCGATTTGTATGGATCGTCGAGAAGATCTTGGTTTTAAGTTCTATTGAAATGGAAGTAACTACAACTGTACAACTCATTAACTAGCCTGGTTAATAAGACCTTTAACATAAGACAGTAAGAGCCATTGCCTGAAGTGTGTAGGGGCAGATAAGTTTTATAAGACAGGTGCCAGAGGTAAACCAGTTCTACAGAAAGACTCGGCATGCTACTGGCGTGGTATCATATCCCCCCTCCCCACATGGGGTTTAGCTTCTGGGACTATCTCAGATGTTTACAGAACACACACCGGAGTGTTTGGTTGAAGTGATAACAGAAATAACAACCAAAATTCTACGGAAAAGTGAATAAAATAAACATAATTTTTTTTGTTTAGTTGTGGCATTCGTTTTCCAACGACAATGAAAAGTTGTTTTGAGATGCCCCCTCAGTTCCCACCTGGCCATTACAGGGGGATGCTTCTCAGATTCCTTGCATTTCCACCCAGCAGCTGAGTTCTGTTGGACCAAGCCAGCCAGATGGCTTTGAAAAAGTCCAAAGCAGCGTCGTCCTGCCGAGGCATTTATAGGGTATTTGTGTGCATAGCTCATGCACCTTAGAGACCACAGACTGGCAGTTTACTGCACTTTGTAATATATTTGTATGTAAGACTTCCATCGGTAATTGAGCAGAGAAAATCTATAATGAGAAAAGAAATTTCTCGTACAGTGTAAGACAGTTACACATTTTATAATGAGAAATGTATCTTTATTACAATAATGGTCTAGATGTAATGGTAGTCTAGAAATTGTGGATGTCTGGTAATCACAATTGCAATTGAAATGTGCTGCATGTTGAAATGTACACATTCCAGAATTGTGCAACTCGTTTGACCTTCCAGGGAGCATCACCATGGCAACAGGCATGTCTGATCTGAATGTAGTCTGGGTGCAAGGGGTAACATTTCAGGGAGGACACACGGGTAACATTCGTCAATATCTGGGAAACTGGGCGAACCTAACGGGATGAGACCCTTGTATCGTCCGGCCTTGACGCTGGCACTAGTGCAAGGAATGGGAGCCTCAATGTCAGACGTAGGTGTACTCATGAATAATTGAGGTCTATCCCCACGGTTCCTGGGCCCGACTGCTGTGTAATCAGCTGACACTAAGATTTACCATCTGTCATTACATGTAGCTTCTCACTGATTGATGTGGCTTGATCTCATTGGTGCAAGGTTTAATTATGGAAACGAATGATTCTGTTTCATATTTGTATGGCTACTGTCCCATTTCCCAAACATTTGGGACACTTCAGAGATTTTATTCACAACCTTGTTTTTGTTCAATGAAATGTAATGTTTACACCTTTGGATTATATAATATTTTAGATTATGCTTTGATGCTTTATGTTGGAAAAAGAGGCACAGTTGTGCAGTTTTGTCTATACTCACGTAAATCACACACAAACATCAAACTGAATTGCAAATGATAACATTTAGGTAGTAGGTTCATATCCCATAATAGTCAGCTTTATGGAACTTTCTATTAGAAACATAATGACATTATCTAAAACACATATAAATTATAATATTGCATTAAATACTCTCTGCCCAGACTCCCTATCTTGGTGAAGTCGCACAGCCGAGCAAGAGCTAGTTAATTGAGACTAGTGTATCCCATGTGGCGTTGATGCTCATGTTAATGTTAGTCCTGTCTGGTTCATTGAGAAGATAAAAGAACCACCAAGGACGAGATGCACACTGAGAGTACGGGCACACACTAAAGGTTAATTGCTCCCTCTCTGAAAGTCCCTGGAAATCTCATAAATTGTCTAATTTGTAGTAGGATGAGATTGCTAGCACCCTGTAGGCAGTGGAGGGAATGGTGTCGACATCTGATCACAGGAGAAACACCTGCAACATGATTTCATTGTGTGCAAGAATATCAACCCAAATTCTTATGTTTGTGGCTCAGCTCATTTTGTATATTTGACAAGGCATCGTGGGTAAAAAACAATGCTTGCTGTTTACCGCATTTTTTATATATTTTGCAAAATAGATGGGACAAACATTGACCGTGTGAAATATTTTAATTATTTAGGTGTCGCAATAAGTAAATAATAATTCATTTGGGATAGCCATAAAAGTCAAATAGGTAATTAAATTGGTCAAACATAATTTCTCTTGTTAGGTTATTCACACTATCACAAACCTAAGCTATTCATGTGCGTACTAGTTACAGATTTGAACATAAATGAACCGGATTCCCCACAGGCTAAATGAGTTGTGGAAACAGAGCTTTGCAATTTTTTTCAGAAGCATATGACATTGGCCAGAACCGAAAGACCTTGTCACTTGGGGCAGATGTTTATTATGTTGTAGCACCAACAGGACATCCAGTTTGACCTTTGACTTCCATTAATATGTCTGCAGCAGAGGTAATTTATTACCTAACCTATAGTTAAGCGGATTCTTTGTGTGATGAGATTTTTGTTAGGTTTCCTTACAGCTTTTCCTCCTATGGGTGGTCGCATAAATTTGCATTGTAAAATAGCATGATCATTGCACTCTCTATTGGTGGATGATGGTTTGCTGTTCATTATGTGTCGCGATTAAAATAAACCACAGTAGTGGCGCCACCTATTGAGCGAATCATGCCGTCTTAATTCCCACACAATGTATTGGTGGGGTGGTTAAGTAAGAGAGAGAGTAATGGATGAAAAGTAACAAAAGCATGTCCGTTCGTTACTTTATTTCCTGGTACTTGCTTTCTGATTGCCAAATGCCACGGGTTTCTGGCTTGAACAGTTACTAAATAAACATAGTTTTAGGTATTTTGGGAACACCCCTGATGTATTTGATGACAGCCTTGTCAGATTTATCAATGACGATTCTCAGCATTCTTCAGTACAAACATTGACTTTTCTATATAATGTTTTAGTCGTAGTCACGGAAGCCATTTCACCGACACACCACATAAAAACCTGAGCTGACACACTGGACCCTAATCCATATTTTGTGTGTACAATTCTGGTGTTCTCGTCCACTCGAGCCAGTGAGTAGTACAAGTCGGAGCAAGTCGCGTTGTTCGCACGTTTGAAGCCAGCCTGGGACTTGTGTGCTTTCTACACAATTTATGTGTAAACGGCACAGTCCGATGTGTGGAACAGTCCGATGTGGGGTTGTCTGCACTGACTAGAAGTCTGAGATATGTATTGACGTTTGTCCATGTAGAGGGTGAGGCCTTCCAATGTCACAGGGGGGGTGTCCACCCCCTTGTAGAGGTCAACTGTCACAAACATGTTTGGCCTGATCTCTTGGCCTCATTATGGTCCAGTGTTCCTATTAATTAGGTTTTATCTACAGGTGACTGGGGCTGTATCAAGAGGAGAAGGACATGTTGATGTCCCTTGTTAGTGTGACAGTTTCCTGAGAAGGGACTGACAGTACCGGTGATATCCATAGCAACAGAGACAGAAGTGGTGTTTCATTGTCCATTACATGTCCTGCACATGTTTTTTTTGTCAGCCTGGACACTGATTTAGCTCTGAGGCTGCAGAAATTATGGCTGTAACATATACAGCTGTTCACGGGTAGCGTAGGTGTGTGTGTGTGTGTGTGTGTGTCCATCATATTAACCCTATTCTTCCCGTGACCTGCTGTTAACCCTATATGTCCTGGTTATGTATAGGCCTCATGTCGCTGGCAATGCTCTGTTGTGTATGGTTGGGGGTGATTGAATGAAGCAGCCCCTTCATGTGTCTGCCCCCAATTCCATATACCCCCCTTGCTAATGCAGGCTTTGTTGGCTGGTTGTAACTGGGGGTTACTGCATGTGTGTGTTTGTTCAGAGGTATCAGTGACAGAACTGACAGGCCATAAATCCTGTGTGTTCCAGCCAGTGTTATCTCAGTGACTGGAGGGGGCAGTGCAGATCTATTTGTGGTTCCCTTGGCCATGTCTATGGGATAATATTTTGTACTTGATATCGTAATATCATAAATGCAGTTAGATGTTGGGTGTTTGGGGCATGACTTTGACCTTTCAACTCCAAACATGGTACATTGTGTGTATAACATGTGCTGTGCCCCAGTTCTGTAGTTATGGTAGACTAAGTTGGATTCATTGTTTTACTTGACAGAAGTAGACGTTACTATAGAATCGAGAGGGATATTAACCAGCCGTGTTGCATTATGGGGGAAGAAGAGCCAATCTTGTATTGAATACAGCATTACAGTTCACTGGTGCACGTTTATTGTTTACTGTTGGTGAGCACACCAATGGCATTTTTTAGCACAGCAGGTTAAAATTATGCAAACAATTATTTAAAAAACATTTCAATGATCTTAACAAAACCTGACACCCATTTATTAAAGTAATTGTAAATATTACTTAAGACCCTTCATACACCACCGATCTGAACATAACAAATTGGCAGATCAGTTGAGGATGCCGTTTTAACCTAAATATTGTTATAAAACTTTGGAGTTTATATTGTCATGAAATATCAGTAATATCTCAAGACTCAAGTATGCGTGAGAATATGTTGGTGCAGTAATGGGGTGCTTCTAGGGCCTGTCATGCAGACCTTGGACCTGCTTCTCTTGCTGCTAGTGTGACTCATCAGCAACCAGTTGTGATTCACATGATGTGTTGTTTTGGCATGCCACGCTCTAGTGAGAGTTGTCTATAAGTCACTCTGGTTCCTGTCAAAGTGGCCGACCTGGCCTTTTGTTTTCTTCTCTTTGGCACAAATTCCACTCTTGTAGCGTTGTTGGATTTGTTTGAACTGTTAATTCAGTGGTAGTCAGATTCAGTTATTTTACTTGAACCCTCATAAATGATAATAATTACTACATGGTGCAGTTTGTGTGGCTGTCGTCGTGGTTACAAGATAAAGTGGTTCCTTGCACAGTGAACGCACCGATGTATTCATTGTGTTAAAAAGGTGGGAATAAGTTGCCTTTCTGGTTGTGAGATCAGTATTCTTATTCCAGTAATCGTGGGCAAAGACCACAATTTTCTCCACGAGTTAGTCTGACATTCGCATCATAGAGTCACACCACTGGCCTTAGAGTGGTTCACTGTGAAGTGCCTGTTTACAAGACACCATGCCACTTGTATTGCTCAGTGTCACGCATGACCGAACACACAGAATCTGGTCCCTGGCCAGCTCAACAATTCCTGTTACGCTCCGTTGGGTAGACAGCTTGTCTTGTTCGGTTGACTGCTCAGTCTGTTGTCCGGTGTCAGCTGACTTCTCTAGTGGGGTTTGACATGGGGGTCTGTTCACATTGTACGCTATTCACTTCACATTTGGGTTTCCAACCAAAAACTGGTGTTAAAAAACCAGCATGTTGATCCGTGCATTTACACGCAAAGGTCCTTGCAAATAAATGTGTTGCTGTTGATCAGTATCAATATCTTCATTGGGTGGGGCCTGAGCTCAGACAAGCTGTTTCCATATGGCTAACAATGTTATTGAGTTATTGCATCAATTGTTGTTGATTCATTCTCCGTGTCGTGTGTCGGTTGAAAAGGGGAGGCAAGTGCTGCCTCCTGGTGGGACATTGTAGAGCCTGCCTACAATGCTGGATGACTGTTTGTGTTGTTTGCAATGTTAGGGTCAAATACTTGAGTACATTTAGTCAGTGCTTGGACATGTACTGGTTTTTGAAATGACAATTGGTTGATTGATTAATGGCAGAATGTCAGACTTGCAACTTTCAAGTACATAACTTATAAAATATTACTTCTGCTGTTTCGCCTGCATGATGCTCAACGTGAATCTAATTCTTTAGTTTTGTAACTAGTATTGTATATTTTCAAAATAGGTAATGATTGGCAGCTAAATAATAATATTGTTAATCATTACAATTGAAATGTACTTGTTGTGGTACTTGAAACTGTACTTGATAAGTTTGTTTCAAAGCATTTGTACTTGATCAAATGTTCTTACTCCAACCCTCATCTCTTTTGTTGCAGAGATACAAAGTGACACCAAACACAGTGCTTAAGCCAGTCGCGTGATAATGCGTGACTACGATCCCGACATCAATCGCACCCGCTAGAGGTCACCACTGCCGCTTTCTGCGCAGCCCACGGATGGCCTTGTCTCGGAAGCAGCGACAAGTTAATTTTTGTTTATTTTGTAACTTGCCTTGACCCAATACAACCGATGAAGAACCTTGTGTCTATGTGATTTATGTGAAAGATGATTGGAAAACAGCTTTCTCCTATTTGCTTGTGTGGGGGGGGTCGTTTAGAGAGGGGCGTGGTCACTTTATTAGTTGACATTGTTATCGAATAATGACTAATCGTATGGTTTGCCATTTTGTTCCTCCACGCAATGGAGATGTTCTGTTTTCACTACTTGTCGCTAACAGGTACTGTCTCAAATCTGGTGACCCCGCAGACGTGGCTGTAATGTTTTGTAGCGTTTTGTGCATTTATTTTTGAGATTTAGTTGGGTTTGGGGTGTTTGGCAGAAACAAATTGTAAATTGAATTTCTGTTGCGGAGCCATATTGTTTGCCTGTCGTGGTGCTGAAGACTGTTGCGTAGCTTTTGGAGATAGAGTAACGAGAGGCGGAATGATAATTGTTGATTTTTCAAGTGTACGTTTGCAAAAGTGTTTGTATTTAGCTAGGTTACACCTGATAACTTCACACAGCTCCACCCATGTGTGTGTGAGGTTGGTAGTCGGGAACATAGGTCACGATTTGATAACGCACTTTTTTATATTTTCACATGTTATGCATGCCAGATGCGTGGTCCATTTGCAGCCGCCGGGCGTCGCCACCGCCGTCGACCAGGCGGGTTGGAGGGCAAGGGTTATCGTTGCATGTCATTAACGATGGTGTCGAGCAGTTGGTGCGCACTGTGGTGCATGTGTAGCCTAACATCACGCTTGTCTTCTCGCGAAGAGTCCTAGTTCACCAGTATACCGTTCTGAAATGATGATAATAGATTCAGCACTGGAGGACGGCTTCGGTCGACCGTCTTATGTGTGTCCGTATTGCGGAGAAATGACGGCAAGACTTAAAGTTTACCATATACAATAAGTAATGATAATCATCGTAGCAGCCAAATGTTATGTAGTTGTGTAGTGGGTGGAGAAGTGGGTCTCTGACTGGCGTCTCCACCGCTCAACCTATGTCTGCTTTACTATCGTCTATTAAACTTTTCAAACATTCACTTGTCTGTTGTCTCTTTATCTATCTCACTCACGGTATGATTTTTAGGGAAGCAGTCAGTTCTTCTACCCGGAATTAGCCTCCTGCATAGTAATTTGTAACAGGAAGGCTGCGTGATTAAAATGGGACATCGTTGAACATCAATGGGTATTGTGGTTGATTCACCCAGCCTCTGCAATATTGCCAATAGTTTGTTTTTAAAGGGAGAGACAGTCTGTTCCTCTACCCTAAATTAGCCAGTGTAGTAATCTGTAACAGGACGTCTGCTGTGTTGAATTGGACATTGCAAAACATCAAAGGATTTGGTGGTTAACTCGGCTCGCCTTTGCAGTATTGCCAATAACGTTTGTTTTTTTGAACTAGGTGTTTTATTTAGCATTTCAACATGCTTCAGGTTGGAAACTTTCAAATTGTAAATATTGTTATGGGTTTTCTAAACACAGTTTGGCGAGCAATGTCCCTTCAACATATTTTATAGTCTTAAGAACCTTGTATTAATAAATATAAAAAACAGGAACAGTTTGCCTCCTTTTAATAAGATTGCCACTCAGAGAATTAATTTCAGATGGCAAATCTACCCACCCCTGCTAAGGTATAAATGGTATGTCAATTTTGTTTTTAAGCATTCATACTGCTAGCAGCCACATACATGTAGTCGAAACCCCCTGTTTTTCTGTCATCCAACATCAGCAAAGGTTTGAATGCATATATATAATACCATTGTATCATAGTTTGTATGTTATAAATCATCATTTGGCTTACAACTCTTAAAATAAGCACCACTTTCCAATGCCTATGTGCCTCGGTTCAAACTTTAAACTTGTATTATATGACACCATCAACTTGCAAAACAACGCAATCAGTATTTAGTATAGTATTTGTTGTTATCATGTGTTGCTTATTTAACAAACAAGCTCCCAACAAAGCACGCTCTGCGTAGGCGAATTTGAAATGAAAGACAACCACCCATTACAAGCTTTGAGGCTGTAGTGGGTGGTTGACTCGTGAAAAACACCCAACTTCACCCCCGCGATGTTTACCAAAACATCAGCTACACCCCCTTGAAAGCATTCAACTGCACCCTCTTGAGATTTACCAAAACATCCAACTGCACCTCATTGAAGCTTACCAAAACATCAAACTTGACCGCCTTGAGGCTTACCAAACCATCAAACTGCACCCCCTTGAACCTTACCAAAACATCAAACAACCCCCCTTGAAAAACCCATCCAACAGCACCCCCTTGAAAACCCAACTGCATCCTCTTGAGGCTTACCAAAACACCCAACTGTACCCCCTTGAGGCTTACCAAACCCCCTTCAAAAACCCAACTACATCCTCTCGAGGCTTACCAAAACATCCAACCGTACCCCCTTGAGGCTTACCAAACCCTCTTCAAAAACCCAACTGCATCCTCTCGAGGCTTACCAAACCATCAAACTGGACCCCCTTGAACCTTACCAAAACATCAAACAACCCCCCTTGAAAAACCCATCCAACAGCACCCCCTTGTAAACCCAACTGCATCCTCTTGAGGCTTACCAAAACACCCAACTGTACCCCCTTGAGGCTTACCAAACCCCCTTCAAAAACCCAACTACATCCTCTCGAGGCTTACCAAAACATCCAACTGTACCCCCTTGAGGCTTACCAAACCCTCTTCAAAAACCCAACTGCATCCTCTCGAGGCTTACCAAAACATCCAACTGCACCCCCTTAATGCTTACCAAAAACGTCAGACTGCATCCCCCCGAGGCTTACCAAACCCCCTTGAAAACATCCAACTGCACCCCCTTGATGCTTACCAAAACATCCAACTGCACCCCCTTGAAAAACCCAACTGTACACCCTTGAGACTTGATGCTTACCAAAACATCCAACTCCACCCCTTTAATGCTTACCAAACCATCAAACTGCACCCCCCTGAGGCTTACCAAAATATCAACCAAACCCCCTTAAAACATCATCCAACTGCACCGCCTTGATGCTTACCAAAACACCCAACTGCACCCCCTTGAGGCTTACCAAAACATCAACCAAACCCCCTTGAAAAGATCCAACTGCACCCCCTTGAGACTTACCAAAACATCCAACTGCACCCCCTTGAGGCTTACCAAAACATCCAACTGCACCCCCTTGAGGCTTACCAAAACATCCAACTGCACCCCCTTGAGGCTTACCAAACCATCAACCAAACCCCCTTGAATAACCCATCCAACTGCACCCCCTTGAAGCTTACCAAAACATCCAACTCCACCCCCTTAAAACACCCAACTGCACCCCCCTTGAGGCTTACCAAAACACTAAACTGCACCCCCTTGAGGCTTACCAAAACATCCAACTGCACCCCCTTGAGGCTTACCAAAACATCAACCAAACCCCTTTGAAACTATCCAAATGCACCCCCTTGAAAAACCTAACCGCATCGTATTGAGGCTTACCAAAGCAGCTATGACTGATTCTTAGCGTACCTTGGCAGTCTGAAAAATAGATCCATTCCAGTCAGTCAGATTCGGTTCATATATATATATATATCAGGGACAGTCCATCCAGCACAAAGATATGCTGGTGGGAGAGGTAGTCGAGCGGGAGAGCACTGGACTCTTGGTCAAGGGGACCGGGGTTCAAATTCCACTATTAGCTGCCGTTTCGAAACTTGGGAAATTTCGTTCACACCACGTTGCAGCTTTTTTTCCAGAAGAGATAGTAAGCCATCGGTTCCTTCTACCTGATGCCTTTGTCAGGGGAAGTAAAAAAAACCTAGATAGGAGGGTAAATGTGTAACCTGTGGAGGACTCACTAACTCTAGAAAAGGATATACTCTGATATTAACCCTCAGCGGAATATCCTAGAGGGTTTCTTCATCAAGATCCAGACCACCCAACGTAATGACTAATTTAATCACAGTCGACAAAAGTATACACTTTAAATTTATTACAAATCTCTTGACGGGCAAAAATTATATTTAATATCCTACGGATATGTCTATATATGCCATCGCCAACACCTTTATTATAAGGTATGATTGTAAAGTCATGCTGGTTATTTTAGGGTGGGGGTGACAGATAAACAGACACACATACACACATACACACACGCACGCATACACGCATACACGCAGACAGACAGACAGACAGAGACAGACACGTATACACAAATTACACGTAATTGTGTCTACAACAGAACAGCAGCAATATAAATGGACATTGGAAGCAGCAATTAAACATCAAGTGAAAGCGAAAGTTAGCAACTGTATATACTGTTATCCAGGAGTCTGACTCGCTGACCGACTAACTTTGTAGGCAGAAGAGGCAAACGGAACCCGAGACACACATGGCTTGACAACCAGATGATGTGTTAATCACTTAAGAACAAAACTACACACGTAGCTCGGTGTACGCACTTATGCAAACTCCCTTGAAAACAACCAACTGAACTCCATTAAAAATCCCAACTGCATCCTCTCGAGGCTTACCAAAACATCCAACTGCACCCCCTTGATGCTTACCAAAACATCCAACTGCACCCCCTTGAAAAACCCAACTGTACACCCTTGAGACTTGATGCTTACCAAAACATCAAACTCCACCCCTTTAATGCTTACCAAACCATCAAACTGCACCCCCCTGAGGCTTACCAAAATATCAACCAAACCCCCTTAAAACATCATCCAACTGCACCGCCTTGATGCTTACCAAAACACCCAACTGCACCCCCTTGAGGCTTACCAAAACATCAACCAAACCCCCTTGAAAAGATCCAACTGCACCCCCTTGAGACTTACCAAAACATCCAACTGCACCCCCTTGAGGCTTACCAAAACATCCAACTGCACCCCCTTGAGGCTTACCAAAACATCCAACTGCACCCCCTTGAGGCTTACCAAACCATCAACCAAACCCCCTTGAAAAGATCCAACTGCACCCCCTTGAATAACCCATCCAACTGCACCCCCTTGAAGCTTACCAAAACATCCAACTCCACCCCCTTAAAACACCCAACTGCACCCCCCTTGAGGCTTACCAAAACACTAAACTGCACCCCCTTGAGGCTTACCAAAACATCCAACTGCACCCCCTTGAGGCTTACCAAAACATCAACCAAACTCCTTTGAAACTATCCAAATGCACCCCCTTGAAAAACCTAACCGCATCGTATTGAGGCTTACCAAAGCAGCTATGACTGATTCTTAGCGTACCTTGGCAGTCTGAAACATAGATCCATTCCAGTCAGTCAGATTCGGTTCATATATATATATATATCAGGGACAGTCCATCCAGCACAAAGATATGCTGGTGGGAGAGGTAGTCGAGCGGGAGAGCACTGGACTCTTGGTCAAGGGGACCGGGGTTCAAATTCCACTATTAGCTGCCGTTTCGAAACTTGGGAAATTTCGTTCACACCACGTTGCAGCTTTTTTTCCAGAAGAGATAGTAAGCCATCGGTTCCTTCTACCTGATGCCTTTGTCAGGGGAAGTAAAAAAAACCTAGATAGGAGGGTAAATGTGTAACCTGTGGAGGACTCACTAACTCTAGAAAAGGATATACTCTGATATTAACCCTCAGCGGAATATCCTAGAGGGTTTCTTCATCAAGATCCAGACCACCCAACGTAATGACTAATGTAATCACAGTCGACAAAAGTATACACTTTAAATTTATTACAAATCTCTTGACGGGCAAAAATTATATTTAATATCCTACGGATATGTCTATATATGCCATCGCCAACACCTTTATTATAAGGTATGATTGTAAAGTCATGCTGGTTATTTTAGGGTGGGGGTGACAGATAAACAGACACACATACACACACGCACGCATACACACACGCACGCATACACGCATACACGCATACACGCAGACATACAGACAGACAGACAGAGACAGACACGTATACACAAATGACACGTAATTGTGTCTACAACAGAACAGCAGCAATATAAATGGACATTGGAAGCAGCAATTAAACATCAAGTGAAAGCGAAAGTTAGCAACTGTATATACTGTTATCCAGGAGTCTGACTCGCTGACCGACTAACTTTGTAGGCAGAAGAGGCAAACGGAACCCGAGACACACATGGCTTGACAACCAGATGATGTGTTAATCACTTAAGAACAAAACTACACACGTAGCTCGGTGTACGCACTTATGCAAACTCCCTTGAAAACAACCAACTGAACTCCGTTAAAAATCCCAACTGCATCCTCTCGAGGCTTACCAAAACATCCAACTGCACCCCCTTGATGCTTACCAAAACATCCAACTGCACCCCCTTGAAAAACCCAACTGTACACCCTTGAGACTTGATGCTTACCAAAACATCAAACTCCACCCCTTTAATGCTTACCAAACCATCAAACTGCACCCCCCTGAGTCTTACCAAAATATCAACCAAACCCCCTTAAAACATCATCCAACTGCACCGCCTTGATGCTTACCAAAACACCCAACTGCACCCCCTTGAGGCTTACCAAAACATCAACCAAACCCCCTTGAAAAGATCCAACTGCACCCCCTTGAGACTTACCAAAACATCCAACTGCACCCCCTTGAGGCTTACCAAACCATCAACCAAACCCCCTTGAAAAGATCCAACTGCACCCCCTTGAATAACCCATCCAACTGCACCCCCTTGAAGCTTACCAAAACATCCAACTCCACCCCCTTAAAACACCCAACTGCACCCCCCTTGAGGCTTACCAAAACACTAAACTGCACCCCCTTGAGGCTTACCAAAACATCCAACTGCACCCCCTTGAGGCTTACCAAAACATCAACCAAACTCCTTTGAAACTATCCAAATGCACCCCCTTGAAAAACCTAACCGCATCGTATTGAGGCTTACCAAAGCAGCTATGACTGATTCTTAGCGTACCTTGGCAGTCTGAAAAATAGATCCATTCCAGTCAGTCAGATTCGGTTCATATATATATATATATATATATATATCAGGGACAGTCCATCCAGCACAAAGATATGCTGGTGGGAGAGGTAATCGAGCGGGAGAGCACTGGACTCTTGGTCAAGGGGACCGGGGTTCAAATTCCACTATTAGCTGCCGTTTCGAAACTTGGGAAATTTCGTTCACACCACGTTGCAGCTTTTTTTCCAGAAGAGATAGTAAGCCATCGGTTCCTTCTACCTGATGCCTTTGTCAGGGGAAGTAAAAAAAACCTAGATAGGAGGGTAAATGTGTAACCTGTGGAGGACTCACTAACTCTAGAAAAGGATATACTCTGATATTAACCCTCAGCGGAATATCCTAGAGGGTTTCTTCATCAAGATCCAGACCACCCAACGTAATGACTAATTTAATCACAGTCGACAAAAGTATACACTTTAAATTTATTACAAATCTCTTGACGGGCAAAAATTATATTTAATATCCTACGGATATGTCTATATATGCCATCGCCAACACCTTTATTATAAGGTATGATTGTAAAGTCATGCTGGTTATTTGAGGGTGGGGGTGACAGATAAACAGACACACATACACACACGCACGCACGCACGCATACACGCAGACATACAGACAGACAGACAGAGACAGACACGTATACGCAAATGACACGTAATTGTGTCTACAACAGAACAGCAGCAATATAAATGGACATTGGAAGCAGCAATTAAACATCAAGTGAAAGCGAAAGTTAGCAACTGTATATACTGTTATCCAGGAGTCTGACTCGCTGACCGACTAACTTTGTAGGCAGAAGAGGCAAACGGAACCCGAGACACACATGGCTTGACAACCAGATGATGTGTTAATCACTTAAGAACAAAACTACACACGTAGCTCGGTGTACGCACTTATGCAAACTCCCTTGAAAACAACCAACTGAACTCCGTTAAAAATCCCAACTGCATCCTCTCGAGGCTTACCAAAACATCCAACTGCACCCCTTGATGCTTACCAAAACATCCAACTGCACCCCCTTGAAAAACCCAACTGTACACCCTTGAGACTTGATGCTTACCAAAACATCAAACTCCACCCCTTTGATGCTTACCAAACCATCAAACTGCACCCCCCTGAGGCTTACCAAAATATCAACCAAACCCCCTTAAAACATCATCCAACTGCACCGCCTTGATGCTTACCAAAACATCAAACTCCACCCCTTTGATGCTTACCAAACCATCAAACTGCACCCCCTTGAGGCTTACCAAAATATCCAACTGCACCCCCTTGAGGCTTACCAATAAACCCAACTGCACCCCCATGAGGCTTACCAAAACATCCAACTGCACCCCCTTGAGGCTTACCAAAACATCCAACTGCACCCCCATGAGGCTTACCAAAACACCCAACTGCACCCCCTTGAGGTTTACCAAAACATCCAACTGCACCCTCTTGAGGCTTACCAAAACATCCAACTGCACCCCCTTGAGGCTTACCAAAACACCCAACTGCACCACCTTGAGGCTTACCAATACACCCAACTGCACCCCCATGAGGCTTACCAAAACATCCAACTGCACCCCCACGAGGCTTACCAAAACATCCAACTGCACCCCCTTGAGGCTTACCAAAACATCCAACTGCACTCCCTTGAGGCTTACCAAAACATCCAACTGCACCCCCATGAGGCTTACCAAAACATCCAACTGCACCCCCTTGAGGCTTACCAAAACATCCAACTGCACCCCTTTGAGGCTTACCAAAACATCCAACTGCACCCCCTTGAGGCTTACCAAAACACCCAACTGCACCCCCTTGAGGCTTACCAATACACCCAACTGCACCCCCTTGAGGCTTACCAAAACACACAACTGCACCCCCTTGATGCTTACCAAAACATTCAACTGCACCCCCTTGATGCTTACCAATACACCCAACTGCACCCCCTTGATGCTTACCCAAAAAATCTAACTGCACCCCCTTAAAAAACTCAACTGCATTCTTTCGAGGCTTGCCAAAACAGCTATGACTGGTTCTTAGCGTACCGGGACAGTCTTGAAAAATAGATCCATTCCAATCAATAAACTTGTAATTGACCAATGGAAGTAACCTACCCCTTCTATAAAGAAGATTCGGTTCATATATATATACATATATAAATATATATATATATAATATATATATATATATATTATACTTCCATTGGCCAATTATACGTTTATTTACTGGAATGGATCTATTTTTCAGACTGTCCCGGTACGCTAAGAACTAAATTCCACTATTAGCCGCCGTTTTGAAACTTTGAAAATTTCGTTCACACCACATTGCGGCTGTTTTTTAGAAGAAACAGTTCAAGCCATCGGTTCCTTCTATCTGATGCCTTTGACAGGGGAAATAAAAAAACCTAGATCGGAGGGTAAATGTATAACCTGTGGAGGACTCACTAACTCTAGAAAAGGATATACTCTGAAATAAACCCTCAGCGGAATATCCTAGAGGGTTTCTTCATCAAGATCCAGACCACCCAACGTAATGACTAATTTAATCACAGTCGACAAAAGTATACACTTTAAATTTATTACAAATCTCTTGACGGGCAAAAATAATATTTAATATCCTACGGATATGTCTATATATGCCATCGCCAACACCTTTATTATAAGGTATGATTGTAAAGTCATGCTGGTTATTTTAGGGTGGGGTGACAGATAAACAGACACACACACACGAACAAACGCACACACGCACACACGCACGAACAAACGCACACACTCACACCCATCCATATTACAGGCACACAGGCAGACACATCCTCGCAAGTCAGGGCTGTTTGCCATGCAAAACTAGCTCTGGCTGATCACCTACGCGAAGTTAGCTGAGTCAAACTAGTAATTGACTTAGCCAGTCGCGACTGCATTACCCGTGAGAACCGCGCAAATACCCACCCAAATTTGAAGACGGATAAACGACTTCTGGGAATCCCAATATGTAATGATGACCCGTTCGCCCATTAGCACGAGCAGCTGAGCGGTATTGTGTATTCGAATAATTGTTTCTACTTCCTAAACATTGCATGTAACACGAGCCACGGTTGTTTGAAATTAGCTTTAGTATGACCCCCTGAACTGCCGACGTCCAGTGATCTAGTCATAGACTGAACTTAAATTCAGAGTTTCGCAAAGCGATCAGCCAGGGGGTACTGCTGGCTGGCACTGACGTAATCAGCAGAAGCGACCCCTGGCGCACGAGGATGTCCACCACCGATATATCAGATGCCGAATTGGGACTGACAGGATATGTAACGTTTAGGAAAGATAGAGTAGGAAGATGGGGAGGTGGAGTTATTTTATATATTAAAGAATCTATCCAGGCTTATGAAATAAAATTAGAAAGAGAAGCAGATTGTGAAGAAGCTGTTTGGTGTAACATAGTTACAGGAAACTCAGCATTAACGGTTAGGATAGTTTATGGAAGTCCAAACATAAGCATAGAAGAGAATGAAAAAGCAAAAAACGCTATAAGGGAAGTGAGCAAACGGGACTGTGTTATTATGGGGAATTTTAACCACGGGCATATACAATGGAAATCTCTACAGAGTACGGGGAGTGAGGACCACAAGTTTTTAGTTTTAGTACAAGATAGTTTTTTTCTCAACATGTGCTAGAACCAACCAGGGATGAGAATGTGTTAGTCATAGTTTTGTCCTCACAAAATGAATTGGTTGACAATGTCAGTATATGTGAGCCACTGGGGAGTAGTGATCACAACCAGATACATTTTACCATCAAAGTAAGATCAGAAAGGAATAGTAAAAAGCAGTACAGGAAATAATTTCACAAAGGTATAAGGACACGAGGAAATATTTAGCTAAGATAGACTGGAATAACACAATGAAGACTAAGGCAGCAACAGAATGCTGGAATATCTTAAAGAGTTGAATTGATTGCATCGTCGATAAATTTGTTCCCTTGAAAAAACAAGGGAAACGGTCCAAAAAGAAACACCTATCGAAAGAAGCCATAAGAAAAATTAAATACAAACCAGCGATGTAGAAGTCATATAGACGCACTGGAAGTAATGAAGGCTATAACATCTATAAAGAAGCACTTAACCAAGCTACAGCTGAAATTGGAAATTTAAAGAGAAGCTATGAACAAAAAATAGCATGTAATATAAAACATTACAGCAAAAGTTGTTATGCGTATGTTCGAAGCATACAAAAAAGTTCAGGATAACGTCGGTCCTCTAGAAGATAGTGCTGGAACTATAATATCAGAGGGATTCTTAATGCAGACGATCTCAATGAATATTTTACTTCAATGTTTACCAGGGAAGATATTAGTTCACTGCCAGTACCAGAGGCTAAGTTCAAGGGGGCAGATTCAGACTATTTAGGACAGTTAATTGTAACTCCGGAATTGGTAGCAAAGAACACAAGGGCTATGAAGGATAATAAATCACCTGGAGTGGATGGTATTCCACCCAAACTACAATTGGAAATTGTAGAACAAATTAGCGTACCGCTTGCAACAGTTTTCAATTTGTCATTAGAAGATGGAGTGGTTCCTTTAGAATGGAAAGAAGCACACATTATACCGTTATTTAAAAAAGGTTCAAGAGATAAGTCAGAGAACAATAGACCAGTGAGTTTAACATCAGTGATTTGCAAATTATTAGAAAGGCTAATTGATGATCACAGGGTGGATTTTCTTGTTAACATAACTTGATAAACTCGTCTCAACATGGGTTTCTAAAAGCGAGGTCATGCTTAACAAATATGTTATGTTTTTTGGAAGATACCATTAAATGGGTAGACGAGGGATCACCAGTAGATATAATCTACTTAGATTTTCAATCTAAGTAGATGATATCTTTGATGTGGTACTTTTCGACAAACTACCACATCAAAGATTACTGCTTAAACTAAAGGCCCATGGCATAGGAAATGGTATAATAAACTGGATAGAAAAATAGCTGAGTGACAGAAGACAACGTGTAGTAGTTGATGGGGAGGCGGTATTGAGAGGGGTACCACAGGGATAAGTACTAGGACCTATATTATTCTTAATATATATCAACGATTTGGATGATGGTATAACAAGCAAGGTGTTGAAATTTGCGGATGATACAACAATGTTTAGAAGGATTAAACGTGATGGAGTTAGACAGCATTTACAAGATGATCTTGACAGGTTGATCAATTGGTTTGAAAAGTGGCAATAGTTAGGCCTCATTTAGAATATTGTATACAAGCATGGAGGCCATATCGCAAGAAGGACATGGATATGTTAGAAAGAGTACAGAGGATAGCAACTAAAATTAATGATACAAAAACTGAGGGATTTTAGTTACGAAATACGCCTAAAAGAATATGGCTTAATAACACTAAATACCAGGAGATTGAGAGGAGATCAGATAGAAGTGTTTAAAACATTGATTGATAGAAATATTTTTTTTCTCAGTTAGGAAAGATAGAAGGACTAGATGACATGAAGTTACATTAGTAAAGGAGCAGTGTAGATTAGATATAAGAAATTTCTAATTTTCGCAAAGGACTGTAAATGAATGGAACATAAATTATTACCTGTTGATTGTGTGGGTGCTAGTAGCGTGAATATGTTTTAAAATAAAATCGACACATACCTCAGAAGAGCGGGATAGACATAGATAAAAGGGTTGGACTCTCGATAAGCCAAAGGGCTTCCTTGTCCACCTACCATCTAGAGTTAATTCTCTGGGTAGCAATCTTGTTCAATCTTGTTAACGTTTTACGAGTACGAGTACTTCAAAAATGTACTCGAGTACATGAGTACACTAGTACATGAGTATACGAGTACCGAGTACTTCCGCCCCCAGGTCTGGACTAGGCAGTGATGGTGTTGCTTCGTTATGTCACTAATGTTTTGATTTCTTTCCAAATACAATTAGGTGGTGATGATGGTTGGAGTGAAGGGACCAGGCAGTGATGGTGTTACTTTGTCACTAATAATAATATGATTTCCTTCCAGAAACAGTTGTTGCACTCTTAATACACAGACAAGACATATTCAGTTATATTCTTTCAATTTTTTTGCAAAGTTTATGGAGTATTATTAATATAGTCACATTTATTAGTAACATTCCTAAATACTGTTTTACGCCACTAGACATTTTAAACGTTTATTTCGTTAATAATTATTATTTTTGGCCAAGTTATTAATTCCTTTAGATTACAACTAATATCACGTTAAGCCAAATGTTTGTGGGTAATCTGTTGACATTTTCTCATACAATAGCTCCGTATAAGTGAACAAATTCCCCTAGTGTTATTTAATTTCTAACTATTGTCTGCAGGGTAGATCTATATTTCAAATTTTAAGATTATCTGCCCCAAAAGTATGACAGAATATGGCCCTATGTACAATCTCGACATACATCATATTGCATATTCACAACAAATACGGTAGAACATCACTATTACCTTCTCGTTGGTTTCTACCGTGGATCGCAAACGTAATTTATATTGATTGCTATTGTGTGAACTAAGAACAGTAACACAACTATCTGGCTCTGCTGTGCTGTCTGTAGGATATAAATAATAAACATGTATTATGTGTATATGCGCTAATACATTTTTTTTCTCAGTTGTAGCTGTCGTTAATCCCTACAGAGATTAATTGCCATTTCTGCGTGTTGAATTTAATTGATTAATGTCCTTTAAATCACTGATTACTAGAGTATACTAGGGAAACGTTTTATGACTTTATTACCAAGACTGATCCGTCTACGCTGACCCTCTGACAGTGTAGACAGTGTAATTACCAACCCTATCCACTAATGAATGGTCCTAGTCAAGATGGCCACTAATGGGGTCGGGGGCCTCAATAAAACTGGCTGGCTAGCTGTCCAGTTATAAATAGAGGTCAGTGGTGCCAGCCAGCAGTACCCCCTGGCTGATCGCTTTGTGAAACTCTGAATTTAAGCTCAGCCAAATTATTCGAATACACAATACCGTTCAGCAGCTAATGGGCGAACGGGTCATTGGGATTCCCAGTAGTCGTTTATCCGTCTTCAAATTGGGGCGGGTATTTGCGCTGTTCTTACGGGTGACGCAGTCGCGACTGGCGAAGTCAATTACTAGTGTGACTCATCTAACTCCCGCACTTCGCGTAAATCTGCCAGGGCTAGTTTTGTACAGCAAACAGCCCTGGCTTGAGAGGATGTAGCAGTTCGGCAGGAGACGTTACGACAGAGGCATGTGTTTTGTGGTCGTTTCCAACTAAAGCCGTCGAGATTAGAACATAAATGTTTGCCGTGGTTTACAATGTCAGATCCAGACGTCAGTAGCCACATCTCAGTTGTGATTTTGTATTTTCAGACTTTTTGGTGTTCAACCGTACTCGGAACGAGAAACTACTAAAATACTTCGTGATTTTAATGATCATATCGTAGTAGTAAATGTGGTAAAATTAATATTGTTGAAATATCTATTTAACTAAAATGACGCACACGCACTTATACGCACGCATGCACGCACGCAAGCAAGCGCACACACGCACACGCAAACACACACACACACACACACACACGATGTTTATACAAAGTATAAACATACCAACATCTTATTGGTGTGGATCAACGTATTTAATTGTGTATGAACACAATAGTCAGTGTGTCACGCAAAAACGAATGCAACTCCCGTCTGCGCATGCGTAATCAGAAAAAAGGGAACAGATCACACTGTTTATCATATATACGAAACATGGTTATTATAATATATCAGCTACAGGACGTTACATTCCTCCACAACTTAACTAGAAACTTATCGAGGAAAAATTGACAATGCATTCATAACAAAGTTACGTAGTTCTCAAAAGTATTCTAGCTGTAACTTGGCACATTAGTCCACAAGATTTGAGTTGACAGTTCGCACATAGTCCACTTCTGTCGTCTTGTGTTTGTCAGACAGTCGTGTAGTATGCACGTCGTTGTCAGCGTAAGCGTCATGTCAAATGATAGTCCTTCATGTGTTTTGGAAGTTAGTAACGGCGGACTGGTCTTGCTGGCACCCTGGTGTGGGCCGGGGCAGGTGTAGATACAGTCGGCGTAGGTAGAGATACAGTCGGCGCAGATGGAGACACAGGCGTACGTGGATGTGTCAAGCTTCGAACGGGTCCTCGGCGGCTTGGACGGAGTGACAGGGGACCTGGACTGCGACGAAGGTTGCTGTTGGATGGGTTGAGAAGTTGATGACATTGGTGTCTCGTTGGTGCTATCATCTTGATTCTCTTCTTCCTCATGACTTAGAGAGAGAGTGGTGCACCGTGGATGGGCTTGACGTGAGAAGCGTTCCGGGTGGTTTGCCTCTCACCACGCTGAGCAGTGATCATGGTGCCTTTCTTGTGGGTAACGACATAAGGCAGAGGAGAATTTGGAGTTGACAGCTTGTTCGTCTGCTTCTGCTTCACTATGACGTAGTCACCTGGCCATATGTGTTTGGCGTCGGCATAGTTGGTCATCTTGCACTTTGCTGATATGGTCATTTTCAGCAGTGTAGCTGTGAATAGGTCTGAGTGTTTGGCTTGGGATGGGAGAAACGAGCAGACCGATTTTCATTTTGTGGCCAGTCAGGACTTCAAAAGGAAAGATTTTGGTGGAGGCGTGCGAGGTACCTCGATAGAGGCGTAGGAAAGTGGGAAGCTGGGACTTCAGAGCAATGTTGTCAGCGATCGATGCACGGATTGTTTTGTTCAGTGTAGCCATGAAGCGCTCAACCTCTCCGTTCGCTTCTGGCCAGAGGGGAGTAATCTTCCTGTGGTGGAACTCGAAACTGGAGATGAAGCTTGTAAACTCCTCGTCGTTGAAAGAAGGGCCATTATCCGACTTGATCGATTGTTGTTGGGATTCCTTGGCGGGAGAAGATGGCTTCTAACTTGGGTAATATACTGCCTTGGCTGAAGCGGATGGGACAATCTCAACATCGGGAAATCAACTATATTCGTCTATGATAACGAGTAGGTAATCGTCTGATGGGAAGGGACCAGCAGAGTCAATGCCAAGTGAACGCCATGGTTCAGATGGTAAAGGAGTCGGTTGAAGGGGTTCACGTTGGGCAGGTCCATGCTTGGCAGGGGATACGTGATTTGACTTCGTCTTCGACAAGTTTGTCAATGTCAGGGAACTGTGCAGACCTTCTGTCTGATGCAATGCTTGGTCTTAACAATCCCTTGGTGTGTTCGGTGTGCAGTAGCAACGACTTTCTGTTGTAGAGTGGCTGGGATGACAAGATGATTTCCTCGAAGAACCAAACCATCGTGGACTGAGAGCTCTTCTCTGAACCTGGTGAAGTTTGATATCTCGGGGTCTTCCCAACGGCCAATTTGGATTGCCAACATCACCTTCTGGAGGCTTTGGTCTTGCTTGGGTATGGCATTCTTCGTGACATATGTTATGTATGCCTCACCAGCGTTCTCGCGTCTTGGTGTAGTCTGGGGGTGACAGCTGGATTTAGGGCATCTCTTCCTGGAGCATAGACTAATTAAGGTAATCTCATAGGGCAAATCACCTTCCCGTTCTGGGTCAAGATTGCTCCGAGACCAACAGGACTTGCGTCGACTAAGACTGTGGTTTCTTCTGAAGGATTGAAGTAAGCCATGACGGGTGTTCGTGTCAGAGATTGCTTCAGCTTGTCGAAGGCTTGCTGTTCTGTTTGCGACCATTTCCATGAGACGTCCTGTCTGGTGAGCTTTCTGAAGAGCACAGTCATGGTTGCGTAGTCAGATATGAACCTTGAGACGTAATGTGTCAATCCTAGGAATGAACGTACTTCGCCGATATTCTTCGGCGGAGTCGTGCAGATGATGGTCTTAATAGTGTTTGGATCAGCTGAGAAACCCTTCGTACCGAATACACGTCCAAAAAGTAACTTCATTGGTGGAGAACATGCATTTTCCTCTGTTGACCTGCGCACCATTGTCTTTTAGCTTCTGTAGAGTGGCCCGGAGACTTGCGTCGTGTTCATGTAGGGTTTTCCCATAGACGATAACGTCGTCGGTGAGGTTTCGAGCACCTTGGATGTTGCCGAGTAGTACCGCGACGGCGTTTTGGAATGTTTCAGCGTTGACTCCAAAGAGTAGGCGTTTGTAGCGACGAAGACCGACATGGGTGGTGACGGTAGTGATGTAACGGCTTTCTTCGTATAACTCTAGTTGATGGTATGCGTTTGTCAAGTCTAGCTTGCTGAAAACAGTTGTGTCACGTCGACGCAGATTCTTACACCACCCGATTTCTTGGGGACGACTACGATTGGGCTCGGTTAGGTTGTGGGGGCCTTCTACTTTTTCAATGAGGTCCATCTTTTCGAGCCAATCTAGATACTTCTCGACATCCTTGCTGACGTGAAATGGGATGCGTCGATGTCTCTGCGCTATTTGTGGGACGGATGGGTCAATGTGCAGCTATATTTGGATGTCCTTGATCCGACCCATGGATCCATCAAACAGGGTAAGGAATTCATCAGGGATGGTTTGTGGGCCAGTTTGAAGGGAAAAGTGGATCAGCTGCATGTGTTGGGCTGTTTCGCCGCTCGGGACGTTGCTGTAGGGGTTTGATTCCAGGACGTAGAACTTTGCCCGAGTTGTGCTTGACACGTAGCTTACTTCTGATTCAAAGAAACCTCGCACATGGATAGGAGTCTTGGAGCCAAACGCTTATTGTTTTGGCACTGGAGACTGAAGCCTGGGTCTATTGGTGAGTGGTATGTGGAGTGGCCTATGATATTGACAGAAGCATGCACCATTGTCAATCACAAAATCAATGGGACAGTTCATGATGTATGCTGTAATCTTGGGAGAGTTGACAATTTTTTCAGCAACGGAAAAGACATGCTCTTCATCATCAGACGCAGACGAGGATAAATCGACATGTTTCACCACGGGTGCAGACATGCAGACACGTGCATAAAGTCCTATTTTGCCACAGTTCGAGCATGTCTTGCCTCTGGCTGGGCAATCATTCTTGGAATGGGGCTGGGAGCCGCAGTAGTGACAGGAATCACTGGACGAGTGTTCACCGGCCGGAAGCACGAGTAGGACAACCACGACGGCTAGAACCACCTAGACGACGAGTATTGCCTCGACGAGCGGGATCAGGGGCAGTCGGCTGCGATGGGCAAGGCTGGTGTCGGTTGTGAAGAGAGCGACCGTCGGGATGACTGGAACCGCATGAGCGATGACCTCGTTGTCCGCGGCGACCTCGATGATCACGATTCACAATATTGCCATTGACATCACTGGAGACGGCGTTGTCAGCAGCAGCATTCTCGATGACAGCCGCTCTGCTTTCGGAGAGTTCCATGCTGCGAGCTTCATCTAGTACGTGCTTGAAATTTAGATTGTCTTTCATGGCCTTCCTGTGGACTCTGGAAGAAGAGCAGCCTTGGATGATTTGTCCAAGAATTTCTTTGTCGACATCATGAAAGTCACAAAGGATCGCCATGCCTCTCAAACGGGTGAGGAAAGCATCGATGCTCTCCCCTTCTTTCTGGGATGTTTGCATGAACTTAATTTTAAATATCTCATAAGAAATGTTCTTTTGGGGCGTGAAATACTCTTCCAAGGACTTCTTCAGCACTGCTTATTTTCTGGGAATAGAATTGTCTCCTTCAGTCATTGCTCCAGCCCCATTTTGTTCATCAGTCATTGAGTCATATATTTCGAAGACATCATCTACCCCATACTGTAGTAAAAGGTTTTTTTTCTGGCATAATTTCCAATGTCAAGGGTCCAAAGGAGATTTTCGAATTTGGCTATCCATTTCTGCCATCTGGTTCCTGCCGTTGTCTTTTGCTCATAGTCTCATAGACAATGATCTTTTTAAAGGAGATAGCGAGGCCATATTGTCGGCGTAGTGAATATGCAACGCGGGGGGGGGGGGGTAGAACAATTGTTAAAGGAAACGGATCGTTTTGCTAGTTCGTAGCGTTATGACATTGTAATACACACGCACACGCACGCACACACACACACACACACACACACACACACACACACACACACACACACACACACACACACACATACACACACTTATTATTACTACAGTGGAACCTCGGTGTTAGGGTCAGACACATGACTGGCCAAAAGTGACGCTAATACTGAATATGGGACTGACGCATCATGGCCGGGAATTGGTAAAATTGCTCAGATACATGTGATTTTAATAGCAATGCATGTTAAGCAAAAACATTGCTAATATCAAGTACAGTGTAATGTCTGGATTATTTCTGGTTACAGTTACAGGGTGTACTTGCTTTGTCTAAAATGTTAAATAGGCCCTACAGTGTTCGTGCTTGTACAGGGTTGTATAGAGAGAACACGATATAACAGGATTTAAGCTCTCTCCTGACACGTCTCTTATATTTCGCTTCCACTTCGCATACACTTGTGAAAATCTAACAATTCGTAAAACATACTGCATTGTCTTCATATATTTTAACTTGGCTTCTGACTACAGAAACGATATCTTGGCCAATTAAACGTTTTTTGTTTGCACTGACTAGGTTTCGCCGTCTGAACCTGAATAATTTAGTTCTCTTTGGATAGTGTGTGCCTGATCTTGTCTTTTGTTCAGAAGCATCCATCCGTGTGATATTTGAAGGTAGGAATACATCTAATACATATGCCACGTGTGTTAAGTGACATTTACATGAAATAGCGGCTGTTTAATACCATATATATATATATATATATTCTGTAATTTATTATATTTCTTTTTAGTTGTATTTTTTTCAGAAGCATCCATCTTTAGCAAATATCACGAGTTTTCTGTGAATCTGAAATGAAAACGGATAATCTTACCTTTTCCAAAAAAACATCCTAGCTATAATTATATAACTATAACAATATAATATATAATAGCTAAGGCCGCACCAAACTGCACAATATTGATGCAACAAGGCACCTGTTGAACCGAGGTTGGAGCATACTAATAACGGTATTATTATTAATGGACTACGTGCAAGGCGTACTAGCTACACGGCCGAACCAGCTTTGTTGAAACGTTGTTTATTTCCTATAGGTTCCATAAAACGCCGAAGATGCGAAACAGTGCGCGAAGCGCGGAACTTGTGTGTGTGTGTGTGTGTGTGTGTGTGTGTGTGTGTGTGTGTGTGTGTGTGTGTGTGTGTGTGTGTGTGTGTGTGTGTGTGTGTGTGTGTGTGTGTGTGTGTAAGTGTGTGTGTGTAAGTGTGTTTGTGTGTCTTCGCACGTGCGTGCGTGCGTGCGTGCGTGCGTGCGTGCGTGCGTGCGTGCGTGCGTGCGTGCGTGCGTGTGTGTATTGTGTCTGCGCTTGTGTACGCGTGTGTGGGTCTCCCTCTCCTTTTCGCTCTCACTCTCCCTCGCTCTCTTTTCCTGCCCCTGCAACTGCCCCTGCCCCTGCCCCCGCCCCCGCCCCCGCCCCCGCCCCCGCCCCCGCCCCCGCCCCCGCCCCCGCCCCCGCCCCCGCCCCATGTATTTATTTTGTGTTTAAAATTTGATAAAAGTGGTCTGGACCCACAAGACCTCTGCATCCGGAGCTAATTTATTAAAATAAGTAAAATAAGATTATAGTAGGTTTCCAAAAATATTGTTGTAGGAGTAATATTGGTCGGTAGATGGCGGACCTGCTGTGTGCAGTGTATGTCATGTTCGCCAGACGGCGCAGTAGTAGGTTGTCAAGAACTCCCGTGGCCAGTGAAAGCCGACGGAATCAGCTGGGTGGATTTCCAGGGGCCGATTAGACCAGTTTTGCGTCGAATGTCAGATTTCTAACTCTCACAGCCCGGAAAACTCGCCCGATTTAGCTGGACAAGACCAGTTATAACACTGGACATCAGCACCACGATAGCTGAGGTAAGTATCTGCATTTTTTTGTCAGAAATCGACGAGAATTTCTGCGTTGTCGGTGCGCGAATATGACTGGGAATGTTGATGCTTCTAGAAAAAAACGTGATTTATTCATTTCGTTATCGCCGATGACGCCACGGCGAAACAGCCCTTTGTCTTCGACGATGCTTACTGACGTTGTTATTGTGGTGTAACTACGTAGCAACTTAGAAATGGTTTCGTCGCGTCTTTTAAGTATGGGTTGGTTATATATTCTGACAGCGGCTGTCATTTCGAGGAATTTCGCGTCTGGTCGAGAAACGCGATCGGATTTCCGTCCACGGCGTATTTTTTTAATGGCTATGTCTATCATGGCGGTACTGGCGTATTGCCTGCGATGCCTGATTATTTATCGAGCCTTGTCCTGCGTCAGAATCCGTTGTTTCACATCCATAAATTAATCCTAACACGATCTACCGTATATGAAACCGGGCAAGCACACGCGTCTAGATCGTGACAATTTATTTGAACAGCGTGACTCCAGTCCTTGTAAGTTGTAGTAATTGGATTAGTGCTAAGTTGGCCATGAGACTTAAGTTTACATGATTTATTGAGTCATATTTAAGTTATATCCTTGACTATATAAAGTCTATATACTACAGAGGAGTATCTGAATAGTTTACTCTCAAGACTCAATGAGTATGTAATAAAGTACGCATGAGTATGACCAGCTGAAAATTACTCCAGTTGACGAGCTACAGCCTATACTATAGCTATACTCCAAGCCTACTCACAAATGTCAAAGGGGACCACTGTGTTTGTTACATGTAGGGGGCCTTCTCAGGTTTTTAATTATCAGGTAACAGAAATAAGATACATACTGTTATAATACAAATAATGAAACATTTAGTTAAGTAATATGTTTTTTACACACAGTACCTTCTAATAACTATAGTTTAATCATGTAAACTATAAAAAATTGTGATGGAGATCAGTCATTACAATTACATATTTAATTTGATAAAATAGTAAATATATATTAAATTATACTATATTAAAAAGAATTAAGAAAAACAGTTTGGTGTGAAATATGGTACAGGTGAAACACAAAACACAGGTACTCTCATGACTGGAGGGGTTCAGACACGTAAAAATAATTAAATTCTCAGCTGTCCGAAAACATAATGTACAAAAAAAAAAATGTTGTGTTCAAAAACAGTCTTTTATATACTGTATGTATTTGGACACATAAATAATAGGTGTCCAAAAAACATACAGTACAACAAAAATTATTGTTGAGGATTTTGAAAGTGTCCAAAAACAATATCTGAATGCATATTCATTACGGTAATAAAATATTATGTCACAAGTGTGACAGCTACATATCAATTTTTATGAACAATATTTCTGTTAAATATTCTATGAACAGTAAATCTTGATATTTACTGTATGACGTAACATTAGTAGTAACTTGAAAAAGTGATTTATAACAGTCATCAAAGTAATGTCAGAAATGCTTGTTTGCTTGTAAAATAGTTAACGAGATATCTAAGCAACAGAAAAGTGCTGCATACCTGGTATGTCTAAAACAAATGTCCAAAACTTCAGCAAGCATCAAGAATGAAATTTGCGTTATGGATTCACATGTTTGCAATCTTATTCTATCAGGGATTTTGTTAAGAACTGGGACCCGGGTAATTTACCCGACAACGGAGAAGGGAAGCTTTATAAATATATGTTTAAATTATAACGCTTATGATACCATTGTGAAACACTGAAATATTATGTTAAATATTTATTTTGATAGTTACAAATATTATGAAACAAACTTATGAGCACCTGAGGAAACAGCCTTCAAGGACCTAGATTAATCGTGGCGATTCCTGGATGCATGGATTCCATTTCCACCGGAGTGTGGGAGAATGAATGTCCTCATGGCACTGTCAAAGATAGCTGTGTCTGTAAACTCAGAGATATGTAGGCCTACATTTATATTAAGTGGACACTGATTTTTTTAATAATTAACACAGATGGAACTTAATTTACTTAATTCAAAACACGTTGTCTATGATTTAATATGTTGCATCATATTGTTGTATCCGTAGTGGTCCGTGACTACGCGACGTGCTATGACTTGGTCAGAGCATGTTATGCGGTCCCTGCTTTGGGGGTCGTGGTCCCTGCTATCAGTACACTTAACAAAAACCGAAAAATACATAATGCAGTTACTTATTGTTACCAAACAAAGTTATAAGTTCGTGACACGCCGCATCGGTTCATTTTACAAAAGATACAACCAAGAAGAAAAGCATTTATATATTCGCAGGAATTAAAGTATCAATTATCGTTTGTTACATTTTTAGAAACAACATTTGATAGTTAAGTTTTAGTAATGCCATTTGGACTTTGTTATCTTGAAAAGGTATCTTTGATATATGTTCTGGTTTGAATGGTGAGTTATTTGATGTTGTCTGTCTCAACTTGAAATTTTCAGGTAGTTCAATTCAACCACATAACTTTGCAACAAATTGACGTACATGGGTGACACCGGTATCATTACAAAACTGAAATGTCCCCCTTTGAGATGATTCTTATAACACCACACTGTCAAAATCTACCTCAAGGTTGGAACATATTTTCGTTCTTATAATGACCCAAATTTTCACAAGTTTTATTCGAAGAACAAGTTATCTACTTATCCTGTCTGAGTAGATAGTCCGGCAGGTCACATGATAACATATCACAATCCATTCACATGACACCATGACCAGTTAACTGCCATGAACTTTAGTATTACCTGACCAATCAGCACAGAATGGTCAGTTGTTTACATTCCTTAAATGTTGACCTGTTGTTGGAATTGTACAGCCAATATATGCCTTGTCTGAAGTGCTATTGAATCTGCTTAGCCCCAGCTTGTATGTGTATGTTCCTTTAAAATAACTGTTTACTTTGGAAGCTTTTATGGCCAAAAATATGTTAATATTTTTTGTGGAAATGTAATAAATACTAATTCGCCCGTCTTAATATTATTGTGATTCCAGAGTACACTAAGGTGACGTAGAGTATTTTACTTGGACACATCGCATGTTATAAATGTTTCATTGTAAATAAATTCTGCCAAATTTAAGTTAATCAGCATGAAACATAATAAGTGTTAATAAGTAAGGAACTGACATTGCACCTTAAAAATTAAATTACCCTTGAATGGTCAGTGGTCTGCTATCTGGCGTTGCTGTTTATCTTAATTATCAGACCACGTCTGTAAACCTTTGTGACAAACTTGAAGAATCAGTGAAGATGCGATTGATTTCTAGTAATCCCCCGAGCAGCATGTTTACGTGCTGTATAGCCTGTGTATCAGTTTATTAAATCGATAACAGTGGAGTGGCATCTGCTACTAGAAAATATGTTCACAGGGTCCCAAGTAATGATATTCTGGTGACCTGTTATTTAGTTGAATCCATATGCTTTTTTGTTGGCTGCTTTCCAGAATGTACTGCACAATACCAGGTGGTGTTATGTAATAAACTAATCATTTATGGTGTTACAAAATCAACAATCTATCTATTGTGTAACAGACTGAACTACTAATCTAAAATGTGTTTCAGAATAAACTGCTCATCTACATTGTTGAATAATAAACTACCTGTCTGTGGTGTTACAGACTAAACTTCTCCTCTATTGTGTCACAAATTCATCTGTGGTTCTACAGAATAAACTACTCATTTATGCTGTTACAGATTAAGCTATGTACACATTATGTATATTAAAAATAAACTATTTTTATTACAAAATAAACACAATTTTGTGTGGAAATATAGTGTACATATTTTGTTCTGTTGCTTTAATGGAAACTTAATATTGAGTTAATCATCAATCGATTGATTGTAACTGTAATTGGACCTATTTTGTGTAATTTTCCACTGATTTTGACCACACATGCCCAGCAATAGTGTCATAGTTTGTTCAACAACTAATGTGCCTTTTAACAAAATGTTACTAGTTCAATAACTTTATGAATGAACGTTTATTCAGAACATTGATAACAATATATACAAGACAAGACAACCAAACAAGTTTAACTATAATACAAGTGAGAATATACAATGTTTGAAGGGGGTAAATACGAAGTTATTGACTTTTGTGTAAATTTACCCCTGACATGTATTTATATATAATTATATACATGTATATATACACACATATATACATACATATATTCACATACATACGTACATGTATTTTGAGACATCAATATTATATTATTCGAATTTGCTATTCATCTAACCATCTAGCTACAATAATTGAAAAAATGCAGTGGAATATGTGCATATTAAAAATTTAAAGTATGCGATAAGTACACATCTTTACACATTGTAGTTTCCTCAATGGCATGATTATATTTGTGTATGATTTTATTTAGGTTTCCACAACCAGATATTTCTCAAATAAAAGGTTCTTGCATTTACGCTTAAATTCAGTAATTGTATTAGTAGTTTTTAAATGATCACAGAGAATTCCATAATTGCACTCCCTTTACACAAAGAGACATTGATCGCATGGTAGAACAGACTCTCTGTCATTCTAAGTCATGATTAGCTCGCATTGAGTATGTTATTTCCCGTCTAGTAAACAAACACTGACAATTTGATGGCAAACAGCTGTAGTAAGCTTTGTACATAAATAATGATGTTTTCAGTTCTATGATATCTGGAAATTTTAGAACATGTTGGAAAAGTGAGTTTGTATGATCCAACCATCTTGCACCAAATATAATGCGAATTACTCTTTTTTGTAATAAGAAAATACAGTTAGTATTTGTTGGGTACGTGTTTCCCCATATCTCTACACAATAATTTAAATACGGCAAAAAGAGAGAACTGTATAGAATACGTCTACTATTTCTATCAAATAGATGACTGCATCTATGCATTATAGCTGTACTTTTTGAAAGCTTTGATTGTACGTATTTTATATGAGCTTTCCAATTTAGTAGATCATCAATAAACACACCCAAAAACTTGGTGACCCTTACTCTTTCGATATTAACATTATCAAGGATAACTTATTTTTAATTTTATACAATTTTACAATTACAATTTGTCACCTTTGACCTAACATGATAAATATTTTAATAAAATTTGCACTTGTAAGAATATTTGCCCAGCTTGAGCATGGAGTGTCAGTATGGGTTTGTCACGCAACATGCAGAGAAAGATATAAAGTGATTTATGAAGTGTAGCCAGAGTGGATGGATGCGTAGACTGCAGGTTGAGTCTTGTAGAATGTTGACCTATGTAATACTGACCCAGTTGACTGGGTGTTGCAAAGCAAAGCCAATCTCTGTGTTGGGCAGCATAGATCTGTCTCTTGTTCAAGGTCTGACGCAAGGATGTGCGTGTGTGTATGTGAGTGTGTAATGCATTGTGTATAGTGTGTATAGTGTGTGTACAGTGTGTGTACGGTGTGTGTACAGTGTGTGTATGGTATGTGTACACTGTATGTACATTGTGTAGTGTGTGTGCAGTGTGTATGCAGTGTGTGTACATTGTGTGTATGGTGTGTGTACAGTGTATGTAAACTACGTACAGTGTGTGTATTGTTTGTGTACAGTGTGTGGTGTGTGTGCAGTGTATGTACAGTGTGTACAGTGTGTGTACATTGTGTGTATGGTGTGCGTACAGTGTGTGTACGGTGTGTGTACAATGTATGTATGATGTGTGTACAGTGTGTGTATGGTGTGTCTACAGTGTGTGTATGATGTGTATACAGTGTGTGTATGGTGTGTGTCAGACATGGGGTCAAATACATTTGTATTTATAGTGTGTGTATACAGTGTGTGTATGGTGTACGTGGTGTGTGTATGGTGTGTGTACATTGTGTGTATGGTGTTCATACAGTGTGTGTACAGTGTGTGTATGGTGTGTCTACAGTGTGTGTATGATGTGTATACAGTGTGTGTATGGTGTGTGTCAGACATGGGGTCAAATACATTTGTATTTATAGTGTGTGTATACAGTGTGTGTATGGTGTACGTGGTGTGTGTATGGTGTGTGTACATTGTGTGTATGGTGTTCATACAGTGTGTGTACGGTGTATGTACGGTGTGTGTACAGTGTATGTGTGTATGGTGTGTGTACGGTGTGTGTACGGTGTGTGTATGGTGTGTGTACGGTGTGTGTACGGTGTGTGTATGGTGTGTGTCAGACATGGGGTCAAATACATTTGTATTTGAAAGTATTTAAATACTTTTTTAAAGTATGTATTTGACATGAAAGTATTTGACATAAAAGTATTTGTATTTAAATACTTTCCTAAAGTATTTGAAAGGTTCAAATACTTTTTCAAATACATAGGACGTGATTATCAATAAATGACAACTTAAAATTATTCTTGTTTGAATTCTTAATAAGAGTTGAGAAATTTTACTACGTCATTTGGCAATTCACTACTTTTCCGCTCAGAAAGCAGTATGTCTCACCATGGTTGTATATAACATCATAAGAATTATGCCAATAAACTACATATCTCAATATAAGACTTGCTTTTTTTAGCTATATTGTAATGCATTCTGAAATAAAAATTTGAAAAGTATTTGAAAAGTATTTGAAATACTTTCCAATGTATTTATATTTGTATTTAAATACTTTTGCATTTCAAAGTATTTGTATTTGACTCCCTCAAAACTATTTGTATTTAAATACATTTCAATGTATTTGACCCCATGTCTGGTGTGTGTACATAGTTATATACTGTGTAAAGTTATAAATATACACTGGGAGTTAGATTAAAATAAGAATTAATTGTTAAAATATAAATAATTATGAAATCGTTACAGTAAAGCTATGCCTAATAAATACCTAATAGTCGAGTCAATTATTAAGGCGACCTATTGTGGTCTGTTACCAGGAACCTCCATCACAATCCTCAGGTGGTAATCAATAGCAGGTTCACTCAGTCAGTTCTACTTCCACCCACTTGATTAGGAACCAGGCAACTTCAAATGGCTGTTGTAGGAAGTTTTGTTAGTTCCACCTCTACAGTACCACCAATAATAGATGATTACAATTTGAATGTCTTATTTACAATTTGATAATTTTGTGGGCGCGACATTCAAATCAAAAACAATGTTTCTAGCATATTAAAGACAACTTGGTGGGTTGTATTACCTACAATGTACATATATATTCTGGCATTACGATCCTTATATTAAACATAGAGAAACAGACAGTTATGGTTGGTTTAACAGTTCATAACAGAATGCATGGAAATTCCTATTTGTTGGCCAGCTTCATTACACAATTATTGACAAAACAGGAAACTCGATAAATCAGATTTCTTTTATGGTAAATACTTTCAAATTTATCTTAATAATTGTCTCCCAGACACAGTCTGCAGGAAGCTTCTACTGATGTGATGATACTTGTATGTAGGCACACTGTGGAACAATAAATTGGCCAATTTGTTTTGTCGATATATATATATATGTATATATATCTATATATATATATGCTGAAAAAATCAGAAGGGTGCACAGTCATGCAATTGCTTGCTTGGTGATTGTCTGCCTTGTGTGTGGTGAGAATAATCGCATCTTCGAATAATCACATCTTTGATTAAATACATCTTCGACAAAACATTATGTCTTTGAATTGGGTTGCCTCTGGTAGTGAAAACAATATATTGTAATGAAGATTGCTATATAGTATTGTCGCAAGCATTGTTACTAATCTGTATGAGAAGAAGAACAGTCTGTAGAGACGTGGGCGCAGTGGGTGGCTGATTGTCTTTGGCTGTATATGACAAGCCAGTTATTAAGAATTTATTTGTGTCTTGCCTTTTTTGAATGCAAGAAACAGGACATGTATGAACAATATACTCACATGCGCATGCATGCACATGCATTCTTGGACACACACATGCACACACACACACACACACACATGCAAGTTTGCTCATCCACACACAAAACACACGAGTTCAGAAAATGTGTAAACCACACAACAATTCATAAATTATTTACAAGTTCTATTTGTTGTATTTAGTTATTTTCTATTAACTAACTAGTCTGTGCTGTCGTTAACATTTTATCAGGTGTCATTCAAGTATTCAGCCTTTTTCAGAACATTATCCAAGCTGATCTTTCTGTGCTGGCACTGGGGGTGGCTGGCACTGAGGGTGGCTGGTACTGAGGGTGGCTGGCACTGGGGGGTTGCTGGTACTGGGGGTGGCTGGCATTGGGGTTGCTGGTACTGAGGGTGGCTGGCACTGGGGGTTGCTGGCACTGAGGGTGGCTGGCACTGGGGGTTGCTGGCACTGGGGGTGGCTGGCACTGAGGGTTGCTGGCACTGAGGGTTGCTGGTACTGAGGGTTGCTGGCACTGGGTGTGGCTGGCACTTGGGGTGGCTGGCACTGAGGGTTGCTGGTACTGGGGGTTGCTGGCACTGAGTGTGGCTGGCACTGGGGGTGGCTGGCACTGGCCTTGTACCAGAGGGGTATTAAAACACAGCCGTGTTTGTCATATACTTCAATATGTACCAGATATATGTAGGTGGGTCAATCACCAGTAAATGGACAAACTGATGTCGCCAATGGTTTGAGTTCAATAGAAAGTTATATTTTTGCAAAATATCTTTGTTTTAGATATCCAAGCTAATACAGTGTACAAACATACAAATTATGAAATACAACGGAAAAAACTGAATGTCTTTATCGTTTGACTTAATTTTACGCGTTCCATAGACGGGGGTACCTTAATATTGGCGTAAGTCAAAGTCAGCACCATAAGTTGAAGGAATTATTTGTTTACGTATTTCATGCTCAATATTCTTTTTAGATTAATTTACTACAACGCCCATCTGCCCATTAATGTTTTTCTTGAAGTTACTTTTTATATATTTATAATTCACATTTCTGCTCTGTCACCAATGTTTACATCAGTACCGTAACAAACTAATCACAGCCCCATCTAGGGATATTGCAGCGTATTACAAGAAGTCTGTCATGTGATTACTGCCCGCCAAAGACAAACTAAAATATGAGTGTGGATTCATTTCAAAATGTTTTAGTTGTTTCTCCAAAATTACCCAAAATATGGTTAGTTAGATCATCGTACATTAAATTATTGTCAGTACTGTATGGCGTGGATGGCTGACGTTGCCGTAGTAATGAGATGAATGACGATTATGGTATGTTGTTTCGGATGTCCTTTAGACATTTGCTGAAAGATGTCACCAGAAAGACTAGGCATTATTGATAAAGAGGGCGCTGTTTGTAAAATAACGTCAGTCTCGTGATGTCAGTTCCGTGATGTCAGTCCCGTGATGTCAGTCCCGTGATGTCAGTCAGTGACATCAATTTGTTCCTGTACTGATGATTCACCAATGCATTAATTATTACAGAAACCTACTCAATTATGAGACAAACTGAAAACCTGATTTTATTCGATGCCTAAATCGGCAAACAAGAGCATCTTTTTTTTGATGCATGTTCCAAGCGAGTTGTTTGAGTCAGGCCTATCTAATCAATGGAGATTTTCAATTTTGTTCAATTTATTTCATAGATAGACATTTCTGGGCAAAAACAAAAATATGGAGCCTTATTATACATGGTATTCCTTGTACATGTCAACAAGTAAGTTGTTTATGCATTAAGAAATAAAAAAAGAGAAAAAATTGACTCTGATTTAGCCAATGAAAATGTAGCCCGAGTGCGTCTGAGTGCAGGTGCACCTAGAATGAGTAATAAAACTCCATTGATGCATAGTCGACCAGAGAGGGACCTGTGTCTTTGACCAAGAATTATGTTCTAACGTTTGCCAATTTTTCTGTGGTCATCACATTTGTCTTTAGTCTTGCATCAGTGTCCAAAAGTCACCATTCAGACTCTTGCAGAGTTTGCCATCGGCGGACATGCCAAATTCATCATTTATGACCTGTTTTTTTCACTGGGAATTTTTCCTTGGAAGTATTTGAAATGTTGTTGCCTAGTACTTATAGTACATCCAGCAGCCATGCCGTGCATTATATTGTTCTATTTTTATGTTTTTCTCGATGTTTCTTGGAGCTATGCGGCATCGCCTATTGAATTACTGCGTACAGCTGTCTCCGGCATTTTGCGACTCAAACGACTGGCCGCTGGATAGTAATGACACCACCCAGTGCCAATAATGGCCAAGTTTTACCAATTATTTAAAATATACCATGGCACAGTGCTCATCAAATCATGGTGATATGTACTGTAAATGTTCTTATGTTTGGGCTGTGGTTGTTCGAGTGCTTCATTCCCCTTTAATTGTACTTGCCAAGATATCAAGTACATTTCATGTACTTTTCAAGTACTTGAAATGAGTATTTAGAATAAAAAATGTCTATTGAGGTAAATTACCGTGAAGACTAATGTTGTCAGTGTAGTACGAGGGAAGGTCTCCCCAATCACCGAGTTCACACTGACATTGTTAATTCTGTTATTAAATATCAATATTAATAATAAATACATTTTTTTGTCTCTTTGTACATTGGCCCCAGAGATATGAAACCCTACATGAATGCTAGCTTTGTGATTATTAATTATTCATATTACAGGACATCATACTCTAGATAATGCGAATTAATGCTATCGTTCCCTTGTTATATTCTATAAAATTCTATCAATATCAGGGGTATACAACTACAAGAACTTTCTTCGGTATACCCCTTTTTCTGACATAATACGTATTTATGTGACACAAACATTGTATATATATATATTATTGTTATCTTGGAAAATAAAACGTTATTATTCTTGAAAGAATGATTTTGCCATCTTTACAGTCTAAACAAAAACCATGAGGCCGGTACCTCCAGGTACAATACAGGCTGCATGCAGTCACTAACTCCCGCCTGATATTCTATAGCTTCTGATGCTTATAAAATGTATAAAATATATATGTCATTTCAAAACCCCAAGTACATCACTACATGTACAAGTACCCAAGATGCGAAGTACTTCATGTCAAACCTCTGCCCTCCCACCGAATGTGGTGCAAGATCCAATCAATGTGGCAGTGACAGTTTTTTTTATACAAGAACAAATTTAGCCACAGTGCATATTGAAGCAAATTCAATTACCCAATCAGCACTGACATATCTGCAAATAAACGTGCCGTCCTTTCCCTAATCACAGCCACCTGGTGTGTAAAAAAAGAACCAGTGAACTCAGAGCAAAGGGACTGTTTTCATCACTAGTTGATTAGGCATAACATCACATGATAAACCTTTCTCCACAATCTCCAGTGCAGTCTGGAGATGTACGAAGGATTTTAACTAATTACTAACTAGTAGTAGTGTGGATTGTCATATGCACAACATATTTTGGGAGGACCAAATTATACGTCTTAAAAGATCAAGACCAACAAATTGATGAGATTTTTTTACTAATAAGTTTGGGAAATCATTTAAAATGTTTTTTTATTATATTATTATTATACATCTAATTTGTTCTAGTTTTTATAACTAATGTTCAATGTAAATTGTTTGCATGCAGAGCGGCATTGTACCTGCCATTTGCCTAGATATATGAAAGCATGGAATTATAAAACATTGTCTAGATTGACTATACAAGTCAGGAATAAACCTAGATCTAGTCCAATTGCCTGGTGCAGTGTGACCTGAGAACAGGACATGTTTTATCATGAATGAAACCTTACACCTTGTCCTTATTTGGTATGACTATAAGGCAAGAAAAACCCTTGTCCTGTCCACTTGACACAGTTACCTAACCATACTCTAATTAGCTTGTCTGAACAATTTATTTTAGGAAACCAGGACTGGCAACAAATTACTTAATTGCCCTTTAGACATATACACAATGGTAAGATAAGAGGGTGAAGCTAAGGATAGGGTCATTCTACTGATTAGCAGAACTTTTCAAGTTTGGTAAACTGACAGATTCTCTAATTCTTCTGTATATTCGAACTTAAACTAGTAACTTGGGTTCTTATTTTCAATGTAATGTTCTTAATACTAGAATCAATATTTTGAAGATTATATAGGTCTCGCAACAATGCCAAGTTCTATTAACACTAGCCACGTACTGGCGTCCAAGCGCGACTTGATGGAAGGTCTGCATTGAGCCAGTTGACAAGTAGTGTAGGTGTCAAAGGCTTGGACATGTTCTGTCATACTTGACCAGGTACAGCCAATTGACACTGCCACTGAAGCGTGACGGCCGATCTGCCAGCTGGTTGGGTGTGTCTCTGGTTCTGGTTGTGGTCAAGCCTGACTGATCACCAGTTGAGCAATGTAATGTCATGAAACCATTAAAACTCCCATATATGTCACACTTTTATAAAATTGTCCGTCTAATTGTAGTTCATGTACATTCTGAAATCACGTCTGGTAAACAATACACATGTCAGATGGCCACAACTTATAATAAATCACAATGTTATACAGCACTTGCAAAGTGCAGCCGCCTAGGCACAATCACACGACACCAATACTAATACTAGAATCAATATGTTGAAGATTATATGCTGTCATGTCGCATTTAACAAACCCAAAACACACTCTTCACAACTTAATGTTCGCACGTGAACTATTGAAACTTTAAACAAGACATACAGATTCTAAACCAACTCTTTTGGTAACATAGTGGACACCGACTAGGTTGAACGCCAGTCCTTTGATGTTTGGCTCATTTTCTGCGTTTCCCACATCTATGCCAACTGATTCAGCCAACTTCCTGCTAATAATCGCCACCTCTGGCTGATTCTGTGACCGGAATAGACTACCTCACTTTTGTTAACTTTTAATGGGTCTGCCTATCAGATAACGGTTTAACTTCAGTAACAAATAAACAAGGTTCCCATTCATTTAAAGTATCTTCTATCTTCCTGGGACATAAGTACCATATTGTATAAATAAAGTCCCAGTGATTTTGACGTGGTCTCCTTTCAGTGATATTTTATATCTATGCCATGAATAATAGCTATATAGGTGGGGAAGTAGACAAATTTGGGGACTTCAACAGTTGTACTGGTAATAGGCGAACATTTCTGGTGGCTGGCGGACTGTGTATAGCATTTCACTGAGTAAAGAATTTCTGCGTGTTCAGACACAATCTTTTTTGTTTCTGCTCGGAACATCGCAAATGTTTTTTATTTTCTTGAAAAACTATGATTTTGTGAAACTCTACAGCATGTTACGATATGATATCGTGCCAGAACTGTTGCCACTGTAATGTAATCTGATTGTAATCTGAATGTAGTCCAGGGCCTCACCCAGAGACCCGTCCACCCATACTATTGACGGATAATATTTAAAAATTGCGTTTTTGGACGGTTTCAAATTGATTGTGGATGGGTCCGTCCATGTAATTTTTTTGCACGGGCCAACCCGTCCATGCAATTTTTACAATGTCATTGAAACTGCAGCGAAGCCAGTTACAAAACCTAGGAAGGCAGGTTTTGAAAATTGCCCACCCAGATCGCCTGGCCAGCTTCCTCACACACACCAGAAACTAATTAAGCCAGGCCTGGACTTGCTAGGATAATTGTCACCTAGTACCTAGTAGTACCTACCCACTAGCAGCAACTGCTAGAGTAATTGTCACCTAGGCTGTGGTTCCTTGAAAGGCAGCCAACACTTGCCTATTTCAATGTTGACTAAATAATCATACTTGAGGTCAACGTCAGGGCAGACTTGTTGATAACGACGAGTTCTTGGAAAACGAATGGAATTCCGCGTAATCATCATTTCGAAACAGGATTTGTGTTTTTGAACAGAAACTCTGTAAACGCTGAAAGAGTAGAATCACCAACACTGTAAACAATACTGACTTTATTGGCGATATTTTGAAACAAACATGATTACTAATTTACTATGCACCGGTATTCGATTATTTTGGTGGATTTATGACGAATGATTTTTAAAACGCATGAGTGGTGGCGCCGGTGCTATCTCGTAAGTCGTGTCAACCAAAGGCAAAGACGGTGTATCAATACAAGACGGTGCAGCATGCACTATTTCCAGTGTTTAAAGTACGTAAGTGGAGCGGTTAGTCCGCTATTCTGGAGGCACGCCAAGCCAGAACATATGCATTGACGCACGTGGTAGCCTCCAAAACGGCAGGAAAAAAACTCCAATTGTAGACTGCCATGATCTCGCCCAGTGGCGCCTCCTGTCTAAATGTAGACGCCCCTGTTTGTGTCAACCTACGTAAACAGGGACCCAAGCGGAAGGTGCTAACATAAACCGTTTTGCGATCGTTGTCTGGCTGTCCGCTAAGCGCATTGAAGACATGTTGCTAATTAAATGTAATTGTCACATCGTTATAATACGCATAAGTGTACATGTTCCTGTTTCTAACACAAAACTCAAAGAATAACGGCAGCCTAGGTTACGCTGGCTCAAAGTGATATAGCGTTTCGTAGTTCTGACAAATTCCGTTGAATGGCGTCGTATATAGCGCTAGCCAAAATGAAACAGCACCAGTGATTTGAACATTCTTAATATGATTGCTTGTGTAAATTACATTTATCAACGTATTTATATTAAGCACTGCTGCATGAGAAACAACCAAACATTTATGTTATTGTGTGACAGGAATTATTTTATTATCTAAATTGATTAAGTGCGGTTGTTATTGTGTTGCAAATATTGCACAAATAAATGTTGTTAGACAAGTTAACCACACAGTAAAACAGTATTATTTAGATGCAGAGAAGATAACATTGTGATATTTTAAATATTTGACAGAATGTATTATTTTTCAAAGATAATTTTGAAATCAAATATTATTTTTCTGAACAAAAATGGGCTTCTTTTTTCACTTTAAACAGAAAATACATCGTTTGACACAAAAAATGCTACTTACATTTCTGATCACGTGAGATATGCATTCAGCCATGTTCTCTGCCTTGCCTTCATAAATGGTAATATGTACTTTTTGTTTATTTTTATATTTGATTATTGAACACACTAAGTATGATTACCATGTTGGTGTATATCTATATTTTCTCATAGTGCGGTGTCCTATAGCGAATCCGATTGCACGTTCGATCGCGTGCCCGACCGCATTTTGTAGCATGTCGGAAACAATTTGGACTGGCAAAAATTTGATCCTGGGTGAGGCCCTGATGTAGTGTGAATTGTTATCTTGTGTACAGCACTAAAACCGTGTAAACATGGGCGTAAATTTAACAATTTATTCTGTTTATAGATTGATTTTCCGTATGAGATGATTATCTTGGTGAAATGCTCCCCTTGTGTCGATGTTATGCTGAACAAAATGAGACATGCACAATCACATTCGGTTGGTTCACTGCCAGCCATTTTAACCAAACCAATCAGCCAGATTGAGTCGGAATAATCACGTCATCCAAATGCAATTGTGTTTTGAGGGCATGGACAGAATTTTGTACGTGATAGATAGTTTTTGTTCTTGAATATATCACAAGAAGAGGATGCCTGGATTAACTGAAGAAAGATTTTTTCCTGCATCAACAATTAAAGGGATTTATATTACGTACTTGATGCAAGTGAAGCTCTTCAATTTTTTACCCGTCACAAATTAAGGTTGTTGTTTTTTTCAAATCTAGCGTATAAATATTTATTTATATTTATTTATGTATAAATATTTATTTATACACTTATACTGTTCAAGTCTAGATTTTAGGGCCGATTGGTTTAATAATAAAAGAAACACACTTTGGTTAAACCATGGAAAGGAATGACAATGGTTATTTAATCGGGTAATGTGCATTACCCCGGTGGCGTGACGAGCACTGTGTTATAGATGCAGAACAATGTTTGTCATTTTTTCAATTTGTTTTACCAGATTCTGTAACTAGTAAATCATAATTTGTCTAATGATTTAATGACAATTAAGACATTTGCACTAATGAGGTATTTTAGAAGGGCAAGTTACACACTGATAATACTTGAGACTCGATAAGCCAAAGGCTTCTTTGCCACTTGCTATCTGTGAGTTTCGCTCTGGATGGCAATCTTTCTAAATCATTACCATTCTTCAATGAAATTAACTCATTTATTCAAACACACTCACACCATTAGTTGATTACTAATTAGGATATTTATGTTTCGATAGTTTAATTTATTACAAATAAAATAATTATATTAGTATATAACTTGAATGATTAAATCTTGTAACACAAGCAGCACTGTGGTGTATATATCCATAAATCAGATTCTGACCTAGTCAACTCCCCTGGCCTGGGGAACAACACAATTGACTTTAACCAAAATTGTTCTACAAATCACTCAGCTGTACCAAGTAACCTATTACTGTGACCATAGCATAATAACCAGGTCCGACCTATAATGGCTTATCACCACACCACACAAGGATAGAAGAAAAAGTAGCACGCTGCTGAGGTCAGCTCCTATTCCATGTCTTTGTCCAGCTGTAATCTTGTGCTGTGAGCAAATTGTCCTGAAATCACCTTCAATTGCAATAGATAACACAAATATGAATAAGCACGGTAACAGTATTATTCACAAAGTTATATTTAACGCTGACTTTTTGATTGATTCAATGTAAAGCACAGATTATGAGAGTTTATTGCCTCTCTGACCTGTAATAATTTATAGACATTTGATATGAAAGAACAAGGAAAGCGTAGGTTGGTGATGTGTCTATAAGTAGTTATGGTGGTCAAACAAAGAGCTTTCATAACTCAGTCGAGAACGCTCTTTCAACAGTTCAGTGTGGATTTGAAGACTCTTGACTAACAAAGGCTGAAAGGTATATATTTACACAGTTGTATGTTTTATAAAGCTAACTTGGCCATCCAAAAACAAAACGTGTTCAGTAATAAACTATAATGTAGTCTAAATTTGTAAAAAAAAATATATATTTTTTTGGTACTGTAATTCTTATAAAACACTGGGTTAATTAGAATTTGTAATTATAATGTTTTATTAGGCGTGCGGTTTGTATTTTTTTGGTAGTTGGATACCGTCCGCATGTCATGTCAGTACTGTAGCCTGTCAATTGTAGTACTGTAGTCTGTCAATTGTAGTACTGTAGCCTGTCAATTGTAGTACTGTAGTCTGTCAATTGTAGTACTGTAGCCTGTCAATTGTAGTACTGTAGTCTGTCAATTGTAGTACTGTAGCCTGTCAATTGTAGTACTGTAGCCTGTCAATTGTAGTACTGTAGCCTGTCAATTGTAGTACTGTAGCCTGTCAATTGTAGTACTGTAGCCTGTCAATTGTAGTACTGTAGCCTGTCAATTGTAGTACTGTAGCCTGTCAATTGTAGTACTGTAGCCTGTCAATTGTAGTACTGTAGCCTGTCAATTGTAGTACTGTAGCCTGTCAATTGTAGTACTGTAGCCTGTCAATTGTAGTACTGTAGTCTGTCAATTGTAGTACTGTAGCCTGTCAATTGTAGTACTGTAGCATGTCAATTGTAGTACTGTAGCCTGTCAATTGTAGTACTGTAGCCTGTCAGTTGTAGTAATGTAGCCTGTCAATTGTAGTACTGTAGCCTGTCAATTGTAGTACTGTAGCCTGTCATATTGTAATTTTCTCATCATATGTCATTTGTAATAACACATGTTGTAACACTATCACATTGTAACTAACAGTAACATTGTGTAAACAACCTGTCATGTTGTAACTGGCCACATAACAAACAGTAACAATCTGGTGCACAGTGGTATACATATTGCAGATAGGTTTTGGACAATGGCATTTTTTGAAATTTTGATTTCTGTCAGTCTATACTGTTAGTACTTCTCTAAAAAGAAACTTCTAAAAGCTTGCACACATTTGAAGATATAGGTATTAGAAATTTAGCATATAAGAAACAATTTGTTTATATATCTATTAAAACGGCATAAACATTAGAAAGCATAATGTTTTACTCCCACCAGTGTAGCCTATTTAAGAGACAACACCCGGTGCCATCCAGGGTTCTGAGCCAGGGCCGTCCTATTTGACTTATGATCCTGTAAAAATTCTGGTGAGAACCCAGGCTTAGCATTTGCTAGTCTGAGAAACAACATTATGATTTATGGAAAATCAGGAGATTGTCTTAGTACTGATTGGGTATTAATGCTGGTAACATTTATTGTTTTTAAAACACATCCAAGAGAAACCAGAGAAAGGTGCGCTGCTCAGGGATTAATGTCAAAGGCTTCCCTGTCCACTTGGTAGAGAGAGGAGACACAATGTCAAGATTCGTTTATGTTTGTAAATATTCGGACAGCACTTCTGTGAATTACTTTCTGTAGCTTATGTTGTCAACAGCTGAGAGTTTAATTATCATTAGGCGCCCGGATACTGGCAGTTATTACAATTGTGGTACAGTGTAGTTGGATACATACGCATGAATCAAAATAAGGCAACAACGAAATTAGAAAATCAATATTTATTTTACTTACATGTGCACCATAAAAGATTCATATAGATCTATTCTTATGTGTTTGATGTATGAGTATCTGTGCGTATGTATGTGTGTGTGTGCTTGCGTGCATGTGTGCGTGCGTGCGTATGTGCGAGGGTGTGTGTGTGTACATATGTGCAATACTTTATAGACATTTGATATGAAAGAACAAGGAAAGCGTAGGTTGGTGATGTGTCTATAGGTAGTTATGGTGGTCAAACAAAGAGCTTTCATAACTCAGTCAAGAATGCTCTTTCAACAGTTCAGAGTGGATTTGAAGACTCTTGTCTAACAAAGGCTGAAAGGTATATATTTACACAGTTGTATGTTTTATAAAGCTAACTTGGCCATCCAAAAACAAAACGTGTCCAGTAATGAAATATAATGTAGTCTAAATTTGAAGAAGAAAAAAATTGTTCTGTAATTTTTATGAAACACTGGATTATTTAGAATTTGTAATTAAAATGTTTTATTAGGATTGTGGTTTGTGTCAAATTGTAACAGTCTGTCAATTGTAGTACTGTAGCCTGTCATACTGTAACTCTCATTCTAACAAACTGTCACATTGTAACAGCCTGTCATGTTGTAACAATTGACCTGTCACATTGTGTTAACCTGCCATGTTGTAATGGTGTGTCACATTGTAACAGCCCGACATGTTGTAACATTTGACCCGTCACATTGTGTTAACCTGCCATGTTGTAATGGTGTGTCACATTGTAACAGCCTGACATGTTGTAACATTTGACCCGTCACATTGTGTTAACCTGCCATGTTGTAATGGTGTGTCACATTGTAACAGCCTGTCATGTTGTAATGTTTGACCTGTCACATTGTGTTAACCTGCCATGTTGTAATGGTGTGTCACATTGTAACAGCCTGTCATGTTGTAACATTTGACCTGTCACATTGTGTTAACCTGCCATGTTGTAATGGTGTGTCACATTGTAACAGCCCGTCATGTTGTAATGTTTGACCTGTCACATTGTGTTAACCTGCCATGTTGTAATGGTGTGTCACATTGTAACAGCCTGTCATGTTGTAATGTTTGACCTGTCACATTGTGTTAACCTGCCATGTTGTAATGGTGTGTCACATTGTAACAGCCTGTCATGTTGTAACATTTGACCTGTCACATTGTGTTAACCTGCCATGTTGTAATGGTGTGTCACATTGTAACAGCCCGTCATGTTGTAATGTTTGACCTGTCACATTGTGTTAACCTGCCATGTTGTAATGGTGTGTCACATTGTAACAGCCTGTCATGTTGTAATGTTTGACCTGTCACATTGTGTTAACCTGCCATGTTGTAATGGTGTGTCACATTGTAACAGCCCGTCATGTTGTAACATTTGACCTGTCACATTGTGTTAACCTGCCTAATCGTTAGAAAGCATTTTTTTTTTCTCCCAACAGTAGGCTATTTAAGAGACAACAGGTGGGGATGATGTGGGGGTTATTGTGGACCCACCCTGCAGGAGATGGCGGAAAGTGACAACTATATAGTAGTTGCAGCTGTCAGTGCCCTATATTTGGCTTTCGTCTGACAACGGAGGTTATGTCATCTTTTCACAGGTGTTCTTAGACATTTTTGCCCCCTCCACCCCTGGCCAGTGCCATCCAGGATTCTGACCCAGGGCCCTCCTATTTGACTTATGATCCTGTAAAAATTCTGGTGAGAACCCAGGCTTAGCATTTGCTCATCTGAGAAACAACATTATGATTTATGGAAAATCAGGACATTGTGTCAGTACTGATTGGATATGAATGCTGGTAACATTTATTGTTTTTACAACACATTCAACAGAAACCGTAGAAAGGCGGGTTGCTCATGGATTAATGCTGAACTCTCGATAAGCCAATTAAAGGCTTCGAATCCCTGTCCACTTGGAGTCTCAGCTTTTTAGTTCAGTTGGTAATCTTGTTGAATTTTATTACATATCTTGATTGTATATTACTGAAAATCCTATCCATGTTTGGCAAGCCAACATTTAAGTGTTTCTTCTTTTATGTATCAGAAAAATAGTGTTTTTAAAATAATGGCACCAACATGTTCAAATAGCTACCCTGTTCAAATCAATGTTCTTTATTAGTGTACATAAAATATAATAATTAAAATAATGAGGTAATTTCTAATGTGCCTAAATCCTTGGAAACCAAACTCCGAGGTGCTTCAAGGCAAAAGCATTGCCATAGGCTAGTCTCAAAATGGATAAGCAATATTCAAGTTGTCAACAGATGGATGGAGACGCAGTCTTCCTGCTGAAAGTTCTGTTTATACCAGTGATTGGCTGAAAGCAAACATGTAATTAAGCGCACATCTGAAAGGAATTTTTTTGGTATGAAAACATGAGGACATTTTGTTGCTTCCTAGCCACCGTGTGGCGCCACTGCTTGCGGTTTTTTTATCCTTGTCTGTGGCTGGTATAGTTTATATTGGTTGCAGAGGGTCTGTATCGCCCTGTTCTGGTATTCGGTACCGTGCCATTTGCTGTGAATGTATCATGTCATGTTACATTAACCACGCGGCAGACCTTATACGCCAGATGTAGCCAGCTGTTGATATTGATGTGATTATAAACAATTTCTGTATCTCGTGTCAGGACTCAGGAGATCGTTTGTACATAATACAACTAGAAATTATGTAAATACTGAACTGGTATGTGCCTGTAGCTAATTCTCACCATTTAATCTCTATTACACATCTCAGGTACACATAACGTTTTTATTCCATGACATTACGTGTCAAGCCGCTATTATAAAATTACTAACCTTTTTAAATGATTAACCTTATATTGACATGAATATGTTTTTACTTTTTATCTTGATTATTTTAGAACACGATATTATATAATTACGTCTTATGTATTATTACAAGTATTTTATTTATCTATAAATAACAGTGTGCTATTTTAACCCTGTAATGCGTTGTTAGCAGCACTGGATAAGAGTTATTATGACACTACATAATAACACGGTAACTGTTGTTATTCTTGGGTGTAGAGACCACCTTGTTTCTGTTCTGGGAGCTCCTTGTTGTTCCATGGCCTTCATTGAAACCTTCACTGTTACTCATGTACGTGACCTCCAGCAGTGAACTGAATCAGGTCTGATTGTGGCAGTGTTTATCATCTATTAGTCTGCTGTAGTAGGTGTACTATCTATGACATAGCCTGCACATAGTTGGAACCTGTACCCACGTCGCATTATAATTACTGTATTTGGACACCACATGCTTTCAGATACCATACAAATCGACAAACTTAATTATTTTTGTGTATCTTATGTTTTGGTTACCTCTGTAAAATTACTTTATTTTTTGTTCCTGTGTAGTCAGATGCCAATTATTAGTGATCTTTTGTAAAGTATAACTTTTCACCAGTAACGCTGAGCTCAGAGTCTTATTAATAGCACGGGTAGAGAGATCAGACATAATGTCAAGACTTGTTTATGTTCGTAAATATTCGGACAGCATTTCTGTGAATTACTGTTGATGTTGTCAACAGCTGAGAGTTAATTACCATTAGGTGCCCGGATACAGGCAGTTAGTACAATTATGGTAGTTGGATACCGTCCGCATGTCATGGCAGTAATAAAACAAAAATTTTATTAGAAAATTAATACTTATTTTTCTTACATGTGCACTATAAAAGATTCATATAGGTCTATTCTTATGTGTTTTATGTATAAATATGTGTGCACACGTGTGGCAGGGGTGGGAGGTAATTAAAAGCAGCAAGTTGATTGAATCAGTTGTACTTTGGCCAATTTTCCTTTCGAGCGCCCATCTTCACAGTGCAATTCCAGGAACTTGTGTGTAGCCGCATATTTCCAGTACAGTTGGGTCTAATACCATTTTAATGCGTTGTATGCATTTTTGAACATTTCACGGTCACAACATTCAAATTCTGAGCACTGTTTCATGGTCATAACATTCAAATTCTGAGCACTGTTTCATGGTCACAACATTCAAATTCTGAGCACTGTTTCATGGTCACAACATTCAAATTCTGAGCACTGTTTCATGGTCACAACATTCAAATTCTGAGCACTGTTTCATGGTCACAACATTCAAATTCTGAGCACTGTTTCATGGTCACAACATTCAAATTCTGAGCACTGTTTCATGGTCACAACATTCAAATTCTGAGCACTGTTTCATGGTCACAACATTCAAATTCTGAGCACTGTTTCATGGTCACAACATTCAAATTCTGAGCACTGTTTCGGGTTTGTTGAATGCAGATTGGTGGGCAATAAGCCTTCAGCATATTTATTATTAAACTATAAAAACATGACATTAAAAATATTTTTAATAAATGAAGTCCCAAACAAGTGCATAATACTGGATAGCAGCAAAGCATGACAACGCATCGCAAAAGTTCATATTGTGATAGTGTAATGTTCATATTGTGGTGGTGTAGTAATGTCCATATTGTGGTAGTGTAATGTCCATATTGTGGTAGTGTAATGTTCATATTGTGGTAGTGTAATGTTCATATTGTGGTAGTATACTGTTCATATTGTGGTGGTGTAATGTTCATATTGTGGTAGTGTAATGTTCATATTGTGGTAGTGTAATGTTCATGTTTCTGTTGCTTCCATCCGTGCATTATGGGTGTCTATATTGGGTTAAATATGGTATGCATAATACAACAACAACTTGGCCTAGGTGCACCTAATGACCCAGCTACTTGTCAATCATATCTCGTCGCCATAGCAACGCGGTATATCTGCCCAGATATCACACATTCTGGCATGCGCTGGCAGGGGCAAACTTAACAGTAACCTGAACACCAAATGTCAAGGTTAGACTAATTACTAACATTATTTATAGTCTAATCTATTTATTTGTCTATTTCACAGTTCTAGGTAATCGTATTATTTATTTAATTTTCAATTAATGTTTAGTATGAAGGAACAATCTTGGATTCTTTGCTGTTGAAATGAAATATATTATTGTAATAGTAATAATAATAAAATATTAAATTTATATAATCAACAATAATTCCAGTAAACAGGTAGCTCATAAAATAATATGTTTAAGTAATTTAAGAACAGTATAACCAACAATCATGTATCGAATTAAATAGTTAAAAAGTTATTTAAATATTCAGGCATTTATATGCCTAAAATGCATATATGGAATAAAATAATTTAATAATTAATTACACTAAGAGTCATAAAATTATCAGGATCAGGAGGGATTAAAATAGTTATTATTATTATTACTAGCATTTCTATAGCGCCATATCTCCGGGACCAGCCTGTTCATAGGCGCGTACACACATACAACGTACATGGAAACAAATGTAAAAATATATATATATATAAAGATGCCGGTAAATATAATATTAAGATTTACAAGATTGTATATATATATATATAATGTAACTAAAATACATGACATATTTGCACAAATATTAAGATAATTAAGTAAAAGAATATATATTATAATATATTAAAAGATAAATGATAATGAATGAATTAAAATATATTATATAGTAAACAATTTATTGATTAAATACTTGTTCATAGAAAGTGTCCTACAGCACAGTTCCGCAGTCGAAGCACGCCTGCTTAAATAGTTTTAAGGCAAGTTCTCAATTGATTTAAAGTGTCTATTTGACGAACGTTTATTGGCAGAGCGTTCCAAAGCATAGGTTCAGACATGGAGAAAGCTCGTCTGCCGTAGCCCTCTAAGTTGTAGCACGGGAATACAAGCAGATGGACTGGAAGCCAGTGTGTCTCCTTTAGAACAGGAGTGATATGCGAGCGGCGACCGGTTCTTGTGATTATACGCGCGCATGCATTCTGTAGATACTGCATTTTCGTAAGTTGATTCACGGGCAAGCCAGGCAGTAAGGAATTACAGTAATCAAGTCTTGATGTTATGAGAGCACGAACAATTGTCTTCGCTGCGTCATATGGGTGAGGTATCGACGGATTCTCCCGATGTTTCTGAGGTGGTAATATCCAGTTTGGCATATGGAATTTACGTGTTGGGTCATACTTAGGTGTTGGTCGTATATAACACCAAGATCATGGATGAAAGACGATTGTAGTTGCTGTTCTACACCGACCGTAAAAGCTACATTAGGTAATGCTTTAAATCCGTGTTTGGCTGTGAACAAGATCACTTCTATCTTCTCGTCATGTTTTTGAGCATGTTTTTCGTAAGCCAAGTACGAACATCTTTGATGCGGTTGTTCAGATGGGCAACTGCTGTTAAGCGTTCTTCGGGGTCAATGTTCATAAATGAGATATATAGTTGGGTGTCATCAGCATAGAAGTGCACATCTAGTTGATGGTGCCTGATAGTGTCTCCAAGTGGTCGTGTGTATAGCGAGTATAGTTACAGGCCCAGCACCGAACCCAGTGGGACGCCATATTCAAGTAGAACATCGGCCGGTTTCACTGTTGCAAATAGGACGTCATCCATATCAGAACATCGCCAGAAATTCGATGCATATGTTCCAAACACTGGATGAATGATCAACAGTATTGAAAGCTGCCGACAGATCTACCAGAACAAGTGCAACACTTCGTCCACTGTCCAGTGCCTGGAGGATGTCGCTTTGTATTTTGATCAGAGCCAGTTCGGTTGAATGTTGTTTCCCATAGGCAAACTGCAATGGGTCATGCAGATTGTCAGCTCGTAGATGTTGCTCGAGGCGAGTGTCAACGACTTTCTCAATTATTTTGGAAATGAATGGTAGATTTGACACTGGTCGGTAATTGCCTATTATGTCAGGAGCAAGGGATGGTTTCTTCAGTCGCAGTCTATTGTGGGCGCGTCTTCAGCTCCCCAGGCACGTGTGATGTTTCGAAAGATCTATTCACAATGGCAGTTATTACCGGTACTAGTTCATGAGCGCATGATTTCAGCAGCCATGTTGGAATAGGGTCTAGTTTGCAAGACTTGTCAGACGAAGATTTTATGATGGCTATGATTTCTTCGTTTGTCGTCGGGGCAAACGTATCATGTTTCACCTGAACATCTTCATCTAATGGCGTCACGAGATACGAAGTGTCATCAGGACACAAAGAATCACTGATCATCGATACCTTTGTAGAGAAAAATTCGGAAAAGTCAACGGCAAGTTGAGCATCTGATGTGTTTTGGGGCAACTGGCCGTCTCTGTTGTTTCCCATCAGGGTGTTCACAGTCCGAAACATCGCCTTAGTGTAATGTCTTAGTAAGTTTATAAAATGTGGAAATAATTGTCTATGCATGTACATTTTAAATATTTAATTATAATTATATAATCATGCACCATTGGCACATTCCTGGTGCAGACTTGATAGTTCAAAGTTGGGTGTATTTTTATTCATGGCCATGTTTAGCAAATGTTCAATAATATACGCATATGAGAAATATTAAAATTAAAAAAATGAAATTGGAATCTATAAATACACTAAGTTTGGGGCAGATTTGAAGTATCATCTCCAAAATGCAGAGGGTCACTCACCTCGTTTTATATTCAGTTCCTTCCTTTGACCATTGCCCTCAGATATACAAATTGGTGATATATTTAAACATACACAAAGCTAGTTAAATGTGAAGTTATTTATTTAAGTTTATATATCTGATATAATTTTTACCTGATCAAATTGATTAGTGATCAACCCTGCACTGTAAATTAGTTTATGATTAAAATGCGATAATGGCTTTGGTGTGTTGTTCCATGGACGAGTGTATGCTAGTAATTCATATTTCGGGCTAATTATAAAATGTATTCCTATTTCCTTACTGTGTGTGAAGATCTATTGTATGGTGAATTGATTTAATTAAAGGGGCCCTGTATAGATTGCACTATTCTACGGCAGAAGCATTTTGTCGGCCGACGCTTGGCGCCTGCGGCTATTTATAGAACAGTCTGGTGCAGGCGATATGTTTGCCGTCGTTAATTCTTGGGAAAATAAGACAAACAGTGCGCTGCATTTAGTGATTGTGTTGTTGATAAGGATTTATTTATTTAGTGTTGTTAGTTTGCAACAGTATATTCAACAACACAATCACTAGATTCAGCGCACGCTTGTCTTGTGTTCCCGAGAACTAACGACGGCAAACAATAAAAAGTCATATCGCCTACACAAAACTGTTCTATAAATTTATAGCCGCAGACGCCAAGCTGTATTGATGTCCTGAATATAGAGCAAGATAATTACATTCCAATCCCCTGACTGAAAAAGAATCTCAAGCTTACCAGTAAAATTTGTAAGTCATCATGATGATTAATTGTCATGTAATTTGTTTAACTTAGGTAATCATGTTGGAGATCAAATGGAACTACAGCAGGCCCGAAACGTAATCTTGAAATATATTGGAAAATGTTCCTTTTCTGAAGCAGTTTTGCCAACAATCTATTTTTGTAGAGTGTTTATTTCATTTGAAAAAAGGAGATCGCTCAACTGTTGAAACTGGAACCTTTGTATGGTCAATGATACACACGCGCGCGCACACACACACACACACACACACCACACACTATACTCCACATCACACACACGCATGCATGATGCCCACACACACACTCACACACACACACACACACTATACTCCACACCACACGCATACATGATGCACGCACACACATGCACACACACACCACACGCTATACGCCACACCACACACACACACATGCATGATGCACGCATGCACACACATGCACGCACACACACACATTTTAAACACTTCAACACCTAACGACTGAATACAACCCTGCGGAAGCATTTGCTTATGAACATATCATTAGAACTGAAGACAGCTGAAACTTGAAGTGAAGTACCACTTAATGCAGCTTATAGAGCAAGTGAAGTTTGTGGCGATGAGTGCACAAGTACTTGTATGGTGTGATATAATTGTGGTTTATGTAATCTCTTTGTGCTGTCTAATGGCCTTGTGCCTAATTCTACAATAACGATCACTTTATGTACACCTCTTATCACTCGTACGGTAATTTAGTTGTGTGGCATTGTGACAGTGGTTATCTTTTGTATTGTATGTGACTATTTATATATATAAATATACATACAAAATTTATTTAGGTCAGTTTACTCTGAACAACCAACCCTCACTTCACAGTCACCTCAGCTAAGCCACCTCACAATTAAAGTACCCCTAACACAGTCCCAAATTATCTTTGTAACAATAAAACACGGGACACTAATCCCTCTTGTACAGTCACTGTATGCGTTCACACTAATCCCTCTTGTACAGTCACTGTATGCGTTCACACTAATCCCTCTTGTACGGTCACTGTATGCGTTCACACTAATCCCTCTTGTACAGTCACTGTATGCGTTCACACTAATCCCTCTTGTACGGTCACTGTATGCGTTCACACTAATCCCTCTTGTACAGTCACTGTATGCGTTCACACTAATCCCTCTTGTACGGTCACTGTATGCATTCACACTAATCCCTCTTGTACAGTCACTGTATGCGTTCACACTAATCCCTCTTGTACGGTCACTGTATGCGTTCACACTAATCCCTCTTGTACAGTCACTGTATGCGTTCACACTAATCCCTCTTGTACGGTCACTGTATGCGTTCACACTAATCCCTCTTGTACAGTCACTGTATGCGTTCACACTAATCCCTCTTGTACGGTCACTGTATGCGTTCACACTAATCCCTCTTGTACAGTCACTGTATGCGTTCACACTAATCCCTCTTGTACGGTCACTGTATGCGTTCACACTAATCCCTCTTGTACAGTCACTGTATGCGTTCACACTAATCCCTCTTGTACGGTCACTGTATGCGTTCACACTAATCCCTCTTGTACAGTCACTGTATGCGTTCACACTAATCCCTCTTGTACGGTCACTGTATGCGTTCACACTAATCCCTCTTGTACAGTCACTGTATGCGTTCACACTAATCCCTCTTGTATGGTCACTGTATGCGTTCACACTAATCCCTCTTGTACGGTCACTGTATGCGTTCACAATAATCCCTCTTGTACAGTCACTGTATGTATTCACACTAATCCCTCTTGTACAGTCACTGTATGCGTTCACACTAATCCCTCTTGTACGGTCACTGTATGCATTCACACTAATCCCTCTTGTACAGTCACTGTATGCGTTCACACTAATCCCTCTTGTACGGTCACTGTATGCGTTCACACTAATCCCTCTTGTACAGTCACTGTATGCGTTCACACTAATCTCTCTTGTACGGTCACTGTATGCGTTCACACTAATCCCTCTTGTACAGTCACTGTATGCGTTCACACTAATCCCTCTTGTACGGTCACTGTATGCGTTCACACTAATCCCTCTTGTACAGTCACTGTATGCGTTCACACTAATCCCTCTTGTACGGTCACTGTATGCGTTCACACTAATCCCTCTTGTACAGTCACTGTATGCGTTCACACTAATCCCTCTTGTACGGTCACTGTATGCGTTCACACTAATCCCTCTTGTACAGTCACTGTATGCGTTCACACTAATCCCTCTTGTACAGTCACTGTATGCGTTCACACTAATCCCTCTTGTACAGTCACTGTATGCGTTCACACTAATCCCTCTTGTACAGTCACTGTATGCGTTCACACTAATCCCTCTTGTACAGTCACTGTATGCGTTCACACTAATCCCTAGACATTTACTGTATGAAAAAGTATAAAAAAATCAGAAACAGACAAATTATTATCATATTTATGATTGTGTACATGTGGCGTGCATGCCTGAATGTGTGAGCCAGCAGTGTTTAAATGTTACCATTTAACATTTAAACACTACTGGCTCGCATATTCAGGTATGCACATAAATAATTTTATAAATAAACAGGTAGACATCTGTGGACCTGCATTTTCATTGTCGGGACTGGAAATTCAAGTTCTAAATGTTTATCAATGACCATACAAAATATGAGATATTCTTTCAAGAACATTCAGAGTACGGAAATTTATTGTAAACAAATTGTGCAGACAATTATCTTTGCTTTGTTGCAGTAATAAATAAAACAGAGAAGTGTACATGATCAAGTACACATTTCATATACACTTCTGTATGCACAAACAGAACAATATAGGATACTTAATCCGAAGAAAAACATGATGACTGTTTTTGAATACCTGTCTTTAATTTCAGCCACCCACTGAATTACATCTTGGCCAGCCCACGAATCTGCCTCAAATCACCCTGGTTACCATATCAACAATCATGTAGATGCCAGCAGCACTGGCGGGTAACCATAGCAACAAGTTCAAGAAAAGCTAAAGAGATATGACCAAGTTCGGCTCCCTAAAACGAGACAGTGAACAAAAGCCGAAGTTTGTAAAACCATCACCAGATGGCACCATCGTGAGCAGCAGTGATACGCTGCCAACACCACCAGATGGCGGTTGGGGTTGGATGGTCGTTCTCGGTTCCTTCATGATCCATGTGATTGCGGATGGAGTCGCATACTCATTTGGGATGTTCCTTGGGGATCTTATTGATCACTTTGATGCTGGCCGGGGTGAAGTAGGCTGGATTAGTTCACTCATGGTTGGCATGACATTCTGCTCAGGTATGTTTATACACATTAGCAATAACACAATTTGTTCCAGTCGTTTATTGTCCTCTGGGAGACTGACTATTTTCTCACATCTAAAATACAATGTTCTTTGAGTAATGCCACATTGTGCCCTCTGGTTCTACTGCCTTCTTTAAGTTTAAAGAAAACATTTCTATCAATATCTTCATAACCATTCAATATTTTAAAAACTTCTGTTTGGTCTTCTCTTAGTCTCCTAGTCTCTAATGCTGTCAACCCACATTCTAAGGCGTCTTTCATAACTAAGATCTTTCGGTTCAGGAATTAGCTAGTTGCTAGCTTATTTATGTCCTTTTTACGATATGGCCTCCATGCTTGCATGCAATATTCCAAATGAGATCTAACTATTGCTTTGTACATTGGTACAATCAGCTGTTTCTCCTTATATGTAATATTTCTTCCAATTAGCTCTAGTATTTGGTAACCCTTTGAAACAGCAATTCTACATTGCTCTGAAACTTTCAGATCAGCACAAACTGTCACTCCTAAATCCTTTTCTTTTACAGTTTTACCTAATATAGTATCCCTCATTATGTGTTCTTTGTCCACATTTTCATGTCCTCTGTGAATGCATTTACATTTCCCAAAATTGAATAACATTTGCAATTTTGTTGACCATTTGACTAATTTGGCCAGATCATCTTGTAGTGTGTGTTTATCTGCATCTGTTTAATCTCTTCTGAACGCTTTTGTATTGTCTGTGAATTTCAGTACTTTGCTTGATACAACATCATCCAAATAATTTATATATATATATCATATATATATATATCAAGAATAATATAGGTCCTAACACCAACCCCTGTGGCACTCCACTGAAAACTGGTTTTCAGTTTGAAATCTTCCCCTCTACAACCACTCTCTGTCACACGCATGCACGCATACACGCACGCATGCACGCATACACGCATGCATGCACACACACAGAGTTTATTATATATGTAATCTAATTGTCCAAAAGTGGTTCTGTGTGATCATCTTCATCTGTATATTTTATGAATATGTTAAAGAGATTGTCCGTTTATTTTTATTGTAAACAACATGTTATAGCTTCACAGTGCAAACTATATATATATATTACAACATACTGACAGCCGAAATGTGTTTGATCAAATTTTTCTTAGAAATTTAAGGAGTTTTATTTGACAACATGCCATTGAAGGCGTGGCATCACGTCCAGTTACTAATGAGATGGGTCTGTGCATTACTTGGGGATGAGCATTTTTGCTAGTAACTACTAAACATCTGGAAAAGATGCAAACAAATCTGACTTTTAATGGAATTGACTCATGTCAGACACATCACATTGTAGTCGGTAGCTGGGCGACGTAAATATACAGACACACATTGTAATCATTTTTGAAACCAGGATTACATTGCCGATTTTCGTGGGCAATCAATTACGAGTGGTTCGCCTTTTTGACTAATATTGAGTACAAGTATGACTCCTTTAACATTTTTCCCTATTGCACATTATTAATGTGTATAGTTATTTTATCTCTGCTTGAATATCATGTTTTATGCAGTGTTTGTTCTCATGTCGTGTATTTTGTAGGACCGGTTGTAAGCGCACTCACAAACAAATATGGCTGCCGAGTGGTGTCGATCGCAGGCTCAATTCTGTCAGCATTCGGCTTTGCCATCAGCGTGTTTGCACCAAACCTCTACTATTTATATTTCACCTTTGGAATTGTGTCAGGTGGGTTCATCTTGCAGAGGATTGTGTCTCCTTTATATGCCCATAAAATTATATGGTCAATGGAGTAGAATTTGACATGGTTTGGAATGAGGGAGGGTTTCATATTTCGTTGGAACTGGCTTTGTTTCTATAATCTTGTCATGTTTTTCAAATCTGTAAGAATGTACTTTAATTTAGCTAGACATTGATGAATTAAAAACGTAAATATCACAGTTATATTTTATAACTAAAAAGTAGCTCAGACCTGTACACTATCTGTATTTGTTCATATTGGTTACAGAATGGAATGCTTAATACGGAAATATGCATTTGTTCGCCTAGTTACAGAATTGTGCACTTCTAAATACGGCAACATTTAGTTTTAGAAAATGTGCTGCCACCTAGTGGACTTTTGCACCTATTAAATTATATGCTAAAACCCGCATTATGAGTGGCCTGATAACCATTTTGTCCAAGATAGATGCAAAAGCAAAAGCTGATTCTGAAACCACCAAACCGCCACTGGAAAAACGTGCCAGAATTCAGAATTTTCTGGCATCTTACACAGCGCAATGACTGAACATTGGGCTGGCATCTAATGAGCATGTCAGTTATATACACCGCATGTTTTGTGATGAGGAATTCGCAATCGGTCATGCGACGGCTATGAAATTTGCTGACATGTTCAGTCCGTAATATACGGCTAATACGCAGCGCCATCAAAAAATTTACATTACAGAAAGTTAGTCCAAAATACTGAAAATTGCTTTGAGAATCTTGAACGGTGTGAGATTGGTGTTACAGGTCTGTTAACACAACGCTGTGAGATTGGTGTTACAGGTCTGTTAACACAACGCTGTGAGATTGGCGTTACAGGTCTGTTAACACAACGCTGTGAGATTGGCGTTACAGGTCTGTTAACACAACGCTGTGAGATTGGTGTTACAGGTCTGTTAACACAACGCTGTGAGATTGGCGTTACAGGTCTGTTAACACAACGCTGTGAGATTGGCGTTACAGGTCTGTTAACACAACGCTGTGAGATTGGCGTTACAGGTCTGTTAACACAACGCTGTGAGATTGGTGTTACAGGTCTGTTAACACAACGCTGTGAGATTGGCGTTACAGGTCTGTTAACACAACGCTGTGAGATTGGCATTACAGGTCTGTTAACACAACGCTGTGAGATTGGCGTTACAGGTCTGTTAACACAACGCTGTGAGATTGGCGTTACAGGTCTGTTAACACAACGCTGTGAGATTGGCGTTACAGGTCTGTTAACACAATGCTGTGAGATTGGCGTTACAGGTCTATTAACACAATGCTGTGAGATTGGCGTTACAGGTCTGTTAACACGACGCTGTGAGATTGGCGTTACAGGTCTGAACACAACACTATGAGATTGGCGTTACAGGTCTGTTAACACAACGCTGTGAGATTGGCGTTACAGGTCTGTTAACACGACGCTGTGAGATTGGCATTACAGGTCTGTTAACACAATGCTGTGAGATTGGCATTACAGGTCTGTTAATACGACACTGTGAGATTGGCGTTACAGGTCTGTTAACACAACGCTGTGAGATTGACGTTACAGGTCTATTAACACAATGCTGTGAGATTGGCGTTACAGGTCTGTTAACACGACGCTGTGAGATTGGCGTTACAGGTCTGTTAACACGACGCTGTGAGATTGGCGTTACAGGTCTGTTAACACAATGCTGTGAGATTGGCGTTACAGGTCTGTTAACACGACGCTGTGAGATTGGCGTTACAGGTCTGTTAACACAACGCTGTGAGATTGGCGTTACAGGTCTGTTAACACAACGCTGTGAGATTGGCGTTACAGGTCTGTTAACACAACGCTGTGAGATTGGTGTTACAGGTCTGTTAACACAACGCTGTGAGATTGGCGTTACAGGTCTGTTAACACAACGCTGTGAGATTGGCGTTACAGGTCTGTTAACACAACGCTGTGAGATTGGCGTTACAGGTCTGTTAACACAACGCTGTGAGATTGGTGTTACAGGTCTGTTAACACAACGCTGTGAGATTGGCGTTACAGGTCTGTTAACACAACGCTGTGAGATTGGCATTACAGGTCTGTTAACACAACGCTGTGAGATTGGCGTTACAGGTCTGTTAACACAACGCTGTGAGATTGGCGTTACAGGTCTGTTAACACAACGCTGTGAGATTGGCGTTACAGGTCTGTTAACACAACGCTGTGAGATTGGCGTTACAGGTCTGTTAACACAATGCTGTGAGATTGGCGTTACAGGTCTATTAACACAATGCTGTGAGATTGGCGTTACAGGTCTGTTAACACGACGCTGTGAGATTGGCGTTACAGGTCTGAACACAACACTATGAGATTGGCGTTACAGGTCTGTTAACACAACGCTGTGAGATTGGCGTTACAGGTCTGTTAACACGACGCTGTGAGATTGGCATTACAGGTCTGTTAACACAATGCTGTGAGATTGGCGTTACAGGTCTGTTAACACGACGCTGTGAGATTGGCGTTACAGGTCTGTTAACACGACGCTGTGAGATTGGCATTACAGGTCTGTTAACACGATGCTGTGAGATTGGCGTTACAGGTCTGTTAACACGATGCTGTGAGATTGGCATTACAGGTCTGTTGACACGACGCTGTGAGATTGGCGTTACAGGTCTATTAACACGACGCTGTGAGATTGGCGTTACAGGTCTGTTAACACGACGCTGTGAGATTGGCGTTACAGGTCTGTTAACACGACACGTGAGATTGGCATTACAGGTCTGTTAACACGACGCTGTGAGATTGGCGTTCCAGGTCTGTTAACACGACGCTGTGAGATTGGCGTTACAGGTCTGTTAACACAACGCTGTGAGATTGGCGTTACAGGTCTGTTAACACGATGCTGTAAGATTGGCGTTACAGGTCTATTAACACAAGGGTGTGAGATTGGCGTTACAGGTCTGTTAACACGACGCTGTGAGATTGGCGTTACAGGTCTGTTAACACGACGCTGTGAGATTGGCGTTACAGGTCTGTTCACACAACGCTGTGAGATTGGCGTTACAGGTCTGTTAACACGACGCTGTGAGATTGGCGTTACAGGTCTGTTGACACGACGCTGTGAGATTGGCGTTACAGGTCTGAACACAACACTATGAGATTGGCGTTACAGGTCTGTTAACACAACGCTGTGAGATTGGCGTTACAGGTCTGTTAACACGACGCTGTGAGATTGGCATTACAGGTCTGTTAACACAATGCTGTGAGATTGGCGTTACAGGTCTGTTAACACGACGCTGTGAGATTGGCGTTACAGGTCTGTTAACACGACGCTGTGAGATTGGCATTACAGGTCTGTTAACACGATGCTGTGAGATTGGCGTTACAGGTCTGTTAACACGATGCTGTGAGATTGGCATTACAGGTCTGTTGACACGACGCTGTGAGATTGGCGTTACAGGTCTATTAACACGACGCTGTGAGATTGGCGTTACAGGTCTGTTAACACGACGCTGTGAGATTGGCGTTACAGGTCTGTTAACACGACACGTGAGATTGGCATTACAGGTCTGTTAACACGACGCTGTGAGATTGGCGTTCCAGGTCTGTTAACACGACGCTGTGAGATTGGCGTTACAGGTCTGTTAACACAACGCTGTGAGATTGGCGTTACAGGTCTGTTAACACGATGCTGTAAGATTGGCGTTACAGGTCTATTAACACAAGGGTGTGAGATTGGCGTTACAGGTCTGTTAACACGACGCTGTGAGATTGGCGTTACAGGTCTGTTAACACGACGCTGTGAGATTGGCGTTACAGGTCTGTTCACACAACGCTGTGAGATTGGCGTTACAGGTCTGTTAACACGACGCTGTGAGATTGGCGTTACAGGTCTGTTGACACGACGCTGTGAGATTGGCGTTACAGGTCTGTTAACACGACGCTGTGAGATTGGCGTTACAGGTCTGTTAACACGACGCTGTGAGATTGGCGTTACAGGTCTGTTAACACGACGCTGTGAGATTGGCGTTACAGGTCTGTTAACACAATGCTGTGAGATTGGCGTTACAGGTCTGTTAACACGACGCTGTGAGATTGGCGTTACAGGTCTGTTGACATGACGCTGTGAGATTGGCGTTACAGGTCTGTTAACACAATGCTGTGAGATTGGCATTACAGGTCTATTAACACGACAATGTGAGATTGGCGTTACAGGTCTGTTAACACAACGCTGTGAGATTGGCGTTATAGGTCTGTTAACACGACGCTGTCTGATCCTCATTTTAAAACACAAACTGAACTATCACATGCAAGGTTATTATTGTCAACAATGTTTACCAAAGTCTAGGAGGCAATCTGTTCGTATTTATTTACATTAATTAACATAATTTAAATTACGACTATAATAAACGTGTTAAGGTATATGGCCCGCCAGCTGTGTTTAGACTTTAGTAAGCCTAGGCCATCACGATGTTCACAATTTGAATGTTTCCATCCGCAAAATGTTTAAACTATAAACAAAACGTTCAGTTTCAAAACAAGCTTTATTGGCAATATCATCAAGGCGGGCTGAATTAACCGCAATACCTTGATGTACAACGTTTTCAAATTTTCCCACTTTCAACCGAGCCAATTCGGCAGACTTCCATGGACAAATTACTACGCTTTCTGATTCCAGAGTTAGGAGAACAGAATGCCTCCCTTTGATATGGCAGTTTGACATTTGCCAGATCAGTCTTTTCTGCATACAGTTCTTATTTATACAACATTCCTGTCTTCTTGCTACAGAATTTCAACTAAACATGACAGAATGTCTTCAGCTTCACATATTATAAGCTTGATTTTGTAACCTGGTTGCTAGGCCATTGGATAATAATGGATGCATTAAATAATAACCTCCGTTATAGTTGCGCCCTGTGTTGGTCACTAGATGGTGCTGTCTGTTTCCGTCAGGTCTCGGTCTCGGCATGATCTACCTTCCAGCCATTGTGAGCGTCACGTACTACTTTGAGAAGCGACGGTCATTTGCGACGGGCCTCGCCGTATGTGGGTCAGGGATCGGAACGTTCATCTTTGCGCCACTTGCTAAGGCTCTTTTGGACGAATATGGCTGGAAAGGCGCCACTCTCATCGAAGCCGGCCTCCTTCTCAACTGCTGCATATGTGGCTCCCTCTTCAGGCCACTCGAGTTTACAAAACAGCAAAAACGGAAGCCACTTGCTGACTGTGCCAGCAACGACAACCTAGAGGGCGCCACTGCAAAGGATGGTGCTTCATTGGTCGCAGCGCGCCAAGTCTTCTCTGATGGGATGCTGAATACCCATCATATACCTCTGTCAGGCGCACTCCTTCTCGCCCAGAATTCTAGTTCGTTGCATTCACTGCCGCATATGTCAGGCGAAGTGATGAAACATGAGGGCGCCACCGTGCGGCGTCACGCCAGCGAGATGTTACTGCCGACGAGTAGAAAGTTGGCGGGTTCCCACCACTTGTCTCGGGGCGATGGTGGGTACAGCATGGACCGCTACTGTAACACTGTGATACACTGTTGTAATGGATACACTTGTAGCTGATACATCATGGTACACTGTTGTAACTAATACATGTGTAACTGATACATTATGATATGCTGTTGTAACAATTGTAGCATGAATATACTTGTACTCACTCACTCACTCACTCACTCACTCACTCACTCACTCACTCACTCACTCACTCACTCACTCACTCACTCACTCACTCACTCACTCACTCACTCACTCACTCACTCACTCACTCACTCACTCACTCACTCACTCACATACACTGTTGTGACTAATACACCATGATACACTGCTGTTAATAGTTAACTGACAGATAATACACTGTTGTAATTCATATCCTGAAACACTTGTATCTTATACATTTGTTACTGATACATAATGATACACCGTTGTAACTGATTCATACGAATCATTCGTAACTGATACACCTGTAACTGATACATGTTGATGCACCATTGCAACTAACACATCACAACACATTGTTGTAATGATACACAGTTGTTACTAACTAATACACCACGATACACTTTGGGCATTGTAATTTAGGCATCATGGGGGTACATTGTTATTGTAATTTTGTCATATTGTAATCGATACATAATGACAAATTCTAGTGACACTACTTCATTGTAAGCTGCCGCCATTAATGCATTGTTCCTCTGCCCGCCACCAGTTAGTTCATCGGGCATGATGTATCGCCGCGACATCTTCTACAGCGGCAGTCTGGCGAACATCCACGCGTACCGGGCGAACCCAGCCGCCTATACACACAGCATCACCTCACTGCCCCGCCAGGTGGCACCACAGGACGAGTGCTTTGTATTCCGTCTGTGCCACTGCTCGGAAGAGATGAAGGGAACATTCCGACAGATGCTTGACTTTGAACTTCTCAAGGACATTCTCTTCCTACTCTTTGCCATCTCCAACCTCTTCACTAGTATTGGCTTCAATGTGCCCTACATCTACCTGCCAGACAGGGTTGCACAGGTGAGAACAGTGCCATGGACCCATCCTCACCAGTCAACATAGCTTGAAACCTGTCTACCCATCAATTAATAATAATAATAATGTATTTATTAAACAGACGGGCTGAGTTAATTTTGGACAGGTGGGAAAATTTTAGGAGCAAAATCCTACCTTATATCATCGACTCTGACCGTTATTATATGTCCAGTATTTTTTTTTAATGTGTCGCATTTGTGAATACATGTATTATTTTATACATGTGTATTTATGTAGATATATATATAATAATAATACGATAACTTCTATTGTGCCTAAATCCTTGGAAACCAAGCTCAGAGGCGCATCCAAACAAAAGGATTGGTCAATCTCAAAATCCATAAGCAGTATTCCAGTTGTCCACAGATGGGTCAAGGCGCTAGGGAGCTACGGTGGATAAGCAAGGTTGTAAAGAAAAGTTTTTAAATGACGACGGAATTTTGTAATATTTTCAACTGATCTAACACTAAGAGGGAGCATATTCCAAAGAGTTGGTGCAGCGACAGAAAAAGCCATAGTTCCAATGTTAGTGTTGACTCTAGGAACAAAAAGTAGGTCAGAACTAGATGATCGAAGCTGGATAGGTTTTCTTACAGGAGTAAGCAATGAATGCAAATAAGATGGTTGCTTATTGGACAGTGCCTGGTATGTAATGGTACAGATCTTAAATATTAGATATGTATTTATATATATATGCACATTTGGACTGGATTGTGTGAATACCGACGCATGTATCTACCGAGACTTTATTTACTAAACCAGTAGCATTAGGGGCCATCCATGAAGCATGCCGTGCTATTTTTTAAGACCATCCTGTCATGCTTTGTAGTTCTGGCATACACACGAACTAAAATGATTTTTTTTTAAAACCTATATACATCGATAATAATTATGATTGTTGCATGTTTGTATTGATTCATTGTTTACACATAAAATGTAAGTCTGTAGAAGTTATAATAACATTAATACCACAAGTTTCCATGGATAAAATGCATTTTTCCCATCACTTTTATGTTGAAGTCTGGGTGCTTATTACACATAGTGATAAGGCTAAACAAAATGTTCACCAATCGGAAAATAAATCGAGATACCATAGATATGGGGCCTGTGACATGTAGCAGAACAACGTACTTCACAACTTTGGATTTGCTCAAATAATCATACGCGTCGCATGAAATAAAATGGTACATTTGCAACATTCATTAAACTGTAAATGATGGCTGTCGGAGTAACAAAACTGATTGGTGTGGCAACTGATTGTTTGCGCTACTTCTCCACCACCGTGAATGATTGTAGTGGCAGGCTATTTTCAAAAGTACCATCTGATACAAGAACTGACAGTGACTAATCACACACAATGATATTTCTCAGATGGGCATCTCCAAGTCGAACGCGGCCTTCCTAATCTCGGTGATAGGCATCTCAAACACTGTTGGTCGCATTGTCTTCGGCTGGCTGTCGGACCGAGAGTGCATCAACCGACTGTTCCTGTACAACACGGCGCTGACGTTCTGTGGTATTGTGACGTCTCTCAGCATCTTCTGTCACTCGTACGAGATGCTTGTTGTATATGCTGCTTTCTTTGGTCTCTTCATTGGTAAGTCTTTATGGTGACTGGCCTTGCCTTCTTAAAGGAGTGCTGTCCACACTCAGACCTCGCACACATGCAGGCACGCACACATGCATATACACGCACACACAAACAGTGTCAGACACAGACGACACATATACACGCACACACAGACAGTGTCAGACACAGACGACACAGATACACGCACACACAAACAGTGTCAGATACAGACGACACAGATACACGCACACACAGACAGTGTCAGACACAGATACACACACACAGACAGTGTCAGACACAGACGACACAGATACACGCACACACAGACAGTGTCAGACACAGACGACACAGATACATACACACACAGACAGTGTCAGACACAGACGACACAGATACACGCACACACAGACAGTGTCAGACACAGACGACACAGATACACACACACACAGACAGTGTCAGACACAGACGACACAGATACACACACACACAGACAGTGTCAGACACAGACGACACAGATACACGCACACACAGACAGTGTCAGACACAGACGACACAGACGACACAGATACACACACACACAGACAGTGTCAGACACAGACGACACAGATACACGCACACACAGACAGTGTCAGACACAGACGACACAGATACACGCGCACACGCGCACACACACACACACACACACACACACACACACACACACACACACACACACACACACACACACACACACACAGACAGTGTTAGACACAGACGACACATATACACACACACATAGTTAGACACACAGCACATACACGCACACACAGACAGTGTCAGACACAGACGACACATATACACACACACACACACACACACACACACACACACACACACACACACACACACACACACACACACACACACACACACACACACACACACACACACACACAGAGACAGTGTTAGACACAGACGACACATATACACACACACATAGTTAGACACACAGCACATACACGCACACACAGACAGTGTCAGACACAGACGACACACACACACACACACACACACACACACACACACACACACACACACACACACACACACACACACACACACAGTGTTAGACACAGACGACACATATACACACACACATAGTTAGACACACAGTCACATGCACGCACGCAATGCACGCACGCACACATTCACACAGTGACATGCATGTACACACACCACACACACACAACCACACACGCCACACACACACCACACACGCACCACACACACACAACCACATTCACCACACACGCACCACACACGCACCACACACACACAACAACACACACACAACCACACACGCCACACACACACCACACACGCACCACACACACAACCACACACGCCACACACACACCACACACGCACCACACACACACAACCACATTCACCACACACGCACCACACACACACAACAACACACACACAACCACACACGCCACACACACACCACACACACACAACCACACACACACCACACACACACAACCACACACACACGCCACACACACAACACACACACAACACACACGCACCACACACACACAACCACACACGCCACACACACACCACACACACACAACCACACTCACCACACACACCACACACGCACCACACACAGTCACATGCACGCACTGTCTCACACAAACACAGGTATATAAGTACGTACTTATATACTACTCCATGCATGAAACTGTTATAATTTTGTTTTACCAGGAAACCATTTGTGTGTTAAATCCAAAAGAATATGCTACAGCGTGATATCGCCAAAAATTCAACCAACGTCAAATCACTTACACGTATTATTAAGTGCTGCCACCTGTGTGATATTGCAGGTGTTTATGTCTCACTGACTTCGGTCGTCCTGGTGGATCTGCTGGGAATCGAACGACTCACCAACTCCTTTGGACTTTTGTTACTCTTCCAAGGAGTGGCAACCATTGTCGGCCCACCAATTGCTGGTATGTACACTAGATGGCGTTATGGTGCAGCTTTCAGTGATTTTAATTCAATTATAAAGAAACGACAACTACAGTCATATTACCCACTCTTTCGTAAATGTTGGACCAAATCTTTCAAAAACCGTAAGACTACCAACAGGAAATACAAATGTGCTTGATTTCTTACAAAATACAAACGTCAACACCATGTTCTCAGCTGAGGCAGAAGAACAGGAAGTGGTGAATATTGTTAACAATTGTAAAAACAAAAAGTCTACAGGTTATGACAATTATTGATATGATAATTGTTAAAAAGGTAATTTCCAATGTTGTACGTATTTGTAATACCAATTACTCATATATGTAACAAATCATTTAGCAGTGGTGTATTTTCCAGTAAAATGAAAATTGCCAAAGTAATTCCTATATTTAAGACTAGGGAAAAGAATGTTTTTAGTAACTATAGACCAGTATCTCTACGTCCGCAATTTTCCAAAATTAGAGAAAAATTATTTAATTCTAGACTAAATAAATTTATAGAAAAGTATGACATTTTAAACAGCAGTCAATATGGGTTTAGGACGAATATGTGAACTTCAAGGGCTCTGTTAGAACTTACTGAGAATATTACTGCTGCCTTAGACCAACAGAATTGCACAATAGGTGTATTTATTGATTTAAAAAAAGCATTTGATACAATTGATCATAATTTATTACTCAGAAAATTACAGACTTATTGTATCGAGTTGCTGAAAAGTTACGTGCATAACAGACTGTGACGATATCACAATTAAAGTGATAAACTGACACGCCACCTGGCGAATAAGGTGTATATCAGCGTGCCAGTGGCTACACTAAAGCCAACGTGGTTTAGTGTGTTTTGTCGCCATGATGTGTGTTGTCGCCAGATGTAAACGAAACAAAGTCGGCAATAAATTACAGTTATATACATCGGCTTGTTTATATACATATATATAAACAGTTATCGTTATATGGTGTCAGTACTGGGATAGTATAAGCCACAGAAGAAACCGAAGAAGCCGCGTACAAGATGAGTGCAAGATTGACGGCAAAAGTGCCGAATCAGCTCTCCTTGGAAAACAGAGGAGAATCATGGCGGATCTTCAAGAGAGATTGGAGATACTACGAGACAGCGACGAAAATAGCGAAAGAAGACGACGAGGTCAGAGTTGCTGCGTTTCTGAACGTATTAGGTACGGAAGGAGTAGATCTATATGAAACATTCCAGTGGCAAGAGGACGAAGACAAGAATAAGATCGATGTCGTCATACAGAAATTTGATGACAACTGCATTGCCAAGACCAATGAAACCTATGAATCATACAAATTCTTCAACAGATCGCAAAATGCAGGTGAGATGGTGCAAGCCTATATAACAGTGCTATATAAGCTGTCAGCCACTTGTAATTTTGGGACGTTGAGAGAGAGACTGATTCGAGACAGGTTGGTCATAGGTATAAAGGACGATAAAGCAAGAGAAAAGTTACTTGCAAAGGAAGACCTAAATCTGGAAACTTGCGTTGCCATGTTGAAAACATTACAAGTGACACACACACGTGCACAAGAAATAAGTACAAAAATGACCACTCACTTAGTTCGACACAAGGTGGCGCCAGTCAAGCCACCAGCTGCAAGCCCATACAATGCAAATTATGGCAATCCTGCAAAAAAGTACAACAGATCTAGACGTTCGAGTACTAGCAAGTACACATCCACCAGTAACAGGTATGCACAACTTTCTGGTGAGGGACGATCAGGATGTAGCAGGTGTGGTGGTATACATGCAAAAGGGAAGGACAAGTGTCCTGCACGTGGCGCCACCTGCCACGTGTGCGGAAAACTAAATCACTTCGCTAAGATGTGCAGAAGTACAGCTACTCATCAATTGGTCGAACAAGCGATCATGCACACAGTGGGCAGTGAACGTAAGACGAAAGCACACGTAACACTGACAATAAATGGCAAAACAAATGTGTCGTTTCACATGGACACAGGGTCATCAGTGGACATCCTGCCATATCAGGACTACGTATGTGCAACAGCAGATCACTCATGCAGCAAGTTGGAGAACACGAACATTAGACTCGTCATGCACAACATGTCGGTAGTGAAACCGATAGGACTGGCACGTTTGCAAGTTCACCGCAAGGGAACAAAGAGACAGATGCGTTTCGTTGTTGTGCGTACCAATGTTGTTCCACTTCTGAGTTTGCAGTCATGTCTGGACCTTGACTTAATTCAGATAAACGACTGATGCAATAAATGCAGTGACCATGAGAACATACAGTCGGAACCGTGACAGAGGTGGTGACAGCCAACAGACAACGATGGAGACAACACAAACACTACCAACGACTGGTAAAACATGTCCATCGAAAGCAGACACGGTGCACATTTCTGTGATGAGTAAGCGATCACAAGTGTTACAGGACACTGTACTCAGAGAATACCCAGATGTATTCGAGGGACTTGGTTGCCTCGATGGCAACTATAGAATACAGATTGATCCAAGTGTCAAACCTGTTATCCATCCGCCCCGCAGAGTTCCTTGTGCGGTACGTGAAGTCGTGAAAAATGAACTCGCACGAATGGTAGACGAATCCAAGGTTGAGGCCATCATGAAGATGCCTACTCCAACGGATGTCACAGCACTGAAGCGAATTCTCGGCATGGTTGGCTATCTTGCGAAGTTCTTGCCACATCTGTCACAAGTCTGTGAACCACTGAGACAACTAGATCGGAAAGATGTGGAGTGGTGTTGGCTTGAGCAATATCAAGATGCTTTGAACAAGATCAGAGAATTGATCACAGCAGCACCAGTGCTCGCATACTATGATGTAAAGCAAGCAATCACAATCCAATGTGATGCATCCCAGAGTGGTTTGGGTGCAGTGCTCCTGCAAGAGGGAAAACCAGTGTGCTACGCCTCTCGAGCACTCACAAACACAGAACAGAACTATGCCCAAATCGAAAAAGAGCTCTTAGCAATTGTCTTTGCATGTGAACGATTTGACCAGTATGTGTACGGAAGACCCATCACCGTGCAATCGGATCACAAGCCACTTCAGACGATCACAAAGAAGTCGATGATCGATGCACCGAAGAGACTGCAGAGAATGCTGCTCCGTCTGCAGAAGTACAGCATAGATGTCGTGTATACGAAAGGAAACGAAATGCATATCGCAGATGCACTATCTCGGGCATACCTTCCATACAGCCACGCACATGACCCAGGGGATCATGTGTTCGACATTGAACTGCAACAAATGGACATGACAGAAGATGTTCATCTGTCGACCAACGGAATACACGAAATCATGTGCAAGTCACGAAAAGACGACGAAGTGAAAACTGCAATTCGCTACACACTTCAGGGATGGCCGGATCGACGTGAAGCAGTCGATCCACTCGCGCGACCGTATTTCAATTGCCGTGACGAGCTCAGCACACAGGATGGGGCACTATTCAAGGGACAGAGAATCGTCATACCCCGTGACATGCGAGCCATGCTCATAAAGAAACTCCACTCCTCGCACTTAGGAGTCGAAGGATGTCTTAGAAGAGCACGTGAAGTGATGTATTGGCCAGGCATGAACCAAGAAGTAAAATATGTCATCAGTGACTGCAGTACGTGCAACGCGTACAAACCAGAACAATGTAGAGAGCCGTTGTTGTCACATGAGATACCGTCACGTCCATGGTCACGAGTTGGAGTTGACCTGTTCCACCTTCATGGACAGGACTACCTCATAACGGTGGACTACTTCTCGAACTTCTTCGAAGTTGACAAGCTGACAATGACCAGTGCAACACAGGTTATCACCAAACTGCGTATTCACTTTGCGAGATACGGTGCACCAGACAAAGTGATTTCTGACAATGGGCCACAGTTTGCGTGTGAGGAGTTCAAGTTGTTCTCAGAGCGTTGGAAATTTGAACATATCACATCGTCACCTCGTTACCCCCAGGCAAACGGAAAGGTGGAAAACGCAGTCAAGACTGCAAAGCAAATCATGCGGAAAGCATTCACTGCACAACCCAGTTGTGCAGTGAATGTGCCTATCTGCACACTGATTGCATCCTACTTGCAGACTGATTGGGGCCTACTTGCATACCGATTGCCTTACAATCATACAGACTGATTGTGTCCTACTTACAGACTGATTATGTTCTATATATAGACTGGTTGTTTCCTAATTACAGACTGATTGTGCTCTAATTGCCGACTGATTGCTCTATTTGCAGACTGATTGTGTCCTAATTGCAGACTGAATGTATCCTACTTAAAGACTGAATGCGTCTTACTTGCAGACTGATTGTCCTTCTTGCAGACTGATTGTATCCTACTCGAAAACTGATTGTGTTAGTCTTGCAGACTGATTGTGTTCTACTTGCAGACTGATTTTATTATATGGGCAAACTGATTGTGTCCTAATTGCAGACTGATTGTGTCCTAATTGCAGACTGATTGTGTTCTACATACAGACTGATTGTATTCCACCGGCAAACCGATTGTGTTCTGCTTGTAGACTGATTATATCCTAATGGAAGACTGATTGTGTTCTAATTGCCGACTGATTGCTCTAATTGCAGTCTTATTGTACCCGACATAGACTGAATATGTTGCATACTTGCAGACTGAATGCGTTCTCCTTGCAGGTTGGATATATGACATGACCCAGAGCTACGATGTGCCATTCATCATCACTGGAGCCATGATCACCTTCAGTGGCGTTATGCTGTTCAGTCTCCCCTGCATAAGGAAGATGCGAGACCGACGTAGCGGCTTGGAACAGGATGACATCAGCACAAAAAACGAATTGGCTCTGACTAGCTTGGACGCTTAACAGTAACGTGTCAACAACTTGCGTCGATGTCATGGACGTGTCACTGTATGTCATAGCTGCGGTGTCAGACATCAGTGGAGGCGATTGGATGTCGATTGCTGAACAGTAAACTGTGCCATAACGTTAATTGTTGATAACTGTAGATAACTCTGTTTTGTTCTGGATTTTATGAGTGGATATCTGTTAATTCTGACAGGATATTTGTGTTCCATTGCCATGTAAAATAATTTTATTTTTCCTAGGAAAATGGCTACATCGGAATTAATAGATGAAAGTCACTCAAAATGGCTACACGTGACATGGAAATTGGCTACGTAGAGAAGTCAGGCATTAGATGGCAGTACTGTGTAATGCTTCTGTCTGACCTAGTTTTGGGGAATTTTGGGATAGAACTATAATTGCCATGTTTGTTGTACAGTGCGTTATTTTGTTGTTTTGTGCAGTATTAATTCATGGTAAGTATTAATCTGTGTTAATAATTGTTCATTGATAACCAGTATAAATTTCACGTAAGAACACGGTAATGTTGGCAGCCGAAAGCCACAGACACACTGTATAAATCTACTAGCCAACTGGAAAGTCATTAGTAATGGTAATTTATGAGTTCCAATTGATACAAAGAAATCTTTACAATATATTGATAATGTTATTTTATTTCTGCCAGTTGAGAAGAGAATGCCGATGACATGTTAATAAAGTTAATTTCTCTCAATTAACACAACTTTGTGGTGAGCGTTAAGAAGTAACAGAAAATATCTGCGATCAGATTAATTACGACATAATCATTGATACTGGGCATGTTCAATTGTTGTAATGCGTTACTGGATTTACTTCTGGATAAAACGTACGAATACAGAACTGTTGTTGTTCATGAAGACTGTTTTGTTGTGTGAAACACAGATGTGTTTTTAATGTTCTTCAGTATACATGTATATAAAACACAAACAATTATGGTGATTTGGGGAGCATTGTTTTCTGACGTTGTATATCCTAGCTGTCTGCCATAACGGTGTGCTGCCTTTAGGAATATATGTGTGTGTGTGCGTACACCAATATGTCTGTGCATGTGTGTGTACACCAATATGTGTACACACTTTCTCCTTGTATGCTGCAGTGTCCTAACATTGTTCACTTTATTATTGGTGTGTGTGTGTGCGTACACCAATATGTCTGTGCATGTGTGTGTACACCAATATGTGTACACACTTTCTCCTTGTATGCTGCAGTGTCCTAACATTGTTCACTTTATTATTGGTTTGTTGAAATAGTTTTAAAATTTTGGCGCTTTGTACGGTGTTTGTTCGGCTCCATTAAAGGGCGTCATTGTGCTTTTGTGACATTGGTGATTATTGGCCCATTGCCTCAGAGTCACTGATAGGCTGTTTTACTGCTCTACATGTAACATATTTATTTAAGTCCATCTCGCCCTCACATTTTATTCAAAAAGATAGACGTAAAGCTGCATTTTATCATCGTACTATCACAATTTCCTGTACAGTGTAGGTGAAGCTAATCATGTTAAGACACATGCAAAGATAGGGTGTACATGTTTGACATGAAAGCCTGTGGGGAGCACTCAAAACATTGCCAGTATACCATCTTTCAAATTTCAGTCAAATACTAGTCTGTTCATGTCTATGTTTCTATGCACAGTGTATATTAACACATGAATAATTACTTAATAATATATATATTATAATTAATTAATTAACTTGCCCCCAACAACATATAATATGGGGTGTGTATACAGTGTGTCTGTGACTTTTGACAGAAGTACACAGAATTGGGGTGGGGGTCATTTAGACAAATTATCAAGGATGGTGTACTGGTAGTATATTAATTTTAGTGCCCCCACCGAGTGAATTGGGGGGGGGGGGGGGGTGGCTGGTCAGTATCAATAACTTCAGTGAAAGTGGAAATGTTATTTTCTCACTATCGACAGTATAAACCAACGTCTGGACAGTGTCCAGTGGACACACGCGTTGTGCCAAGTGAGAGGTCACGTGAGCAGCCACTGTAACGAAATGTTAATGCGAACCGCCGATGTTTTCGTTAGGTAATTACAAATGTACACTGTGTGGTGACATATAAGATCATACACGTTACACGTACGTGTAACATTGTTTAAAAGCTATATGGTGTTTTAGTATGATTTATATGTACTTGTTATGTGATCAATTATATATACATACATCAGTTTGGCCATAATATTCGTTTTCTTTCTGTCCTATCGACGTCTGATCGTAATGCGCAGGGAATGTAAGCAGTTAGACGGGCGAACAGTAACATACACACACACACACACACACACACACACACACACACACACACACACACACACACACACACACACACACACACACACTCATACACACACACACACACACACACGATTAATGATGTACAGTAAACATCGCCTAAGTCGGATCTTCGCTCAACTCGGACATAATTCTAAGGAACAGTTGATTTGTAATGTATTTCACATCAAAAATCTTCGTTTAAGTTGGATTATGTAAGTCCATAGATACGTTGAATACCCTGAATTATCCGCTCACCTACTTCGACGCTACACGTCTCACTGCGCATGCCTTTTTGCCGTAATGCACCGAATACTTCCGGTTAGACGTCGTTACGTTTTTATGTATCTTGTTTGACAGACCGCGCCATTTACCTGTCGTTGAGCAGGGAGCCTCGTGTGAGTTCGTGAGTTGTCCGGCATGGTGCATGTACTAATAAAGTGTTATCCTCTAAAACTGTGTGCATTTACTGACTAATGAAACATGGTGTCAGAAGCAAAACAGGTCATACTCATGTTTACTGTAGCAGACAAAGACTTCGGTGACTGCACAAGTAACTGTTAAGAAGCCATCAAAATATATCAAATGACGAACAACAATGCTGTCGCAGAACAGAGCAAAATTGCGAACGTTTTCGTAAGCAATGGCAGAATTATGCCATCGTGTCAAGATACGGAGAAAGTACGATGCGTTCAATAAATGATAGAACCAGCAGGTGTGGGCGAACTGACGAGATTCGTGGGATTCATACAATACCTTGCAACGTTTCTCCGAAATCTGTCCGACATCACGGAGCCGATGAGACAACTGACCAAGCAGGGCGCAGACTGGCAATGGGGAGACGCCCATAGAAAGGATTTCCTCTTTGCTAAAGCGATGGTGAAAACAGAGCCAGTACTCTAAGCAATGTCACCTCTGTAACAGACAAATGGCTAAAGCTAAATCAGATTATTTTACAGATATGGTCATAAATAAGTCTGATAATCCGCGTCAGTTATGGAACTGCATCAATAACATTCTACACAGACGGCCTACTCCATCGCTACCTGATCATGTGTCAATTAAGTCTCTATGTGATTCGTTCTCTAGTCACTTCAAGAATAAAATCAGTATTATTCGTTCTGCTTTCCCACGTCATAATATAAGTAATGTCAGTGTGGACTTTCCACAAGTAAATTCTCAACTTGTATCATTTGAACCTGCAACAGTTGATGAAGTTAGGAAAATAATTATGTCCTCCCCAAATAAATCTTGTGCACTTGATCCATTTCCAACAATACTGCTAAAAGCATGTTTCGATACACTAATTGGACCTATAACAAATATTATAAATGCATCACTTTGCTCTGGCTGTTTTCCTGATGATTTTAAATACGCCCATGTCACACCACTTCTTAAGAAGTCATCTCTGCCTAAGCAAGACCTAAACAGTTATAGACCTATTTCTAATCTCAGCTTCATTTCCAAAATACTAGAAAAGGTAGCAAGTCGTCTAAGGTCTCACATTAGCACAAATTTCTTAACTAATGTGTCACAATCAGCATATAGGCAGTTTCATTCAACAGAGACTGCCCTCTTAAAGGTTCATAATTACATTAACTTGAACATTAATAATGGTAAAGTGACTGCACTTACCTTACTAGATCTCTCTGCCGCGTTTGACACGATTGATCACAGCATTCTCATTGAACGCCTATTAAAGTGGTACGGCATATCTGGGACAGCTCTAAGCTGGTTTTCTTCGTATCTAACTGATAGATACCAAACTATAAAGATTCGGAACTGCTTTTCAGCTGCACTGCCGGCTTTATGTGGTGTTCCCCAGGGTTCTGTTCTTGGGCCTTTGCTTTTTACTCTTTACACCACGTCACTAAGCTCTGTTATACAAAGACAACTTAGTTCATCATCTTTATGCTGATGATACTCAGATCTACATTTCGTTGGCTACCCCGGATACAAATCGCTCCCTTAATCAACTTAGTGATTGCCTTCAAGATATCTTCCATTGGATGACTGACAGCAAGTTGAAATTAAATGCAAATAAAACTGAATTGATCATTATTGGTACTCCAATGCAGCGTTGTAAACTGGATGTTTTTTTCCCTACGCGTATTTTGAATCAGTATATCACGCCAGCAACCTCGGTGCGGAATCTAGGAGTGATCTTTGATAGTAACTTCAATTTCCGACAACATATATCTCAAACATGTCGCTGCTGTTTTTTATCATATTCGTGATCTTCGCCGTATTCGCCGGTATATGTAATTTTCTGTTGCTAAGACTATTGCAACAGCGCTTGTTAGCAGCAGACTTGACTATTGCAATTCCCTCCTTTATAATATCGTTAGCAAGGATATCACAAAACTTCAGCGTGTCCAAAATTGTCTAGCAAGAGTAGTTACAAGATATCCTCGTTTTTCTCGCTCTGTGCCACTTTTGAAGTCTTTGTATTGGCTTCCTGTACGATATCGTATACTATTTAAGATCTGTACCATTACATACCAGGCACTGTCCAATAAGCAACCGTCTTATTTGCATTTATTGCTTACTCCTGTAAGAAAACCTATCCAGCTTCGATCATCTAGTTCTGACCTACTTTTTGTTCCTAGAGTCAACACTAACATTGGAACAAGGGCTTTTTCTTTTGCTGCACCAACTCTTTGGAATATGCTTCCTCTTAGTGTTAGATCAGTTGAAAATATTACAACATTCCGTCGTCATTTAAAAAAGTATCTTTACAACCTTGCTTATCCACCGTAGCTCCCTAGCGCCTTGACCCATCTGTTGACAACTGGAAAACTACTTTTTGATTTTGTGATTGACCAACCCTTTTGTTTTGATGCGCCTCTGAGCTTGGTTTCCAAGGATTTAGGCGCAATAGAAGTTATCTTATTATTATTACTCCAATACTACAGACCTGAGGCGGAACTGACAATCCAGTGTGATGCGAGCGACAAGGGTCAAGGTGCAGCGCTTCTCCACGACGGCCAACCATTCGTATACAGCAGCCGTGCCCTCACTGACACAGAAGGAATGTACGCTACCACCGAGAAGGACATGCTAGCAGTAGTCTGGTCTGTTGAGACGTATCATCAATACACATTTGGAAGGGACACTGTGGTACACTCCGATCACAAACCACTGGAGCGTATCTTGACCAAACACCTGAAGGATGTTCTGAAACGCCTGCAAAACATGCGACTGCAGCAGTATTATGTTACCGTTGTGTACAGGCCGGGAGATGAACAACACCTGGCCGACACTCTGAGCCACGGCGACCACAAAGCGACCAACGAAACTCCCTCGACGAGCAATGAACAAGAGATGGTGAATGCAGTTGGGCACAGCCTTATAGGGGAGCAATGGAGAGATGAGCTGGTGAGACAAAGTGCAGCGGATGACAGCATACATACTCTGAAGAGAGTGTTTTTGGATCTTTGGCCAGAAGATAGAAGCTTGGTGCTTGATGCAACCAAGCGTTACTTCGAATTCCGAAATGAACTGGCAGTGTTTGATGGGACTATCTACGGGGATGAAAGAGCATTCACGAGGTCAGCCATGAGATAAGAAATCCACAGTTCGCAGTTGGGAGTACAGTCATGCCTACGCAGAGCCAAGGAATGTGTACACTGGCCCGGAATGAATGCTGAAATAGAGGACTACATATCTGGATGTGAAATATGTCAACAGCATCCAAAGACACAACAGAAAGAGAGCATGATGCCCATCATTGAGTGCGAGCGGCCATAGCAGATAATCGCAACTGACATTTTTCAGTGGAAAGATGTCGAATATTTGGTGACTGTGGATCACTTTAGCAACTTCTTCGAAATTGACAAGTTGCAGAAGACTGACACAAAGACAGTGATTGGTAAGCTCAAGAAACACATGCGCCGATATGGTCAGCCACAAGTTCTAATCTCGCACAACGGATCTAAATTCACGTCAGCAGAGTTCATGAAGTTTGCCGACGAGTGAAGCTTTGAGCATAGGATATCCAGCCCGCACCATCAGCAAGCAAATGGCAAAGCAGAGGCAGCAGTCAAAATTGCGAAGCACTGTTGGCACACAGGAATTCTGTTCAAGGTGGCATGACTACTACTCCAGCACAGAGATACTGGACCCAGACTATGATGTTTTGAGTCTGTTTATTGAGAGCTTTGAGAAAACGTTTATTTACTGTAACCGCCCGGATGTAGTTATCTCGGATCTTCAGTCTAACTCGATACGCTAGGTGGCGATACTAGTCACTCAGTTAGTCAGTAATTGAACTATACAGAGTTGAACATTACATCCCTCCCCAAACTGGATAAAAGATACAGCGTTCAGAAAAAAAAACATTAGTAAAAATGCATAGGCCCGATTACATAGTGTCCTTGCATGGAAAAAAATTACTAGCCAGACTACAACATTGTTATGGGTAGTGTCTGTATGACAAGGCATTATTATGTTAGTGATACGAATTAGTACACATCGTAGTCGTCGAGATGTCGCGGGCGATTGCGCATGCGAGCTGGATAGCGAGGCATCTCGTCGACGTCATCAGGCAGGATTTGCTGATCTTCGGCGTCACCGATGTCACCGGTGCTGATGTCATCATCCCAGCTCGACTCATCTTTCGATTCGACTACGTCGCTCGTGACGTGTTTGAAGAATGACGAATTTCGCGTCACTCGATGCGTTCCACGCTGCGCAGTGACCATGGAACCTTTGACGTGTGTGACGTGGTACGGACGTGGATCATACACTGGGTCGATTTTGCGCCTCCTCATCGGCGGTTTGATGATGACCGCGTCACCTTCCTTGATGGTCGACGGCTTGACGTACGCTTTGTCGTCAGCTGCACGTTTCATCTTCGCTTTGTTGTTCTGGTCGCGTTGTTGTACGTCCTTCCTGTTGAACGGCTCGGGTGTCGTTTGTGGCAACTTGACCTTCATCCATCGTCCGTGTAGAAGTGTTGCTGGAGGAGATCCGGTTGTCGCATGTGGAGTTGCGCGATAGTTGCGAAGGAACCGATTCATCTCGGCTCTCCAGTCTTTCTGCTCACAGATATATGTTTTGATGACTTTCTTCACCGTTCGCATGAAACGCTCGACTTCGGCGTTCGCTCGCGGCCAATACGGAGTGATCTTCCTGTGGCGGAAACCGAGATCTGAAGCAAAGTTTGCAAAGTCACGACTGTTAAACCGTGGACCGTTGTCCGTTCGAAGTGTGTCGGGCGTACCATACTCTGACAATACTTTGTCCAAACGAGGGATCACCACGTTTGCCGATGTTGACGATACGATTTCAACGATCGGGAATCTTGAGTAATCGTCCATTAGGACCAGCAAGTATTGTCCCATGGGTAGTTCTGCGAAATCTGCGCTGATTTCTGTCCAGGGCGCTGTGGGTAGTGGACTCATCTGCAAAGGTTCACGTTTGACCTCTGGCACAGACGCTTGACACGCAATGCATGATTTGACACGACGTTCGACCATCTTGTCGATGCCGGGGAACCAAATCTTTTCTCGCAGCAATGCTTTTGTCTTCACGATTCCCTGATGACCTTCGTGGGCAAGGTCGACCGCGCATTTCTGCAGTGTTGCGGGGATGGCCAACCGATGACCACGAATAATGGTGTCACCGTCTACTGTGGTCGTCAGCTCGTTCTTCAGCATTTGGTAGGACTTGTACGACTCGACGTCTACCTTGTCTGACAAGTTTTGCTGCCATTTTCCAGTGCCTAGGGCTTGCACTACAGCTTGTAGTGTCGCGTCAGCCATTGTTGCGCATCGCACTTGTTCGATCGACATCGCTTTCGGCACGGAGTTGATCGAGATGTAATTGATGAACTCCTCAGTGACCTTCTCTTCACGGGAAGTATGACGCGTTTGTTGGCATGGGTGTCGTGACAAGAAGTCTGCAGGGTTATCTGACCCCGGCCGGTAGACCACGGTGGCGTTGTAGGTGCGTGCTGTTGGTTGAGACTTTGGGTTGCCGTAGATCGACACTAGCGGTTTGTGGTCAGTGAATACCACGACCGGTTGACCGTAGACGTATAGGTGAAAGTGTTCACAGGCCCATACAACGGCCAGCGCCTCGCGTTCGGTCTGGGAGTACCTCTGTTCCACGGCGGTTAGCGCACGACTGCCGTACGCGATGACACGCTCGTCTGACTCGGCACTGTGTGTGAGGATTGCGCCAAGGCCGACAGGACTGGCGTCCACGTAGATTGCCGTTTTCTTTCGCTCATCAAAGTACGCCAGCACCGGCGCCTTCGATAGCGATTGACGTATAGAGGCGAGAGACGTGCTGCACTCATCCGTCCAGTTCCAAAGCGCATCTTTCTTCGTCAACTCTCGTAGAGGTTGCGTCATCGTCGCGTAACCGGGGATGAATCTCGCACAGAAGTTGAACATGCCGAGAAGACTTCTGACCTGCGTTGCGTATGACGGAGTGTCGAGATTCTGGATCGCTGACACCTTCTTTGGATCAGCAGAGAGTCCTTCTCGGGAGAAGACATACCCGAAGAACTCAAGCGTGCCCTTGTTGTAAGAGCATTTCTTTTTGTTCAGCGTGAGACCATGTTCGCGCAGTCATTGGAACGTCGCCTTCAGGTGCTGATCGTGCTCCTTCTGCGTTGCGCCGAACACGAGAATGTTATCGCTGATATTGATCGCACCGGATATGCCACTTAGTGTTTCGCGAATGGCATTCTGGAACACTTCGGCTGCACTAGATACACCGAAATTGAGACGTTTATATCTCCACAGACCGATGTGCGTGGAGAAAGTGGTGATAGGTCGCGATGACAGTTCGAGTTCCAGCTGATTGTAGCTTTGGTTCAAGTCGAGTTTGCTGAACACAGCTGCACCGTTGAGGTCGTTTACAAGCTCGTTGATGGTCGGCGTGATGTGACGTTCTCGCGTGATCGCCTGATTCGCTTGGCGCATGTCGACACACACCCGGATCTGACCTTCACTTTTCGGTTTCGGTACTACGACCAATGGCGATACCCAGGGCGTTGCCCCCTCGACGCGCTCGATGACGCCGAGTTCCTCGTCTCGCTTCAACTCCTGTTCCAGTTGCTGCCTGACGTGAAACGGGATCCGCCTGTGTGGTTGCGCAACAGGTTGCACCGTCTCGTCGATGTGTAATTTCACTTTGAAATCCTTTAGTTGACCGAGACCTTGGAAAAGGTCGTCATACTCGGAGACTAAGCGATCGATAGCTGTAGCCTGTGGCTGGTTGGTCGATAGCGGTTGCACGACTCGTACCAGATGAAGTCGCTTTGACGTCTTTCATCCTAGAAGTGAGCCACCTGAGACCGCTACAACATAGAACAGTTCGTCACTTTGTTGTGTTGCAGATTTCACAGTGGCCGTGAAGATACCCTTGACAGGAAGTGGCTTTGCAGATCCGTACGGGAAGATCTTCGTGTCAGCTGCGGTTGCGGTGTCATCGTGGCGTAGTCGCATTCATCGATGATGTTGATTTCAGCTCCCGGGTCAGCAATGACGTTCAGTTCGTGGCCGTTGACATTGACAATGAACTGTGGACGTGCATCGCGTTTGTTGACACCGACGTTGCACAGTGATAGTTTGTAGACACACGCGTCATCACTCGAACTGTCTTCAGCCGCAACGATGTGTACACCTCGTCTCTGTGGTTTATGCGTGTTCTGTTTACGTTTCTCCGTTTTCGTCGGTCTGCGCGTTGTTGGTCTACACGGGCAGCATGAAGCGAAGTGATTCATCTTGTGACAGTTCATACACTCCTTCCCAGCGGCAGGGCAGGACGATCTCCCTCCAGGGTGCGGCCATGTCTGCGCACAGTTGCGGCACACGTTATTCTCGTCCTTCGGTTTCGTAACCCACTGTGATTGTTTGGGTTTGTGGGTTGACATCTTGTTGACAGACACCGACTGACTGTTGTGATTGACGCGTTCTATGTCCTTGGCTTGCATCTCGGACAGTTCCATGACCTTTGCGACATCCACCAGTTTGGTCAATGTCATGTCGGGGTCACTTAGTGCCTTCCGTCGAAGCCGACTAGACTCGCAGTTCTGTACGATCTGGCTCATGATTTCTCTGTCGATATCGGAGAACTCACACGTTTTTGCAAGCTGCCTCAGCCTCGTGTAGTACGCGGTGATGTCTTCCCCCTTCTCCTGCATTGCCTGTCTGAACTTGTAGACTTCATACTCGCGGTTTCTCTTTGGAGCGAAGTGTGTTGTGAGTGCTTTGACTGCTTTGTCAAGTTCGTTTTCGTCATCGTCACCAGCGACGACAGGCAGCGTGTCGAAGATATCGTGCGTTTCTTCACCCGCATAATGAAGCAGTAGTGCGCGTTGACGTGTGTCGTCCGTGATGTTACACGCCGTCATGATATTTTTGAAGCGAGCGACCCATTTGGTCCAGCGAATTGCGACGTCACCGCATGCACTAACATCGAAGTGTGGATACGTTAGCAGATCGGACATTATTGCAGTACTTAACTTTGTTGCGAAGTTCACATCTGCATCACTCGTCGCCAAATATGATATTTTGAGTCTGTTTATTGAGAGCTTTGAGAAAACGTTTATTTACTGTAACCGCCCGGATGTAGTTATCTCGGATTTTCAGTCTAACTCGATACGCTAGGTGGCGATACTCGTCACTCAGTTAGTCAGTAATTGAACTATACAGAGTTGAACACTACACAGACGTGCAAAACATGCGAAACAGACACAAGTTGTTCAGACAGAAAATAGTAATGAAGGGAAAGTATGATCAAGCGGCCAAAGACATGGAAACATTAATCAGCGGTGACACAGTGCGAATACGACCCATTGCGCTGAACAACAGAGTGTGGGAGAAGGCAAAGATCATCCGCAGACTTGATGACAGATCGTACCTCATAGCCGATGGAAGGAGACTGCTTAGGCGAAACCGTGTAGACCGATGAAAGTTACAATGAGGCATAACTATTATAATCACTCTGCAATTTTATTTTTGGTAATCCCTCCACGTGTTTGTGTTTTATGCACATTTCAAAGGTGCCACCAAACTTGGCAAGGCATCAGAAAAATTAGCACTTCATTATTGGACAATTTGTAATCCGGCACAGCTCTACACGGTACATTCATTCCCAGGTGGCACTTATGAACTCCTAACACATTTTTCCAGAAAGTCCAGTATGCGTTTTATTTTTTTTTAAACATGTACAATTCAGCCGGTTGTTATGATAAATTCAATTTTTAAAAGGTCAATATCAACAAAAAGTCATCTTGGGGTGTGAAATGCTCAAAGGACAGACGACTCAAGAAGTTCCATTACACATTATTACATAGTATTTAACTGACTATCACAATAACTAACTTGCATTACCACAGCGGCCGCTGGATCTTGCCAGATCTAGTGCTAAACTATGCCATGCAGCCCTTACATCGTTCAGTCCGCGTTAAATAATACATATTTAATATCATTGGAACGACGACATAAGTCTTTACAAAGTTTTTAGAAGTATTCCTTTATTTGACGAACTTATCGTCCGTGATTTAGTGAAAATGCACGCCAAAAAATTCATACCGACGGCGCGTCGCGAAGGTACGGTTTTCGCAAACACAGGTCGCGACAAATCGAAAACACGTTCTTGTAAACATACTTCCTAAACACTGCATGTGACACGAGCCACGGTTGGTTGAAATTAGTTTTATTATGACCATCTGGCCTGCCGCCAACCACTAATATAGTGAGCGATTTTACAGGCTGAACTTAAATTTAGAGGTTCGCAAAGCGATCAGCCAGGGGGTACTGTTGGCTGGAACTGACGTAATCAGCAGCAGCGACCCCTGGCGCGCGAGGATGGACAAACGAAAGTTACGATGAGCTGAAGTGTAAACACGTCGGTTAATTTACCTATGTTAACATGATTTATAAGTGCTGAAACTATGTTTTGTTCGACGATGTCGCATCATCTTTAACAAGATTGCGATAAACGTGCGTGCGGCGACTGTGTTAGATTTAGGTTACATCTGCGCTATTTTTAGCGCTTTGGCGTGGCGACTCCCGCTCGTCGCGCTTTGTTTGGTCGTCCGCCGAATTAGGCATGGAGCTACGCTGGCCAATAAAATTAATTAATGTTTTGAGTGATTCATAGTTTAACAATTGAATCACTCACAGCAACATGAATACATAATGTTTTAATTAATAACTGCAACGTATTGTGGATCAAACATGGCCATTGCATTACGACTTATTAAACAAATATTTGTCAATCTAATATTTTATTTTAGAAATTAAACAAAATCGAACTGTAGTATTTACAATATTATGATATGGTATTTATACAACAGAAACATCCAATGCTTTAAAATTCCAAATATTATCTTTCATAGTCCATTATACCTTGTATACAATTTGTACACACACAGTTTCACTGCATATACAACTTGGGATTCCACATTAAATTAAATTGAGATGTGCATTCAGCCATGTGCTCTGCCTTGCCTTCATAAAGGGTAATATGTGTAATTTTTTATGATTGAAATTTACCATACAGGCATATATATTATATATGCATATATATAATATATATAATATATATACCTGCATGGTAAATTTAGATAATCATACTTAGTGTGTCCAATCATAAAATAAACTAAAAGTACATATTACCATTATATGAGATGTGCATTCAGTCACGTGCCTTGCTTCGTCTAACGTCTGATAGCATGCCGATTGTGCGTCCGATCGCGTACTCGACCGCGCTTCGTAGCATGTCGGAACAAAATTGGACTGGCAACAATACTTATGATCCTGGGTGAGGCCCTGCGTCACATTCTAGCTGCGACGAATACCCCACCACCAAGTCAAGCGGGATTACAAAGAAATGCAAACAAGGTTGCAACTCTCACCACTCAGGCAACCATGGACGACTTACATGAGAGAAGACGAAAAGCGAAAGCAACTAACATTCTTCGTGGTCTGTCAGAAGATGCCCCCATTAACATAAGCGTCGACGTACGGTACAACTCGACAAATCTAAAACAAATAGTTTGTGGTGGACAAAGTGCGTCACAGGCTCTGGGACCTTCACTCAGCTGGGAAAACTGGCAATAGGGAAATCATAGCGTTCCACCTAGACAATAAGCTCTCCAAATTAGGATCTTCACTTCGGAATAAGGGTGTCAATGTCACCTGTACTGGCCATGCCAGTTGCACAGTCAATGTGCAAGCAACGGATCCACTATCTGAGTACAGAACTAAAAAAAAGATTGGTGACAGTCTTACACAAGACGGTGTTGTAATCAAAAATATTGCTACCGACAGAGATGCATTAGCATCTCGGCGTATACAAGATGCCATGCCAGCAGGTACATGCCAGACAGAGTTATGTTCCGATGATTAACGTACCAAGATCGAGAGAACGGTAGTTCAAGTCCACATGACGTCATTCCGATGCTTGACAATTGTCTTCACACCAGTTTGCCCATGACTTTGGGCAGGGACACTGGAATGTTTAAACGCCATTTGTCACTTCTTTGTCTTTGATACGGGAGTATTCTAATTCAGCTTGTTCGTTGGCTAGCCTGTGACATCGAAAGACGGTGGTGGGGGGGGGGGGGGGGGGGGGTTCTGTTTAATTGTTTTCAACTTCAGTTTATTCAAACCTGAAACGGGAGCACATTTAAAAGGGTCTAGGGACCATGTGCCATGGCACACCAAATTCCAAAGGTCTAGGGGGCACGCGCCACCCCGACCCCACTGGATCCGCCTGTGCACGGAAAGTAGAGGATTCCACTCATGATAAAACAAACTGTCGTGGACTCGAACAATCAATGGTACCGATGTTAGATAGTTTTAAGTTTCTCCAATGATGTGTTGTTCCAGTCATTTTGGGGCAGGGTGAGCTAATGGTTACAGCAACAAGTCTCTCAGTCACGAAAATGTGTGTTCTATTCCTCTTGCTGCCGTTTCGAAACGTGTATCTTAAACATTAATATGATAGTTATACCTTTCGTACTCATGTTACTTATTGCTGAAGTTCTTATAATTGCCAATACATTCAGTATTTTTTTTATTCTCTTTAGGTACTGATCGTCGATTTCCCTTTATTGTTCTTGCAGTGCTCTCTCCCAACTGTCTACATTCCCCTTCATACTTCGCTCTCGTTCTCTGTCCCTCAAAATCTCTACACAATCCCCCCATCTCAGTCGTGGTCGTCCCCGTCTACTTTCACCTTCACACTTTCCAGGCACCTGCCTTATTCACTAACCATTCGTCTCCCAATAGCCCCAAGTGTCCAGCCCACTTTAAGGTAAGTCCTTATATAGAGCATTGTCTGATCCTCAGGACTGCTCAAAGCACTACACTTTACTCACTGGCAGACCTGTTCAATCGAACACCATCTTGGCTTGTCTGGGAAACATTCAGCCCCGTTGCAATTAATGCGCAAAAACTTTGTACACAAATATCTACCACCAAGATAGAGTGAATAAACATGTCCAAGATTCGACACGGCAGCACAGCATTCGGGTTCTCTCAATTGCGAGTCCCATGAACTTGTCACTGTGTTCCACAAATGTAATTCAGCTAACCTATGAAAATCATAGTACATCTCCTTGAACCTAAAACGGCAAACAACGGAGACCCACCTGTGTAGAATGACATCTTTTATTTATACAACGCAGTATTATGTACAGCCCAGTAGATGCCACAACGTACACAGACCACTCACACAAACACACACTCGGCAATGAACCTGTACCCCGTGTCGCAATATCACAACTGTCGGCAACACGACCATTAATACCACCACCATCCAGTCTTAGGGAGACACCCTTCTAGTAACCAATATCTCACTCAACAAGTCCCCACTTGGATATTACAAGGAGGCAGCCTGTTCCTTGTTTCTCAATTATCATTGCAATGTTGATAATGTACATTCTGCCAAATTGTGTTTAGAAAGCCCATAGCAACGTTCGCAATTTTGACGACACCCCTGGTGCAAGGTCAAATGGTAAACAAAACATTGTTTCAAAACAAGCTTTATTGACAATATAACTGAGCCTGGCCGAGTTAACCACAATGCCCCTTGATGTTCAATGATTTACCATGGCAGATCTGTTACAAATGACAACGCTGGCTAATTCTGGGTAGAGGAACAGACTGCTTCCCTTTAAAGGTTTACACTCGTCGTGAAATGTCATGTCTTAATTAACTGTCACATCTGAAAACAATCCATCCTATCTTGTCCACATTTTCAGTGCATTGCCTCTACAAATGAAGAGGGTCAATTATGATATTTGTTATGACACAGGTAACAAAACATTATTTTTGTATTCAGCAAATCACTTCTTTGTACAACTTGTTAAATAAATAGAAATATGCAAATTCTATTTGCCATGGGATGCTCCACAAACCCATACCGTCAACGTTGCCAAGAATTATCTGGTTACCATGGTTACTGCCATGAAAATTGATAATTACATCATATTTGGAACTTCTTTTTGCAGACGTAATACACTGAAAATTAGGTCAAGATAGGGCAAGTAGTTTCTAAGATGACAGTTAATTAAAATATGACAATTCATGTGGAGTCTGTGTCCTTGAACCATTACACTGGTTTTTATTATAAGTTTTCTGAAAACTGAAAGTTAGTGCATCAAATATTGGTGCACCTCATTCCGTATCCAGCCTGCCATAATAGTGGTATAAATATAGTTGTTAACCATCCCGTTTTAAAAATAATAACAGCACATCGTTCAAACATTCTGAAAACATGGAGAGGAGATATCGGTAATTTAGTACAACAAATCATATTAACATAACCAGTAAATTGCCCTGCTTTGGTTGAAATTAATAACAGCTACACAACTGTATGTAATCTAGTGCATCCGACAGTGGCTTCCCACAATTTTGCCTCGTTCCCAGTTAGTGGAATGGCTTTTTTACATACAAACCTACAACCTACAAGAAACATATTCAGACTTCCCCATCAATGAATCTGGGCTTCTTTAGCAGATCCAGTGATTTTGAGGTATACATTGACAAAACCACCTTTCGAGACTGGCTTCAAATGGGCCAGGTCAATAGTTAATCAAAATATTAATAGAGAGAGGAAACAGGTCAACATTCTGGCAAGAAGCTAGTTCGTTTCAACTGCACGGCTGATCGATTAAAAGGGTGAAAACCTACAACTAAGCACGACACATCCCGGAGAGTTGACGTGCCGTGTGTGTAAGCAGTTATCAAATCATTCTGTTTACTGTACAAATCATTCTCGACAGGTGATTTCTCCTACATCACCGGCTAAGATCACCCACATGTAGATCTAGACAAGACAATGCAGTGGGTGGCTTTAGCATGCCAACAAACAAGAAACAGAGAGTAACAAACAAGACAAGACGGTGCAACCACACACCTAGCAAAGGTGCACCCCCCCAGCAAGCAAGCCCGCTAGTACCCCAAAGTTCCCCACTGTAAGCCCAACAGAATGATGTCGCTGATGTATGCGAACACAATATCTTTACGTCGACTTGAAAACGACTCGGTCGACACTAACACCACTGTATGACTCAGTCGACCTTGACGACGCTGTAGATACGAGTCACGAACCAGAAGCATGCGCAGTATCCAATCGTCCCTGAAGCAAAACGGCCACAGTTTCAATGGCGAGAATTAAATGTGGGTGAAGGAGCTCCTTGTCAGTAGAGTGTAGAAAGTGACTCTTAAGAGTTAAATGTGACCGGAGGGAGCTCCTTGTGTGTGGTGTGTAGTATAAATAATAATTATGAATCATATGAAACAACAGAAGAGAAATAAACACATAAACATGACTATGCTAGATGCAGTAGTTACATAAAACGTATATTTCTAGCAACTATTTAATGTAAAGTATTCGGACACAAGACATTATAAAATTCTTAGCTGTTCAAAACCAAAAGTTACAGAAAAATAACTTACAGACCGCTGTCCAAATATTTACAGAAAAGAACAAGTCCTGACGCGTCTCATCTTACTACCCGGGTTATTAATAGGGCTTTATAACGTTATCGGTGAAAAGTTATACTTTATTATAGATCAGTAATAATTGGTGTCCAATTACAAAGAAACTAGACAAATTATTTGTACACAAGTGTCCAAAAACATACAAAATAATGATGGAGATATTTATGGTGTCCAAAAACATACAAAATAATGATGGAGATATTTATGGTGTCCAAAAACATACAAAATAATGATGGAGATATTTATGGTGTCCAAAAACATACAAAATAATGATGGAGATATTTATGGTGTCCAAAAACATACAAAACAATTTTGGAGATATTTATGGTGTCCAAAAACATACAAAATAATGATGGAGATATTTATGGTGTCCAAAAACATAGTGTCCAATGCTCTGAGAACGTACAGTAGTTGAGACTAAGTAAGTAGGTCAATAATTTATTTCCAACAATATTTAACATTACACATCACAATATAACAAACACAGTGTTGTATGTGGAAAGCTGGAGAGAAGAGGAAGAATTACTTTGTGTCCCACAGCGTACGGTGTGCAAACACACCCAGTCATAACAGTTGTTGAGACCGACTTATCCACAAACAAGATTAATTTATGGTAACATAAGTACATACATACTAGGTCATTAGGGTAGTTGAGATTGCCATTGTAAGTCAGTCTCCTTCCTACTACCTGTGACGAGGAAGGAGACTGATTTACCTGTGACGAAGAGGAAGACCGATTTACCTGTAAGGAGGAAGAAGACTGACTTACTGTGAGGAGGAAGGAGATTGACTTACCCGTGAGGAGGAAGAACAGGAAGACCATGATGATAGTGTATCCGAAGTAGAGGAACGTGCTGGCGAAGCCAACGATCTCTGTCTTTGTGTAGTAGTAGTGGATGCAGTAGAGGAAGAAGTAAATGGCTGTGAAGCCAGACGTCAGGAACGACCTCCACCACCAGTGGTAGTCCTACAACAGTCCATGTCTCACTCACTGCACAGCTCGTATTCTACTCACTCAAATACTGACAATTACCAGTAAACGGTAAATTGCTTTTAATTTATTTTTATTATTACCTTTCTTTCTAAAACTAGTAAATTAATTCATGTTTTTATAATTATTTAAGAATTGTTTATAATTGTAATGATTTTTAAAATTTTATTTCTTTAATGTAATTATTGTTGTGAATTCTATATTTTATCTAAAGGTTTATAAATACAGATGAAGTAGTTTGTCTCCAATGACCCATTGAAAATCACGATCACGCTGTAAACGTGTCATGATCACCATCATGAAGTAAAGCTATTTCTACAGGTTCTTACTTCTCGCTGCCATGCTGCTGCATTCAAGCAATATTTATTTGTTGGGCGCAGTGCTGCATTTGCACATGTATCTATAGACTGTGTAGATCCAGCAACTGCACCTAACGTCATTATACGCCTGTGCAAAACCCTGGGTTTGTACAGACTGCACAATGCAATTTGTGTAATATGCAGATTGCGCAAATCAAACAAATGCGCCCCACATACGCAATCGACAAATGAATAGCTGAGGATTGTGTAGCGAAATCTGCAGATGGAACACATCCAGTAAATGCACCCAACATATATTAATGTAACTTTGGATCCTTGTAAGTAGACTATGGGCATTCATTCCTGTCCCATCAACGAAACCAGTTGGACATAACCAAAGCCAGCACTCACTGGCATGCCTCAACTGAATCCGAAGAGGATATGGCAGGTTCAAGCACAATGTGAATGAGATGAGGCTGGCACCATCAGCTTCGTGTGGTGCTGAAGGGCAGACCGCACTCTACATCACCAGTGAGTGTCCACTATGTGAATGTAACTCTACATCACCAGTGAGTGTCCACTATGTGAATGTAACTCTACATCACCAGTGAGTGTCCACTATGTGAATGTAACTCGACATCACCAGTGAGTGTCCACTATGTGAATGTAACTCGACATCACCAGTGAGTGTCCACTATGTGAATGTAACTCTACATCACCAGTGAGTGTCCACTATGTGAATGTAACTCTACATCACCAGTGAGTGTCCACTATGTGAATGTAACTCTACATCACCAGTGAGTGTCCACTATGTGAATGTAACTCTACATCACCAGTGAGTGTCCACTATGTGAATGTAACTCTACATGTCATTAGAAGAGGGAGTGGTTCCTTTAGAATGGAAAGAGGCAAACATTATACCGTTATTTAAAAAAGGTTCGAGAAACAAGTCAGAGAACTATAGACCAGTGAGTTTAACATCAGTGATTTGCAAATTATTAGAAAGACTAATTAAAGATCACATGGTGGATTTTCTTGTTAAACATAACTTGATAAACCCATCTCAACATGGGTTTTTAAAAGCGAGGTCATGCTTAACAAATATGTTATGTTTTTTGGAAGACATCACTAGGTGGGTAGATGAGGGATCACCAGTAGATATCATCTATTTAGATTTTCAAAAAGCTTTCGACAAAGTACCACATCAAAGATTACTCCTTAAGCTAAAGGCCCATGGCATAGGAAATGGTATAATAAACTGGATAGAAAAATGGCTGAATGACAGAAGACAACGTGTAGTAGTTGATGGGGAGGCTTCAAACTGGAAATCGGTATTGAGTGGGGTACCACAGGGATCAGTACTAGGACCTATATTATTCTTAATATATATCAACGATTTGGACGATGATATAACAAGCAAGGTGTTAAAATTTGCGGATGATACAAAAGTGTTTAGAAGGATTAAAAGTGATGGAGACAGACAGCATTTACAAGATGATCTTGATAGGTTGATCAAATGGTCTGAAAAGTGGCAAATGCTGTTCAATTTTGGGAAATGTAAATGCCTCCACACAGGTCATGGGAATGAAGAGGTAAAATATAAAATGGGGGGTACTGTTCTAAGTACTACTGTAAAAGAAAAGGACTTAGGGTTAACCATTAGTGCTGATATGAAGGTTTCAGAGCAGTGCGGAATTGCAGCTTCAAAGGGAAATCAAATCCTTGGATTAATTAGGCGAAACATAACGTATAAGGAAAAAGAGCTAATAATACCGCTGTACAAAACAATAGTTAGGCCTCATTTAGAATATTGTATACAAGCATGGAGGCCATATCGCAGGAAGGACATAGATATGCTAGAAAGAGTACAGAGGAGAGCGACTAAAATGATACCAAATCTGAGGGATCTTAGTTACGAAATACGCCTAAAAGAATGTGGTTTAACAACACTAGAGACCAGGAGATTGAGAGGAGATCACATAGAAGTGTTTAAAATATTGAATGGTTATGAAAATATTGATAGAAACATTTTGTTCTCAGTTAAGAAAGATAGAAGGACCAGAGGACATGAAGCTACATTAGTAAAGGAGCAGTGTAGATTAGATATAAGAAAGTTCTCATTCTCACAAAGGACTGTAAATGAATGGAACAGATTATCTCCTGATTGTGTTGGTGCTAGTAGCGTGAATATGTTTAAAAATAAAATCGACACACACCTTAAAAAGGCGGGATACATGTAAATAAAAAGTATTGGACTCTCGATAAGCCAAAAGGCTTCCTTGTCCAACTGCCATCCAGAGTAATTTTCTGGTTGGCAATCTTGTATCTTGTTAAATCACCAGTGAGTGTCCACTATGTGAATGTAACTCTACATCACCAGTGAGTGTCCACTATGTGAATGTAACTCTACATCACCAGTGAGTGTCCACTATGTGAATGTAACTCTACATCACCAGTGAGTGTCCACTATGTGAATGTAACTCTACATCACCAGTGAGTGTCCACTATGTGAATGTAACTCTACATCACCAGTGAGTGTCCACTATGTGAATGTAACTCTACATCACCAGTGAGTGTCCACTATGTGAATGTAACTCTACATCACCAGTGAGTGTCCACTATGTGAATGTAACTCTACATCACCAGTGAGTGTCCACTATGTGAATGTAACTCTACATCACCAGTGAGTGTCCACTATGTGAATGTAACTCTACATCACCAGTGAGTGTCCACTATGTGAATGTAACTCTACATCACCAGTGAGTGTCCACTATGTGAATGTAACTCTACATCACCAGTGAGTGTCCACTATGTGAATGTAACTCTACATCACCAGTGAGTGTCCACTATGTGAATGTAACGGCGGCGTGGCCAGACTGGACGAGAAAGCACACGCCTTGCTTCAAGATCTTCAGTTTGACATGTGACTGACCCCATGACTTATACGAAAGAAGAATTGTATGTGCATCTCCTCTGAGGGGCCAAAGTCCATTAGCCTCTTTCTAGTCCTTTGTTTCCCTGTACCACTGACCTTTGACCTACCAATTGGTGACGTATATTTAAAAAAACAAGTTTTTCTGAATTATTTATGTCTACTACTCTTCATTCAGCCAAACTACGCCACTATACAACTTGATATATTACTGAATATGGGAATAAATTATTGAATATGGAAATGGAAATAAATTAATCAAATTTTCCGGATAATGTTCCACAATACCGCCTCATCTACTAAGATTATCTAGTCACCATGGTCTTACCTCTGCACATAGATGGAAGTAGCAGAGTAGGATGGTGGCTTCAGAGCAGGTCACGACAAGGATGATGAAGACAAGGAAGAGGAAGCCAAACATGTAGTACATCTGATGTGACCTAGAGAGGAAGCCAAACATGTTGTACATCTGGTGTGACCTAGTGAGGAAGCCAAACATGTAGTACATCTGGTGTGACCTGTAGAGGAAGCTAAACATGTCGTACATCTGCTGTGACCTGTAGAGGAAGACAAACATGTGCATCTGGTGTGATCTGTAGAGGAAGCTAAACATGTCGTACATCTGCTGTGATCTGTAGAGGAAGACAAACATGTGCATCTGGTGTGACCTGTAGAGGAAGCCAAACATGTAATACATCTGGTGTGACCTAGTGAGGAAGCCAAACATGTAGTATATCTGATGTGACCTAGAGAGGAAGCTAAACATGTCGTACATCTGTTGTGACCTGTAGAGGAAGACAAACATGTGCATCTGGTGTGACCTGTAGAGGAAGCCAAACATGTTGTGCATCTGGTGTGACCTAGAGAGGAAGCCAAACATGTAGTACATCTGGTGTGACCTAGAGAGGAAGCCAATCATGTGCATCTGGTGTGACCTGTAGAGGAAGCCAAACATGTTGTACATCTGGTGTGACCTGTAGAGGAAGCCAAACATGTTGACAATCTGGTGTGACCTAGAGGAAGCCAAACATGTACACGGGGTAGTACATCTGGTGTGACCTGCTGGGGAAGCCAAACAAGTAGTACATCTGGTGTGACCTAGAGATGAAGCCAAGCATCTGGTGTGACCTATAGAGGAAGCCAAACATGTAGTACATCTGATGTGACCTAGAGAGGAAGCTAAACATGTCGTACATCTGTTGTGACCTGTAGAGGAAGACAAACATGTGCATCTGGTGTGACCTGTAGAGGAAGCCAAACATGTTGTGCATCTGGTGTGACCTAGAGAGGAAGCCAAACATGTAGTACATCTGGTGTGACCTAGAGAGGAAGCCAATCATGTGCATCTGGTGTGACCTGTAGAGGAAGCCAAATATGTTGTACATCTGGTGTGACCTGTAGAGGAAGCCAAACATGTTGACAATCTGGTGTGACCTAGAGGAAGCCAAACATGTACACGGGGTAGTACATCTGGTGTGACCTGCTGGGGAAGCCAAACAAGTAGTACATCTGGTGTGACCTAGAGATGAAGCCAAGCATCTGGTGTGACCTATAGAGGAAGCCAAACATGTAGTACATCTGGTGTGACCTAGAGAGGAAGCCAAAAACATAGTACATCTGATGTGACCTAGAGAGGAAGCCAATCATGTAGTACGTCTGGTGTGACCTAGAGAGGAAGCCAAAAATGTGCATCTGGTGTGACCTGTAGAGGAAGCCAAACATGTACATCTGGTGTGACCTGTAGAGGAAGCCAAACATGTTGTACATCTGGTGTGACCTAGAGAGGAAGCCAAACATATTGTACATCTGGTGTAACCTAGAGAGGAAGTCAAACATGTATAGAGAGAAATATAACTTTATTAATATAAGAAGATACAATAAAGTGTAACATAACGACTCAAGAACCTGGGCTAAATACAGCAAATGACTATGTATAGTAGTTTACTATAGCAGGCTAGGGTAATTATTAAATAAAGGTTAAAGTCACCACTCACCAGATACTGTTGAGGATGAAGAAGAGCTGGATGAAGATGCAGCCAAAGGGGAGAACGCCCCCCATGATGATCCCAGGAATAGGCCGTGTGTAGAACGTCTGTTCGGGGATCTGACGCGGGATCTGATTCGTTCTAACTGGGTGCTCTATTGGCTGTCAACAACAACAGGTTTAACTCGATACACACACATGTATATTATTTATATGATGTATAACATTACAAACCACTAAGTGAGAATGTATGTATCCATTACGTGATTTAATTCCTAGCAACAAGGGACTTAATGCCTAGCAACAAGGGAGGTATTTAATGCCTAGCAACAAGGGAGGGACTTATGCTTAGCAACAAAGGTCTTAAATTAATACCTAGCAACAATGAACTTAATACCTACCAACAAGGGACATAATGCCTAGCAACAAGGTCTACCAAGGTGACATGCGATTCCCAAAATGGTGAATCCATGAATGACGCTGCTATGGACGATGACTGTTGGTGTTGTGGCATTAAATAAATAAAATTACAAAATAAAACTGAAGACACGTTAAGAAACATTGCTTTGTGTAGCACAAGTAGCCCTGCTCATCTATTTCCAACAATTATTACTACTGATAATACTACCGTCTATAAATACTGATAGTTCAATTTACAATCAATAGTACAGTATCGTCACATCGCTTCTCACTATGTATCAGTAGGTTGGTGTATCGTTACATCCCTAGAAATCTCCCTATGGTGACAGGGGGCGTAGTACGTACCCGCTTCTTGAAGCCAAAGTAGGCGCCCACGAAGGTGAGGGGCACAGACACACAGAACCAGAGGGCGAGTAGAGACACGAGGGCACTGAAGGATACTGCCCCACTGCTGCCGTATCCCCACAGCACGAGGTTGAGCAGGAAGAAGATGCCAAAGACGATGCTGCACACAAAGTCACAGTCATCTCACCATTTCTAAATCACAATACACAGTTCATAATGTCTATAAGTCACAATTCACAAGGTCTCTAAGTCACACTATACAGTTCACAATACACAGTTCACAATGTCTCCAACTCACAACACACAGTTCACAATGTGGGTAAGTCACAATACACAGTGTCTCTAAGTCACAATACACAGTGTCTCTAAGTCACAATACACAGTTCATGATGTCTCCAACTCACAACACACAGTCCACAATGTCTCCAACTCACAACACACAGTTCACAATGTTTCTAAGTCACAATACACAGTTCATAATGTGGGTAAGTCACAATACACAGTGTCTCTAAGTCACAATACACAGTGTCTCTAAGTCACAATATACAGTTCACAATGTCTCTAAGTCACAACATACAGTTCACAATGTATAAGTCACAGTATACAATTCACAATGTCTCTAAGTGACAAGGTACAGTTCAAAAGATATATAAGTACAATACAAAGTTCACAAGGCTTGTAGGTCACAATATACAGTTTACAAGGTCTCTAAATCATAATATACAGTTCACAAACTCTAAGCCACAATGTATAGTTTACAAATCACAGGTGTAGCATTCTCAGTCACTATTTTAAAAACTAATGTAGCATTCTCAGTCACTATTTAAAAAACTAATGTAGCATTTTCAGTCACTATTTTTAAAACTAATGTAGCATTCTCAGTCAATATTTTAAAAACTAATGTAGCATTCTCAGTCACTATTTTAAAAACTAATGTAGCATTCTCAGTCACTATTTTAAAAACTAATGTAGCATTCTCAGTCACTATTTTAAAAATTAATGTAGCATTCTCAGTCACTATTTAAAAAACTAATGTAGCATTCTCAGTCACTATTTTAAAAACTAATGTAGCATTCTCAGTCACTATTTTAAAAACTAATGTAGCATTCTCAGTCACTATTTAAAAAACTAATGTAGCATTCTCAGTCACTATTTTAAAAACTAATGTAGCATTTTCAGTCACTATTTTAAAAACTAATGTAGCATTCTCAGTCAATATTTTAAAAACTAATGTAGCATTCTCAGTCACTATTTTAAAAACTAATGTAGCATTCTCAGTCACTATTTTAAAAACTAATGTAGAACTTAACTTGCACAAAAGTATGCTTTATAGAATTGTTTGAAATATCAATATAGATATAATATTTGATTTCACTTAAACCATGCAGACATTAAGTTTAATCTCTCCGTGCCATTCATTACTCCCTGAAGTCACTTACCCTGGACACAGGAAGGCAGTCAACAGTACATTTGTCTTCCACCTCTCTCCTCCAATCACTGCAACCATGGCAACACGTCAACAACCATAGCAACAGATCAACAACCATGGCAACACGTCAACAATCATAGCAACAGATCAACAACCATAGCAACACATTAGGAAAGAAATAACACAACCTTTATAAATTAACAGTGATGGTTCTGAACCCGATGAAAGTAATGATTTACAACAATGAACAACTATTTTTAATGTTGTAAGACAATCTTTTTGTCTACACACATCCAAATAAAATGTGGCAATTTCAATATGACAACTCACTCTTATAGATGCGGGCGGAGACATAGCCGGCTGGTGTACCCAGACACACGTACAGTATGAGAGCAGTCGTCATGAGAGAGCCACGGTTAGCCGGGGACAGGAAGCCCAGACACGCAAACACTGAAACAACACAACTCAATCTAAAGTTGCATGCATACTGAGTTAAACAACCATTGTATCCACTGGCCCTGCCCTTTTTCAGTGACGCCCTGGTACCCAAAAAAGAACGCCCTGCCTTTTTTATACGGCGCCCTGCTATATTTTGCACGTAACCCTAGTCGTGGCTACAGACGGTTACACGGTCGTGTCTATTATTATTAATTTGCGGGCGTCCTGATCTCGAAACGCATCCCGATCGGGCCACATACGTGGTTAGATTGTTATCCGCAATCGGGAATGGATGCGTCACGAGCTCGTGGCGCTTGCAGACACTCGATCGTCTGCAAGCGCCCCCATGTCAACTACGTATCTCGTGCGCACCACGCGGTCATTTCGATTGTTCACGCGCCCCTATCTCGACTCCTATCCCGGTCGCCATTAAATTCTTAATCGTGTGTGCCAAAAAATTGTAAAACATTGATTTGAGGAGACGCCGACCTTCGAAAGTGGATAAACCAGAGCGACGGACTTTCGCGGAGCGCCTCGACTATACATACCGCCAAGGCCCAAACATTCCTTATTTTGTTCGTATCTTCAAAAGTTAAAGTCTGATCACTGGTAGACTTCTACTGTTAGATTAGTCGTTAAATTCTTTATCATGTGATACTTGCAAAACTTGCAGACTTTCGAAGCCGGCACGTGTGATAAAAAAATAATGTTTTATTCATACACTCTTTATTTGTTAATGTACCGATACGTAATGATAAGTAACGACATTTAGTATAAAATAGCTCAATAGTAGTGAATAATTACGAATAGTGTCTGCATTCAAAGAACCTGCTCCCCCTTAATATGCAATGACCCACCGGCACATGATGTTGCTCATGCTTGTTGCAAGTGGTACTGTTTCTAGGTCACGACGTCACGTGCATGTGTAGTGGACTAGCCAAGGGTGCTAAGGTTGCTGGCGGCTAACGTCTTCTTTTGCCAAAGCATTTAGCAGTAGCTATCTGTAATAATTATTATTTGGAGGGTGGTTTCAAACTAGTAATAATTACTTTTTTTCGGTTTATTGACTGATTGTTAAAAATAAGATTGTGTGTGGGTAGTTTTCTATAAAATGGAATTTTACAAATTAGCTATGCATGTCTATAATAAGTTTGACATCGCACTTTTTACTATTTGCAGTGTAATATATATAAATTTCTGTTCAGCCTAGCCCAACAATATCTTGCATACCTATTGCTTATATAATAGTCTCTGAGAATTTTAAATATGATGTGAATTTATACATAAAATATTATGTTATGCTGGATATCGTGTTTTGTTAAAACTTAAGTCAATTTAACTAAATAAAATGTGATGTATTTTCAAAATCAAACATAACAGTATATCTCAATTTATGTTAAACCTAGCCCAAAGAAATTTGGCACACATATTACCTGTCTAGTATTACCTGTGTATATTGAATATTATGAAGATTGACACAAATTTAAAAGTTATGTAAAGCTAAATATTGTGTTTTGTTCTACAAATGCTTGCCCAAGCCAAAATTATAATGCATAAATATACGTATACACTGTGTACTGTTTAAGGGTCACAGCTTCCGTATTGAGGCAGCTACCGCAGCAGCGTTAAGGGGTGAATCGGATGCACAGATCAGGGCAGCAGGCAGGTGGACGTCTGACGCGTTTAAGAGATACATTAGAATAGCCTAAATTATATTGGTACTCCAGCATGGTAGCCAGGTGTCGTTGTGTGGGGGGTCACATGTTTGGTGACCTGTGGCGTATTGCCCCCACCTATGGGGTTATAGTTTTACCATTAGTATAGTCAGCAGCAGGTAGTCTGGTATTCAGTGTGACAATTTGTAAAGGCACTTGTTAGTTAAATCAGTTGTACATGTTTTTCCCATTTGTTCTAGGAATATCGCTGCTGCTGCGTTATATGTGGAAATGTGGGCTCTCTAGCAGCCTGATGTTGAGGAGACTAGCATGGGCTCAGTCACAGGCCTGGCATTGGGTTGTAGAGTCCACATTTCGTTCACTTAAATCGTCACACTGTGCCAAAAAGGGCTTACACACTGGACCCCCCAATAAACGTCATCCATTTGGCCTTTTCATATCTACATTGGTCTGTGTGTTGTTTCTTGCATAAATATACGTATACACTGTGTACATAATATACTATATGTAAATAGTTTGATATTAAACTACAAGCTGTACACTGCTTCTGTGTCTTGTTAACTATTTAATTTAGTCATGTCACAAGTGCCTTTTTAACCACTGCTTATGGTGCTCTACGTGCCCTTTACTAAAATGGCGCACTGCCCTTTTGAAAACCTGGGCAAAACACTGTTAAATATGGGTCATGTTAACTATTTAGTCACGCGTTGCACGTGCCTTTTTTACTATTGCTCACCGCGTTCTATGTGCCCTTTTTCTGAAATGGCACCCTGCCCTTTTGAAAACCTGGGCAGAACACTGGATACCGAGGTGCCTGTCGGTTGTTTCACTGAAGAAGTCCACAATGTCTAAGGTTTGCTTGCAGCGACGTCATGCTGACTTTTCCAAAGTTCTTATTTGTGCACATCATTTACAAAATTAAGATAACGACTATAAGAAGTGATAACGTAAAGTTAAATGAAGATTTTGAATCGTGGTATCACCCTGCAGTCTGCTATTAATGCAAAATCTGAGACGTCACCGATCTATTTTATTAGCTGGCTGTCCTCAGCACATCAAAAGCATTTCTTAGTTTTGGCTGTGCCTGAAACTCAATGCCACAGCTAGTATTATTAAGATCAGGCACGTTATACCATAATAAACGTGCATCTGTACGCCGATACCATATGTATCATGTTATCATTACGACTGGCGATGTAAACAATGCATAGGTGTGAGAAAACGCTGTCCAGAGTCATTGCTCTCGTTCCGCCCAAGGCAAGCTGTATTACAAGATCCACTGTTGCAGCGATGGTCTTTAGCAATGCTGTCAAATGTTTTTCCTGTTCTAGTGTTTTCCGTATGGAACATACGCCGAAAACACAATGTTGAGAAAAATGCCAGAAACTAAAACATGTTTTTAATATTGTTGTGTCATCATGGCATATACCAGTAACTACCAATCAAACATCTTGTTGTGTGCACTGCAATAACTGCTGAAAATGTCATTCATGCATATCTAATAGTTTTATTGTAATAATGTTTATACAACTGACGTGTGCTAAAAACTAGTGTCGATAAATATTTGAAAAAACAATAACCAGTATCATTGAGGTGTGAAAATCTGTTATTCACTACCATAGAAACACTGTATTGTATTTATTTCAATGTGTGCTTTTCTTGTGATCAGATGAAAAATTTACCAGATGGATAGATATCACAATCACATATTTTGTTTGCAACATTATCCACAAGATTGGACAGAAATGCTGAATAATATAATGGAATTTGCCTTTTTCTTAATAAAATTTTGAAACGGAATTTGCCTTTCGTTGAAACGGAAAATCAGTGCCCTACAGATGATGCAACAGTAAATATACCGAGTATGATAGCAGTTCTAATTGACATCTCCAACAATGATGACATTAATGACAGTAGTGACACTGGCAACACAGATTACATGACACTAGACGTACCAAGTGTGATGACAGTAGTTATTGACATGTCTGAGAAAGGTGACATTAATGACACTGATGACGCGACACTAGACATACCGAGTGTGACGACGGTCATAAAGAACATCTGCAGCCCATTGCCAAGGAAGACGGAAAGGAGCATTCCCTTGCGGGGAGGACGGAAGACATCGCCATGGACCAGCTTCCACCCAAACTCTTCCTGCGCATCTTCCTGAACAGAGACAGCAGTCTGCTTGTAGCAGTGTCCTCACAGCAATTCAACAACTCCCCGTTTTTCCCCCCAACTACTTAAAGCTTAGCAGCAAGAATTAAACTTACTTTGGCAGAATGATCTGGTTATAGATGTTGGGCAAGTGACATCACATGACATCACATGACATCACGGCTTGAATAAGATCCGCTGTAGACGGGTCGAAATATTGTATGTTTCAATAATTGCTCCATAGTTTAATTCTAGCTGTCTAATGGAATTTTGGACCCATGAACAATATCTTCCATACTTTAAAGTTGCTTCCTCAACTGGCTTAACCTGTCGCAAATCTGGTTCTTACAGACAGACAGACAGACAGACACAGAGAGAGACAGTGAGACATAGTGACAGAGACAGTAAGACACAGTGACAGAGAGAGAGAGACAGAGAGACACAGTGAGAGACAGAGAGAGAGACACAGTGACAGACAGAGAGAGAGAGAGACAGTGACAGACAAAGAGAGAGAGATATAAACATTGAGAGAGACAGTGAGACAGAGACGGCGATACAGACAGGGACAGAGAGAGACTGTGACAGACAGACAGAGAGGGACAGTGACAGACAGACACAGTGACAGACAGAGAGAGAGAGAGACAGTGACATACAAAGAGAGAGACAGTGAAACACAGTGACAGACAGAGAGAGAGAGACAGTGAGACAGAGAGAGAGAGAGACAGTGAGACACAGTGACAGACAGGGAGAGAGACAGTGAGACAGACAGAGACAGTGAGACAGAGAGAGAGACAGTGAGACCCAGTGACAGACAGAGAGAGAGAGACAGTGAGACAGACAGGGAGAGAGACAGTGAGACAGAGAGACAGAGAGAGAGAGACAGTGAGACAGACAGAGACGGAGAGAAAGACAGTGAGACACAGTGAGAGACAGAGAGAGACGGTGAGACAGAGTGACAGACAGAGAGAGAGAGACAGTGAGACACAGTGAGAGACACAGTGAGAGACAGAGAGAGACAGTGAAACAGAGAGACACAGTGACAGAGAGACAGTGAGAGAGACACAGTGACAGACAAAGAGAGAGAGAGTGAGACACAGTGATAAACAGACAGAGAGAGAGAGAGACAGTGAGAGACTGAGAGACAGACAGTGAGACAGATAGAGACAGAAAGCTAGAGAGAAACTTACGGCATTGTCAATCTGGTTGTAGCGGGCAATGTCCTTATGCAGTGTTCGCAACATGATCATGGCGACCATGCCAGAGAGGAAGAGAACAATGACCAGAGAGTTGAGGATGCTGCAACACACAGACACAGTCACTGCAACTACCGTAGAAACTCTGTAATACAGCCACCTCACAATTAAGGTCAACCTGGGACAGTCCCAAATTATTTTCTAACAGTCAAGTATACAAAATTCCACCGTACTGTAATGACGGTATTATATAATTAGACACCTAAAATAATTCAATCCACAGCAATCCTAAAACACAATGAACAGAAAAAATGTCAGCTTCGAGATCTCACAAGAATCTCACACTCTGAATAAACCTTTGGCAGAATACTTTTGACTGTACTTGAAAATTGTTAGATTTAATTATAACCCTTGGTATAACTCAGCTGATAGCTTGGCGGACCCCATTGTTAGGTTATAGGTCACATGATGGATGGGTCAATTGTCTGGTCTTGGGTGCACAAATATTATGAACAGGACATAACTCATTTCTTTTAGAAAGACACCCAAAGCAGTACCCGTCAATTGTTGGTTCTAGTTACAAATTAACTCTAAAGAGCTACTAAAATATCAAGATTGTTGCGTCGAACCAGTGTAGATATTATTCTGTCTACAAGTCTTCTCTCACCTGAACCACTGGATGTTGGTCTGTTTGAGTGAGTCAAGGATGTAGTCCCAGCGAGATGCCCACTTTACGTCGTTCTTCTCCTGTGTACAAAACACATCAGTCAACACACGTCTACTGAGGGAACATCTCGGAATGTTGATGTCCAACATCAAATGAAATTACTTTCATGGCTTCAGCCCGCCCCGCTGCCCCACCCTTCAGATGAAAGTTTGTAAACATTGTTATGATGACATAAATATATTAACTGTCAGTCTGAAAAAATATTGATGTCCGACACCAAACAAAACTGCCTCTGACCCCCCTCCCTCAAATGAAAGTAATTTCACCCAATACTGTACATCAACATTCTGCGATGATCCCTAAGGTGGTTCTCTTCTATAGTTATTTGGAAGTAGCATTTTGAAATAGTATTTTTATTGTTTTGGTATTTTAACTGATATATCCAGTACATCACAGTTTGCCTACATCACAATCAAATCTCTGCTCGTGACCTATGTCAAGACTTGTCTTGCCAAGTATTTACTGTTGGCAGTATTATATGTGCATAACATTAAGGCCAGACACCCCAGGTGAAATGGTGTTTTTGACAAATAAAAAAAAAAAATGGTTTTCTGCCAGATTATTATACCTTTGTATGCATACTATCAATAAAGTTAACTTCTATGACAATTACATACCTCTAAGTGAGTTTTAATAATGGATCAAGCATTTCGATATCGTGTAATGAAATCCATTATGCAATCTTTGACAGCCATTTTCTCAAAAACATTTTTCTTCAAATTTCTGTATTTGGAAACAGGATATCTCTTGGAATAATTATGCTATGTAAATAAAGTTTTCAGTGTTGCATTCAGCATATTCTACTGTGTGCAATGATCAGACACTTTTTAAAAATCATGAATAGTTTGAAAGATATAGCCATATTTGTTGCAAAAAAACAAGATTTTTTGTCGTATTTTACCAAAACATTATTTAAAAAATAAAAACACATTTCAAAAAATGCTCTGATCATTGCACAATAAACTCTATACAGAACATGGATTTGCAAGAATTATACCTATATATGGATTCAATAAAAAGTGGCAGCTTTTCCAAATTTGCCAATATTTGCTCAAAATGGCGGCCATTTTGTTTGTTACCATGGAAATGGGGGTCTGGCTGAAAAAAGTTCAATATATATTTTACTCAGTAGGACCCATTTCATGCATTGGACAGAAAAAATTGAACTGTTTGCACAAATTAAAAAATAATCCTATCTACCTGCCGTGTCTGGCCTTAACAGTGTGGCATGATATCTGCTCAATCAAACTTTTCTGTATGCAGTTCTCATTTTAACAATTTTGCCTTATGTCTTTGTCATAAAGAACAACTTTTCGGGCCAGAATTTCAACAAAATATATGACGGAATGTTTGAATGATCCGAGTGTTTGGCATCCATTTTTGATTGCTTGATGGCAGACATGGGGTCAAATACATTGAAAAGTATTTAAATGCAAATATTTTTGACATTTCAAATGCAAATACATTTTGTTTATGTCAAATGCAAATGCTTTTCAAAAGTATTTCAAATACTTTTCTAATTCTCTTGACGTCTTCGTGCTCAATAAACAATGACAAAAAAGAGCTATACTTGACCATTGTTTATCTAGAATTAAGGGAGTTCATCGAGTCAACAGTACCATGCAATATTTGGTCACACATTGTTAAATTTTTCCCCTGTGATAGGTTAATCCTGTTTTCCATTACCTGTGCCCACTGATGCAGTCTTCCAATAAAATTTGATTAAGCCACCCACTGTTAATTAAATGCTTGCTAACCTGACCCTGTGGTAGGCCAGCTGATACACTGACCATCCATCTGATAATGACCCAAGCTAAAGCTGAGTTAATGACAGTTGGTCAGCTACTAAAAGAGCTATAGGAAGGCCAGTTTTCTCTCAGTGAATGTCATGCGTTGGTGATCACATAAGTAACATGAGTGACCTGTATCAACTGCCTATACCAAGCTACAATTTAATTAAGTACAGCTGTGATAACAGTTTTCATTGAGAGAATTAAATGCTATAAGTATTTGAAAAGTATTTAAAAAGTATTTGATTTTTCAAATACTTTTACAATGTATTGAAATGCAACTACAAATAGTTTTGGCTCCAAATTTTCAAATGCAAATACTGGATCAGTCGCATTTAAATGCAAATGCATTTGACAACATGTCTGCTTGATGGATCCTGTTGCTAGGCAATAAATCACATGGTGCATGGGTCAGTTGACTCATTCTGGGTGCACAAACTGTGAATAGGACACACCTTGTTTCTGTTTAGAAAAAAAACACCCAAAGCTGTACCCCTCAAATTACGTGTTAATATTTTGGGAAACCGTCTTCTGTATTTGTATGTAGGTAGCGCCATCTGGGGGAAGTAGTGCCACAGTTATTGTTACGTACCTCGAAGTGAACAGAGTAGGTGTAATTTATGAACAGGTCCTTTTTCACAAGAGCAGGAATCCCCATTGGCTCATTCTGCAAACTACACGGGTCTGTCTTGGAGTGCTTGATGCTGCATACCAACAACAACAGTTAGTCATAATATGATGCTGCGTACCAACGACAACAGTTAGTCATAATATGATGCTGTGTACCAACGACAACAGTTAGTCATAATATGATGCCGTGTATCAACGACAACAGTTAGTCATAATATGATGCTGCATATCAACGACAACAGTTAGTCATATGATGCTGCGTATCAACAACAACAGTTAGTCATAATATGATGCTGTGTATCAACAACAACAATTAGTCACAATATGATGCTGCGTACCAACGACAACAGTTAGTCATAATATGATGCTGTGTATCAACAACAACAGTTAGTCATAATATGATGCTGTGTACCAACAACAACAGTTAGTCATTATATGATGCTGTGTACAAACGACAACAGTTTGTAATAATATGATGCTGTGTATCCATGACAACAAAAGTTAGTCATTATATAATGATGTATATATTTTATACTATGTTTCATTGCTGCATCAACAACAATGACAATAGTTAGTCGTCGTAATATGATGCTATGTGCAGCAACAACAATAGTTAGTCATACGATGTGTATATCAACAACAGTTACTCAATCTTTGGAGATTCTGAGGAGCGCCTCTAGGGAATAATTCCGGAACCAGATTACCATTGCCAAGGTTCGTACGTGCGTGGTGCACGTCTTACCAATGTTTAGCCAATAAGTAATCATTCCCTAGAGTTATTTCAACCAAATATTGAACTTACATCCAACAAAATATCTATGACAACAGCGTGTGACATCAGATGAGTGTTGTTAGGACGACTCACGTAAACTTCCACAATTCGTTGAAGTGGATCTGACCCTGGCTAGTTGACCCACCTGCGAGGTGTAAGCTTGGCGGAGATGAGTCTCCCGGCACCCTCTGGTAGATTCTTGCCCCACTCTACGGTAGCGTCCTTGCTGTGGTAGTAGATGACAATGTCGACATGGTTGAACACGTAGGATGTGTCGGGTGTTTTGTAGTCCTCCTGTAGCAAGCACAAACATGTGAGTTCTTATACAGCGCAGCATCCAGTCCTCGGGCCTGCTCAATACACTTCACACTCCATACTCCACCCTGACTCACCTGTTCCACACCCTCTCGACTTCACTGGGAAGCATTCACTCACACAGCATTTATTGCATGAAGATTATATATATATATATATGAGCCTGCGAAAAAAGTTGGTGGAGCTCAATTCAAAATTTAAATGTTTTTGTTGCAAATTATCTGTTTGTTTCTTGTGTCATGTTCTTAGAATACAATAAAGACACACATACGATAAAATGGCGTCATTCAGTTACCACAAACTGCGTTAACAATTCTGTGGAAGTTGAAAACAGCACAATTATAAGCAGCTGGAAAGGGGGACAACTGACAGTGACTCACTTTCGACGTCCCATGAAAACAAATTACAGCACTAATGTTAACCATCAGTTACGGATTCGATAATACATGGAACAGAACATATCCTTACTTAGAAATAATGTCAAGAATTAAAGGAAATACAAACAAGGCATTAGCTAAAATCCATTTTCCATGTGTACACAAAGTTTAACATTGTATGTAACATTAAAAAAATACAGAAAAATACATGTGTAGCATAAGTTCGATTTTAAACCCGTCTGTGTAGCAATTCCCGCGGAAAATAAAAATTTAATGAGCTAGGCGATCACGTGGTATTGTAACGTCACATACGACTCACACTCGCAGCAGGCCGACCCTTTCTATGCATTCAGAGCACGTTTACAAGGATAGTCTTGGGGGCAAAACGAGCGTCAGAATTAGTTATTGTGCAATATTCTGATGTAATACAAACACTAGTCATCATAGAGGAACAAGCAGTTATCTTACGGTTCTATATGAATTCAATTTTATTCAAAACAATTAATGCGAATGAGCCTACAAGTCGACTAGGTCTAGGTATCGCCGAGCTTGGGCTCGTTTTCAGAATAATTATATCGAATGCAACCAACGGGAGATAATGTACACCAATATACATACATAACAAACATGTATCGTATCCAGCTACAGAAAGTAACGTCTCATAATATCACTAGAATATCGATGTATGAAGGAGGAGTTGTACAATTTATCATAACAACTTAAATCAGTCAGTGAATTTCTGTCGGTCCTGCTAGCTCAGTTGGTCAACGCGTTGGTTCCTTGGCATTTATTTTGCAATCGGGCGGCGCTGGTTCAATCCTGACACCAAACCATTGATTTTCTTTACACTTTTTTTGTTTATGCTTTCACGAAGTAATATAAACCAAATTATTTTGTATACTATGATGCACTGTTTGTAAATATTTTTGTAGTAATTATTTATTCGCCACAAAAATGAAAATATGGTAATTATATACAACGATGTTTCTAAATTGTATTTATTCAGACAGATCACCATTTGTTTTCACATATATAATTACAATATATTACCGTACAATATATATATACAGTTAATAAATTATGCATCCATTACATTATATTTTGATAAATAAAATGTATATTATTTGGTGAAAACATAAACCAAAAAAGTGTAAAGAAAATCAATGGTTTGGTGTCGGGATTGAACCGGCGTCGCCCAATTACAAAATAAATGCCAAGGAACGAGCGCTTTTACCAACTGAGCTAGCAGGACCGACAGAAATTCGCTATTCTAGTGATATTATAGGATTATACACTTATACACGTTACTTTCTGTAGCTGGATACCATATATGTTTGTTATGTATGTATATTGGTGTAGATTATCTCCCGTTGGTTGCATCCGATATTATTATTCTAAAAACGAGCCCAAGCTCGGCGAAATCTAGTCGACTTGTAGGCCCATTTGCATTGTTTTTAATAAAATTGGATTCATGTGGAACCGTAAGATAACTGCTTGTTCCTCTATGATGACTAGTGTTTGTTTTACCTCGGAATATCGCATAATAACTCATTTTGACGCTTGTTTCGACCCGAAAGCTATCCCTGTAAACATGCTCTGAATGCATGGAAAGGGTCGGCCTGATGCGACTATGAGTCATATGTGACGTCACATCTCGGCATCCCGAAAAGCGCGCCAAAAATATGCATATTCGAAAATGTCCGGATGCACAGCATATAAAATGTGGAATTTCTAATTCATTGAATTGTTTTTATTTTTTTGGCTTGGTGGACATAAAAATAGATAGCAGGATGTAATATAATATGAATTCAAGCCATAGATGTTTTTATTCCCTTTAATTTTATTAAGTGGTTTGGTCGATAAAATCAAGTTCGTCGTTTGTGACGCTTAATGTCCGCCAACCATGTTATACGAAAGCCAATGTTTGTTTACGTGATTCCGAATTTTTTATCAGAACACGTCTAAAACCAGTTCTTTTTCATAAATTAACAAGTCGGGCATTCGAGTGTAATATAAAATACAGTAATACAATCATTTTGTTGTTACATGAAATTAATGTCCGATCGTCACGAATGACTAATCGCCGATATCAAAATATACAAAACCCTTTTGGCGCCAAGGATTAAGCAACGATTGGCTTGAAGCAGTCTCACGATTGACCACATTGGTTGCGGTTCATATAATGGCGCCGCTGAGAAGGCCGGGTAAGTTTTGTTGTCATGTCCGGGAATTGTTAGTTGTCACAATCGACCAACAACGTCACAACCAACCAGAATTAGTAGTATTAGCAATCACACTGAACTACAAGCACATAGAAGAATGAAGAGTGCCAGGATGTCAGACTTAACGTCTTCGGGAATTGCTCCCTTCGTGCAGCGCTCGCAGTACGTTGACGTTGCCTGGACGTTGGCAAAGCACGCGGTTTTGAATTATTTTAATGCCGATTCAGCACAAACAGAGAATTTCCTGCACTGTCCAATGGCATTTATCCAACGATATTGACTGGCTAGCGCAATCATTGTCTGTTTAACATCGCTCGAATAATCGAAGCAGCCTGTCTCTTCTCGTACTTTCTGTCGTGTACCATGTTCTGTCGATCAAGTGCCGGACATTTTGATAGATGTGCCGAATCTGTCTTTACTACGTGTTGCCTACCTTAGAGTTGCATGTGTGAAGTGTGTGCAATTTGTGTGTCTACCCACCCCTCACAGCTTGTGCTACTTATGTCTTAGGATAAATTAATAGACGCGCACCCAAGCTGTTGCGTACTGTGCGTTTATTGGGAATGATACGGTAGTTTACTAGTGATGATAACTATAGAAATCAAATTATAATACTAAAGAAATAGTGCTACCATGTGGTGGATACTATTACACAACTGGATTAACAGGTACAGACATGGCATAACGGGTGCAACTTCTACCATTTTTGCCAAAGACAAGCACCCTTCCTGTCTATCGGTTTGTTTCTATAAATCACAATACTGAATGATGACAGAGTGGTTCAACCGAGTGGGTGGGTTTTTTCTACTCCATAAAAATACAGTAGTCCTTTTATGATGCCTGTCGAATAAAATTGTAGTACCAGACAGCCTGTCAGCTCAACCTCCCCCGCCCAAGACGAACTTAGTCCTTCCAAAAGACAGGTGGACTGGTCTCTAGATAAAGCCATGGTTTGGGGAAGAACACAACATTTCAGCAGAAGAAACAAACATTGTAAGGTACAAAATGGCACCATTTAGATGTGTTTAGGAGTAGGAAAGTGAAAGTTGTGTAAAGAAACCTGAGGAGTTAGTGTGTAGACCTGTGTTTATTTGATGTGTATTTATTGCGTTCCATTTGGCAGGATGTAAAGGACTTACGCGGATGTTACAAGCATCCTTGCGGAGTCCTTTGTCCGTCACATAACATCCGAGAGGAAATCCGGGAGTGCAGTACTTGACATTGTTCCCCCCCTGCACTTCATAGCACCATGTGACAGGCATGTTGTCAATGATCCTACAACAAGCACCACATGAGAGGCATTGTGTCAATAATCCTACAACAACAGGCAGGTTGTCGATGATCCTACAACAAGCACCGCATGAGAGGCATGTTGTCAATAATCCTACAACAACAGGCAGGTTGTCAATGATCCTATAACAACAAGCACAATGTGACAGACATGTTGTCAATGATCCTTCAACAAGCACCACTTGACAGGCATGTTGTCAATGATCCTACAAGAAGAAGCACCACATGACAGGCATGTTGTCAATAATCCTACAACAACAAGCACCACTTGACAGGCATGTTGTCAATGATCCTACAACAACAAGCACCACTTGACAGGCATGTTGTCAACGATCCTACAACAACAAGCACCACTTGACAGGCATGTTGTCAATGATCCTACAACAACAAGCACCACATGACAGACATGTAGTCAATGATCCTACAACAACAAGCACCACTTGACAGGGATGTTGTCAACGATCATACAACAAGCACCACTTGACATCATGTTGTCAATGATCCTACAACAACAAGTACCACGTGACAGGCATGTTGCCAATGATCCTACAACAACAAGCACCACATGACAGACATGTAGTCAATGATCCTACAACAACAAGCACCACTTGACAGGCATGTTGTCAACGATCCTACAACAAGTACCACTTGACAGGCATGTTGTCAACGATCCTACAACAACAAGCACCACTTGACAGGCATGTTGTCAACGATCCTACAACAACAAGCACCACTTGACAGGCATGTTGTCAACGATCCTACAACAACAAGCACCACTTGACAGGCATGTTGTCAATGATCCTACAACAAGCACCACTTGACAGGCATGTTGTCAATGATCCTACAACAACAAGCACCACGTGACAGGCATGTTGTCAATGATACTATAAGCACCAGGTGACTAGAATGTTGTCAATGATCAATGGAGTAAGACAAACTGTTTAATTATCCTGGATGCAAATGCAGACCACAAGTATGGATGATTACACGATTATGAGAACTGAAGGACATTATAACATCAAAAGTGAAATGTTCAGTTGCATGTTGAAAGAATACCCAGGTACTCATAGTGAGTCAGACACACAAACAGACATGTGCTTACCAAATCAAAGCTTTTACTCTTCACTTCATCAATTCCATTTGAGCAATAAAGTTGTGTGTCGTCGTAACACAATATCTAGCTTATAAACTCTGATGTCAGTTATTGTTATAGTATTGTGAATTATACGTACTCACTCCGGGCCTGACATTGACAATTACTACACACCAGGGATAATGATAAACCTGTTATGACCGATCATTGGTCAATCAGTTAGATAAGTCAATGACTGATCATAGAAATGTTACCAATTCCAAACACCAGCGCCACCTACCAGTGATGCTGGTAGTTACGGCTGATTCCCCGTCGTAGGAAGTGTAGTCTCTTTTTTGAGTCCTTCGCCTCTGCTGTTGCCTTCGTCTCATCGACATATATCTTCTGACACAGCGACTCACATTTCTTCTCTTCCATGAAGTTGATCTGAAGTGAAGCACACAGGACCCACTTAGTAAGTGTTTCTCACACATGTATGCACACACACACATGAACGTACGCAAATAAGACATGCACACACATAAACGCACCCATAAACACAAACATACACTAGCAAGCAAGCACATCGGCATGCTTGCTTGGACACACACATGCTCGGTTCTACACAGAATAAACACAAACTAAACACACGAGGCACAAATGCGCACACACACCCATACACACTATGCTGGGTCCAAGTGCAATTACTTTTTATTTCAATTACACTTCTAAATTGTTCAAATTAAGTTTAATTCGAAAATGGAACTCATTGCGAAACAAATTTTTCTGTGAAGTTGAACTGACAGATAAGAAAATTGAACTTGAATTGAAGTTCACAATTAGCAAAGCCGAGACCTCCTCTGAAGAAGTATGGTGACAGACAACCTGCACCAGTTTCAGTATGCTGTCTGGCTAAAGAACAAAGGGTGCAGTGATTCCCCTGGACTGTGGAAACGTGTCAATGACGCATTGTGTGCTTCAATGCTGCAATCTTTTTTGCTGCATGTGCCCAAAAGGTGCATACAAAAACATTGTTTTTATCTGAGAAAATTGAGGGGCATTTGTGTAAAAACCGGGTTCACCGACCTCGATTTTGCCATTATAACTAGTTTTTCTTAAATTATAAAAACATTTTTAAAAGCATGTTTATAAATCATGCCTCCATTACCAAGGCTCACAAATCGTATTCATTACAAATGCCCCCTTCACCCAGGGTCATAAACTTTGAAAAAAGAAAATGCTATGTTCTAGTCATTTATGTAATAGTCTTACTGTATAGGGGTAGTATAATTTAATTGGGCTAATTTTTAATTGGGTTATTTTGCAACAACTTATAATCTAATTTCTGACTGCAACAATGGAGTCTCAACCACAGGCTTTTCCATACATCTGTTCACCAGCATCCTCGCGTGCCAAGGGGCACTGCGGATTACACCAGTCTCAGTACCCCATTGCAGATTGCATTACCAAAACTCTGAAGATAAGCTAAGCCAATAATATCGCTTGCCGTAAAATTCCTGTGGTCTTCTGGGTGGTCTTCATGGACTGTTTGGGCAGTAGACGTAATTATTTGAATGCACAACACTGCTCATGAGAATGGTCAAATGGGTAATTATATTGCGATTCCTGAAAATAGGGTGCAAGTCGGACAGTAACGTAACAGATTTTGAAGAAAAAAAATTCTGAGCATGCTGTTATTGATGATTATACATTAATTTAGTCCTGAATAGAATTCAAACAAGTTAAATAATAATATGATATTAATAACATAAAAATGTGCCTATATATGTTCACCATTACCTGGATATTTAAGCGATCATACTATCATGCAAATTACTTTTTAATCACCTGATTTGGGGCACATAAAATGTCAAAAAGGCACATGCATGTCTCTTTCCAGATTGATCCCTCAGGGTGTATTGAAGCTCGCAGCAAACAACAGACGTGAAGTACAGTGAAAGTTGTCACCTACCTTATAGGGTGATGGTTGGATGCGTTCCCCAAACACAAGTTGACCCAAGTTCTCCCCAACACTCCCGACTTCTTTTGTCTGACAAAGGTCAAACCTTAGAAAGAAAGAGGAAATAAAGTAAATACCCCAACACTTGAAGGCCAGGGCTGAAACAAACTTATATTTAAAATGACATTGTGTTATTTTTAACTTACCTAAGGCCAGACACGGCAGGTAGATAGGATTATTTTTTAATTTGTGCAAACAGTTAAATTTTTTCTGCCCAATGCATGAAATGGGTCCTACTGAGTAAAATATATATTGAACTTTTTTCAGCCAGGCCCCCCGTTTCCATGGTAACAAACAAAATGGCTGCCATTTTGAGCAAATATTGGCAAATTTGGAAAAGCTGCCACTTTTTATTGAATCCATATGTAGGTATAATTCTTGCAAATCCATGTTCTCTATAGAGTCTATTGTGCAATAATCAGAGCATTTTTTTAAATGTTGTGTTTGAATTTTTTGGTAAAATACAAAAAAATCTTGTTTTTTTGCAACAAATATGGCTATATCTTTCAAACTATTCATGATTTTAAAAAAGGGTCTGATCATTGCACACAGTAGAATATGCTGAATGCAACAATGAAAACTTTATTTACATAGCATAATTATTCCAAGAGATATCCCGTTTCCAAATGCAGAAATTTGAAGAAAAATGTTTTTGAGAAAATGGCTGTCAAAGATTGCATAATGGATTTCATTACATGATATCGACATGCTTGATCCATGATTAAAACTCACTTAGAGGTATGTAATTGTCATAGAAGTTAACTTTATTGACAGTATGCATACAAAGGTATAATAATCTGGCAGAGAACCATTTTCAGTATTTTTTGTCAAAAAACACCATTTCACCTGGGGTGTCTGGCCTTAAGCGAATGTTATGTCATTGTGTACTATTACTGACCTGCTATATTCATACGGGATGACAGATTCAATGGAGTTGAGGCGGTTGACGTACACTTGAATGTCGGCCTGAAAAACACAAATGTAGCATCTTTTTACAGGCAGTCAACAGAGCTATGAAATATAAGACCAAGTAATATTACAATTATACACAAATCCCTTTCAAGTACAAACAGGTTTGGAAATACTGCACCCAGACCCGGTGTCCTTTAACTCTTTTTTGGGTAGGTAGCCGTCTTATTTTACACCCTGCCGTGGGCAAACAATCTGAAGATGGCTGCCAATTGTGAATTGTATTGTGTGTTGCTTGCATTATAATATGGATATCTCGACAACCAGTGCATGAAAATATATGAAATTAATTACATTGTCTATAGAAATGAATGTTTGAATAAATGAATCAATGTGCGTGAAAATGTAAAACTAATAATTTACAAAATGGATACCATCACATTACTGAATGAAACGTTCCGTTTCAATATAAATCAATACCCGAAATGTTGAAAGACAGCATCCTCTTTCACAAATATTTGTTCCCTTAGCGTTATCAATATGATCAAGGTAGCAAAATACAGCAAAAATAAACAAATGAAACAAGGTGTGGACAGTGCCATGATCAACAAGATGGCTGCTTATATACTACGAAATGAAGACGCCGACGACAGGTCATCTGCTGGGTATCTCTGTGGCTAAAAGTCGCACTGACATTGTAGTTGGACAATAATAGAACTCTGTGACCGTTGCCAACACTATTGTTTCTGACTCAAAATTAATGGAAAACGATCTCAATCAAATCCGCCAAAGGCTGCGCAATGTCAAAGTTCATTTTGACGGACGCAACTGAACTTCCTTCCATATACTCTCATAATTCACAAACGCAAACTGCTTTCACTAGATGGCGAAAGCACATGTATTCTTGACCTTTCTAGAATCTAGGTCACCAATTTGACCTGGCTTGTTAGTGTAAAAGAATGATCTGAAACGAAAGGCCCAAGAAAAGCAAGTTTTGTGGGCGTTTGGGTGGTTTTGGCACAGTGGTAATGAGGTAAAAAGGTATAAACATGACAGAAAGTGTGCTGGGTAAGGCGACCAGAATTATACGAATCGTATGAATTACTCTCGTATGTTGAGAGCAATAAACACAAAAAATCCTCAAGATTAGGCAAATAAAGGTCCGTCAACTAGGCAGGCCTCGACATTAACACTGGCCCAGCGCCTTTTTTAGGCTGTCGGGCCAGCTTGTGCCCATCGGACCACTGGTTTCAATCTGATTGATCACCATCGTGTTTCCGGTAACCCGACCCTACCATTAACTATTCACTCAATAAGCGGTCTTGTTACACGTTGGCTACGGATGGCAGGCAATCTCAACAGTCGTCTGCATGATAAAACGCTAGTGCCAGGGCCTCACCCAGGATCTAATTTTTGCCAGTCCAAATTTGTTCAGACATGCTACGAAGTGCGGTCGGGAACGCGATTGAACGCGCGATCTAATGCACGATAGGACACGCAACTATGAGTATATATATACACCAGCATGGTAAATTTTTGTAACCATACTTAGTGTGTCCAATCATAAAATATAAAAATAAACTCAAAGTACAGTGTACATATTACCATTTTTGAAGGCAAGGCAGAGAACATGGCTGAATGCATATCTCACGTGTGATCAGAAATGTAAGTGGCATTTTTTTGTGTCAAATGATGTATTTTCTGTTTAAAAGTGAAAAAAGAAACCCATTTCTGTTCAGAAAAGTACTATTTTATTTCAAAGTTAATTCTGTCAAATATTTAAAATATCACAACGTTATGATCTCTGCATCTAAATAATACTGTTTATTTTGTGTGGTTAACTTTTCTAATAACATTTATTTGTGAAATATTTGCAACACAATAACAACTGTACATAATAAATTTAGATAATACAATAATTCCTGTCACACAATAACATAAATGTTTGGTTGTTCCTCATGCAGCAGTGCTTAATATATACATTGACAAATGTAATTTACACAAGCAATCATATTAAGAATTATGAATGTTCAAATCACTGATGCTGTTTCATTTTAGCTAGCGCTATATATGACGCCATCCAACTGAGAACTACAAAACGCGGGGTATATCACTTTGAGCCAGCTTATGCATGTTATAACGATGTGACAATTACATTTAATTAGCAACATGACTTTTCAATGCGCTTAGCGGACAGCCAGACAACGATCGCAAAACGGTTCATGTTAGCGCCTTTCGCCTGCGTCCCTGTTTACGTCGGTTGATACCAAGGTCAAGGAGCCTATATTTAGACAGGTGGCGTCACATAGCGAAATCATGGCAGTCTACAATTGGAGTTTTTGTCCATTTGGGAGGCTACAATGTGCGTCAACGCATATGTTCTGGCTTGGCGTGCCTCCAGAATGGCGGACTAACCGCTCCACTTACGTACTTTGAACAATGGAAATACCGCTTGCTGCACCGTCTTGTACTGATAAATGGTCTTTGTTTGGCACGACTCACAAGGTTGCACCGGCGCCATCACACTCGTAACGATTTGCCATGTGTGTTTTTTAAATCGTCATAAATTCACCAAAATAAACGAATAGTGTTGCATAGTAATCATAAAGTCAGTATCGTTTACGGTGTTGGTGATTCTACTCTTTTAGCGTTTACGGAGTTTCCGTTCAAAAACACAAATCCCGTTTCGAAATGCAGATTACGCGGAATTGCATTCGTTTTCCAAGAACGCGTCGTAATCGGCAAGTGCTTACTGTATCTCCCTGCCCTGATGTTGACCTCACATAGGATTATTTAGTCTACATAGACATAGACAAGTGTCGGGTGCCTTTCGAGGAGTCACAGCTAGCGGATAGGTAACAATTAACCTAACAAGTCGCCGGTAACGGATAGGTGACAATTATCCTAGCATGTCGAGGCCTGGCTTAATTGGTTTCTGGCGTGTGTCGAGGAGCTGGCCATGCGATTCGGGTGGGCGATTTTCAAAACCAGTCTCAGTAGATTTTGTAACTGGCTTCGCAGCAGTTTCAATGGCGTCGTAAATATGGCATGGACAGACTGGCCCACGCAAAACACGACATGGACGGACCCGTCCACAATCAATTTGACTGTCCAAAATTTTTTGGGAATATACCAGTCCGCAGGATGGGTGGACGGGTCTTTGGGTGAGGCCCTGGCTAGTGCGTATATTCCATAATGGAAAGGCATCAAGGAATTTTTTTATTCTGTGAAACATATGACAGCATTGCTAAAGACCATGGATCTTGTAAATGTCTTGGGTGGAACGAGAGCAAGGACTCTGGACAGCGTTCACATTGTCGCACACCAACACATTGTCTACATCAGCTTCGGTCATCACCAGTCATAACGACAACGTGATACACATGGTATCGGATATTCAGATGCACGTTTATTATGGTATAACGTGTCTGATCCTGGCAATACCGGCCTTAGAATTGAGCCTCAGACACAGCCAAAATCAATAAATGCTTTTGACGTGCTGAGGACATGCAGCTAAAGTATCAAGACAGTAGCTGAAAATAGATCGGCGACATCTCAGATTTTGCATTAACTGCAGGCTGCAGAGTGATACCACGATTAACTTCATCATTTAACTTTGCGTTATCACTTCTTATAGTCGCTATTTTAATTCCGTAAACGATGTGCACAAATAAGAACTTCGGAAAAATCAGCTTGATGTCACTCCAAGCAAACTTCTGACTTTGTGGACTTCTTGTGAAGCGACCAACAGACACCTCGGAATCAATATATTTTTTTACAAAAACAAGACCAGTAACTTTTCTGGGCGGGCCAATAACTTTTCAAATCGACTGGCACACTGGGCCAGTGGATACAAAGCCTTAATGTCAAGGCCTGCTAGGTGTTCAGAATTTTCAATAGTTCAGACAAAAAACCTCCAACTGACTTTGTTACAGAGAATACTGCAGCATGAGGGCACACTTATAAAATAACAACAAAAACTAAAAATTAGCTGTTAGAAAGTTTTAATTATCAAGAATAATTACGAATGGAATAGAATACCAAACGCAGTGTTGATGTAAACTAGCATAATAGTTTAAAAATACACATTGCCAGATAAGTAATGAATTGGTTGGAGGTTCAACAATGAATTACACTTGTAAGTCAACCTACTTCCTTCCTTGTCAACTCAACTATATATATTAGAAGAGGAGAATCAGGGTAAACTGAGCGAGAGCTGTAGAAGACTGAAGCCAAACCTCCAGTGGGCATGGCTACATCTCTTCAAGGGATGTAGACATAGCCATGCCCATTGCAGGTTCGGTTCCAATGTTTGGGCACTGCCACTGGTAGCCGTTTCAATGAAAGCTTGTGTGATTTTGCTCACCATACTTGGTTTGTGAGTGTGTTGGCACTTGTATATAATCCGGACCAATCTCGATTTTGTCATTATAACTTTAGTTTCACCACTACAACTTTGATACCTCAGTGCGTTAGTTCCATTATTCAACATTATCCTAGGCATATTTACATTTAAGAATATTGCGCCTTAGCATACTTTTGAGGCGTAAATAGGGGTCCCGGGTGGTTCGGCCCACGTAACAAAAATCCGCTATGCAAGATCGGATATTTCGGCCAACTACACAGAAAATTCGACAGGCGGTGTCGGATGTTTCGGCCCATTGATAATTATCAAAGCAGCGGTCATCTCGGTCCTGCCTCAGCCCACTGCGTTTGATTCGGCCCGTTGAATTGTTTTTGATGTTTCACAATAAATTACCTACCACCTCTTTATTGTTTGTTGGTTTGTTTGAACTCGCACTCTTACCTGGATTGCTTGTATGTGTCATATTTGTTTGTTGCAAAGTATCCAAGCAGTAAGCTAAACAAACACGGTAACGGAACACACGATGTGACCACATGCAATGTGCTCACTCACTTATGTAAATGATGTCGATTGAACAGATCAAATGTGTGACCACACTTTTCAAAGATGCATTGGTGGGGGTGTTATTCTACATTTCACAGCTTTATTGTAACGATTTTCAAGGGCTATATGATGATAACGAGTGTGTCTCCTTTCCAGAATAAATATAATTATTATTGCAAGCTATACATTGAAACATTACGCGTAAATATATAATAATTTGCGACACATTTACAGAAAATACGAAAATAAAAATAGTTACATGCAATATAAGAATTATTTAAACATTTATCAAATAAAATACTTCGATTTCCTCAGAAACTAAGGTCGCAATAGTCAGATTTCTAAACAGAAGCAGGACGGTTGGTTCGGCCCATAGAGCCCACCGACACCGGTTACAGAAACGGTTGATTCGGCCCACGCGAACGCAAGGAGGTCACGGTTAAACGGTTGCGCGAACGGATTGTTCGGCCCCCATGGGCCCGAACCCGTCGGGGGCCGAAACATCCGACTCCCGTAAATAGTGCCCCGGTTTACATCAACATAGCCTAGGCTGCGGTGCAGACTAGCGCAAACCGGATCGCTATTTGGGTTTGAAACGTGGGTTAAGCCTAAGACACATATTTTCGTAATATAAATATGCCTGGGATGATGTCGAATGATGGAACTAAAGTTCTGAGGTATCAAAGTCAGGCAAAACTCAAGTTATAACGGCGAAATCGAGGTGGGTCTGGATTCTACACAACTTCACAAGTGCCAACGTGTCCTTTGCCTTGGAAGACACAATGACAATGTCACTACAATTAAACACCGCTGCACAAGTGTCGACTCCGGTGTTAGCTAAATAAATAGTTTGTTGGCGTTAAATGTCATAAATCACCAGGTAAATACCGTGACAGGTAGCGGAGGTATGGATAATTGTAGCTACCTTGCAATCGAATTTCTCTGACAACTTGTCCTTGCTGCAAAAACTCTGCGGTGCCATACCCGGAAGGTAGAATCCTTGACAAAGGAGCGCATTATACCAGAAGCAGGCAAATGTCGCTACAATAAAGATGCCCCACATCATGTTTTTAAGAGAGTTACCATACAATCATAAAACTAGAAGAACTCGTGAGTTCGAACAACAAAATGGCCGGCGCTACACGTCATCAAGTGAATTATGGGTCTCTTTGCACGCCCCCTGTCGGATTATTTTCGGTGCTTAGATATTACTCCACAGTATGTCGCCATGTTCGTTATGTCAACTGTGAGCGCCTTTGCGCATCGAAGTCTTTATAGACGAAATTCACTTGTTTGCATAAATCCAAAATGGACGGCATTCAAATATAATTTGGCCATATCTTGACTTCTAATTATGATTTTCACTGATTTGAAATGCTAAACTATAATGTTCGATATCAAGGAAGCTATTAATTTTCAATATCAAGGAAGCCATTCAAAATTAATACATTGGGAGTTGATTTAAAATTAGCTTTTGTTTCAGATCCATAACTTAAAAATGGCTGCTAGAGTAACACATTCCACTATAAATTTGCTTCCCTAACACCTTTTTAATGTATCACCTGGTATTTCAATTGAAAAAATACACGTAGAGTAGTCCCTCTCTTGAGTGCTCACCTTGCCAACGGCCACCCGCCAATTACGGGCGTTCCATTATTTGGGTTATTGTTAAAGAAACCCCCCAAGACGGGCCACCTATCTAACGCGAACAGTCTAAAGACAATTTCTTCCCATATGCTACGCCGAAAATTGTTTTCTAAGAACACATGATGTCGCGTGCTGCTTGTCATGCAGGAAGACCGCGTGCTCGGGCCTGGCGCGGTGATATATAACAATTTGGCTATGTAACGTTAAACACCTGTGTGTGTGTATGCCAAAGTACTTATACAGAAGGTATAGCATGGACGGATCCACGGGATGTCCATCAAGTGCACGTACCCACTTATGCCACCAGAAGTTTAAACATCGCGTCATAAACACCCTCGCTCCCCAGGGGGCGCTGCTGATTACATCAGTCTCAGTACCCCCTGGCAAGTATGAATGACTCATTCGCAAGTACGAATTACTAATTCGCAAGTACGAATTACTAATTCGCAAGTACGAATTATTAATTCGCAAATTCGCAATTACGAATTCATAATTCGTAAGTACGAATTACTATATTCGTCAG